>ML778706.1:1566312-1611800 GCA_009831015.1 Picea engelmannii
TTGTAATTATACCTCCTAGTCTCCTATATATACCAAGGAGACATTTTCATTTTGAATCATCTTGTACTTGAACATTTAAGTGGGGTAAAAGGAGGTTGCCCCCTCAAAGAGGGTTATTATCTGAAATTATCTCTTTTTCAAGGCGTTGAGTACTTTTCCTGAGGTTTTTATATGCTATATTGATGTTTGGTTCTTAACAGGAAGAGGGAGTTATTCAAGGCCAACCCTAGAAAAAATATGATTTTAGATCTAGAGAAGGAGCTCCCAAAGACACTAACTCTGATCAAAACAAAAAGGATGAAGTCCTTCCCAAGTGAAGTCCAAGGAAGGATATGTCATCTAAATCTCAACAACTCCCCCCACCTAAAACTGCGGTCCCTAAGATAAAGGAATTTGATAGGCCACCAACCTCTTTCAACCTAGATCATGAGTGGAGAAAGATCAAGATCTGTGTGCCTTTGACAAAACTAATGAAGAATGAACCTTTCAAAAAATCCATTATGAACTTTATGCATCCAACTCCTTCGATTGTATCTTCTGATGTAATTAGTCTGTAGGATGAGAACCCAACCATTACTTTGGGTCCATACATTGAGGATGCATATGATGCTTCTCCACCATTATATATATCTTTAAATGTCCATGATAATATCCTGCATAACTATATTATGGACTCAGGAGCCTCACAGAATTTTATGCCCAAAGTTGTTACGGAAGAACTAGGTTTAGAGATCACCAAACCCTACCAAGACCTATACTCCTTTGATTCAAAGAAAGTAAAATGTATGGGACTGATAAAGGATATGGTGGTTTATTTAGAAAAATTACCAATGAAGAGTGTAGTGATGGACATTGTTGTGGCTTAAATTCCCCCAAAATTTGGTACACTCTTATCTAGAACTTGGGCTAAGAAGGTTGGACGATCATTACAAATGGACCTCACTTACGCCACCATCCCTCTGTTCAGAGGGAAAAATAGGAGGATATACATAGAGGTAAGGTTAACCTACATCATCAGTGACCATCAAAACCCAAGAAATCACGCAATTTATGTTGTTGAGAATGAGATCAACTCATTTGTTTTTCATTTAAATGATGGTGAACCCGAAATATCAGTTAGCTAATGCGAATATCAGCCACTGACAGATAAAAAAAACAAAGTATGTAAGATGTATTTCAATGGCTCTTCATCAAAGGAAGGATATGGGGCAGTTATACTCCTCATTTCCCCTTCAGAAGAGGTAATAACACTGTCTTATAAGATGGAGTTTGAAACTACTAACAATATATATGCATATGAAGCTTTGGTGTTGGGATTGAGGGATGCCAAAGACATGGTCATTGACTATTTAGCATTTTTTGGTGATTCTACATTAATCACAAATCAAGTTAAGAACATATATCAAGCTAAACAACAGAGGCTCAAGAAATACAAAAACAAGGTATGTGACTTGATTGACAATTTATTTCTAGCATTGAATATATCCTTCATCCCCAGAGAGGAGAATTAGAAGGTAGATTATCTGGCCTTCGATGCCAGCACTTTTAGAACTCCCATTGGTCCAAACATTAAATATCAGGTGGAAGTAAGACATATGACATCCATACCAGAAAACATAAAGCACTGAGAAGTTATTAGTGATGATCTAGAGTTGCAGAGGTTTTTACAGACCATTGATGGATTCTCCAATATCTTAATCGACCAAGAAAGCCAAGAAGGTGAAAATAATGAATTAGAAAACCAACAAACATCTCATTTGATAAAGATAGTAGTTGGACACGATATTGTGGAGCTGAAAACCAATCACATTCCAAGAGGACTAGTGCCACTATAGATGTTATTCGACAGTAATGATGTTTTCATAGAAGCTTCCATGAATAATCAAGAAGAAGAGAGAACATATTGCAATATTGGGACCACTAAGAATCCCAAGATCATCAATATATTTAAATCATTAGTTGCAGAACAAAGGGACATGTATGTCAGTCTCATCAAAAAAATTGTTGATACTTTTTCTTGGTCATATGAGGATTTAAAGACATTTGACGCTGACATCATCCAACACAAGATACCTCTGAATGTTAGCTCCAAGCCATTTAGATATAAGATTCAGAAATTTAATCCCATGTTGATGTCCATAATCGAGAAAGAGATGAAATGAATAATGGATGAAAGGATTATTGTACCACTGAGGTACTCAAACTAGGTGGCCAACTTGGTACATGTGAGAGAAAAATGGGGAGATATTCTTATGTGTTGATTTCCTAAATCTCAACAAGTTTTCTCTAAAATATAATTACCCCATCCCCAATATGTATGTTTTTGATACATGTTTAATGTCTTGAAAGCAAGACACTCTCTTATAAGATGGAGTTTGAAACTACTATCAATATAGATTAATATGAAGCTTTGGTGTTGGGATTAAGGGCTTCCAAAGACATGTCCAATGACCATTTAGTAGTTTTTGGTGATTTTGAGTTAATCATCAATCAAGTTAAGAACATCTATAAAGCTAAACAACAGAGGCTCAAGCAATACATAAATGAGGTATGGGACCTGATTGTAAATTTCTTTCTACCATTTAATATATTCTTAATTCCCAGAGAGGAGAATCAAAAGGAAGATTATATGTCCTTGGATGCCAGTACATTTAGACCTCCCATTGGTCCAAACATTAAATATCAGGTTGAAATAAGACATAGGATAGCCATACCAGAAAACATAAATCACTAGCATGTCTTTAGTGATGATCTAGATCTACAGAGGTTTATATAGACCATTGGTGAATTCTCTAATATCTCAATCGACCAAGAAATCCAAGAAGGTGAAAATAATGAATTAGAAAATCATCAAACATCTCATATGCTAAATAAAGTAGTTGGCCATGATATTGTGGAGCTGAAAACCAATCACATTCCAAGATGACTAGTGCCATTGGAGAGGTTGTTTGACAGTAATGATGTTTGCAGAGAAGCTACCATGAAGAATCAATAAGAAGTGATAACATATTGCAATATTGGGATCACTAAGAATCCCAATATCAACAAGCTATCTAAAGCATTAGTTGCATAATAAAGGGACAAGTATGTCAATCTCATCAAAAAAAATTGTTGATACTTTCGCTTGGTCATATGAGGATTTAAATACATTTGACACTGACATCATCCAGCACAAGTTACCTCTGAATGTTGTCTCCAAGCCATTCAAACAAAATATTTAGAAATTTAATCCCATGTTGATATCCATACTAAAGAAAGAGATGAAACAAATGTTGGATGCAAGGATTATTGTACCATTGAGGTACTCAAACTAGGTGGCTAACTTGGTACCTGTGTGAGAAAAATGGGGAGATATGCTTTTGAGTTAATTTCTTAAATATCAACAAGTGTCCTCTAAAAGATAATTACACCCTCCCCAATATGGATCATATTTTACAAAGGGTGGTAGGTGCCCACAGGATTTCCTTGTTAGATGGATACTTTGGTTATAACCATATAGCGGTGTGTGAAGAAGACAAATAAAAAACAACATTCACCACCCCATGGGGAACATTCATATACAATAAGATGCCTTTTGGGATAATGAACGCAGGGGCCACTTTTCAGAGGGCCATGCACATAGCTTTCATGGGGGAAAAAGACAAATTTATGGTTATATATTTGGATGACCTCACCATTTTCTCTGATTCCGATGATGAACATTTGCAACATCTAGAGCAGGTTTTATGGAAATGTAGGAGATACATAATATCTATGAATCCTAGGAAGTCCCACTTTTCCATGCCAGAAGTGAAGATTCTGGGCCACATCATATCAACAAGAGGTATACAAATTGATCTGAAGCGAGTCTATGCCATTCAAGAGATCGAAGTCCCTAGAAATAAAAAGGCTATGTAGTCTTTCATTGGTAAGATAAACTTGCTAAGGTGCTTTGTGCCAAATTTCACCAAAATCCTAAAGCCTATCACTAACATGTTGAAGAAAAATGCTATGATAAAATGGTCACTAGAGGAAAAATAAGCATTCCAAAGGATCAAACAGGCTTTAGTTGAATCCCATGTATTCTCCAACCCTGACTATACCAAGGATTTCTTCATTTTTTTATTTTTCTTTCGAGGAGACCATTGTTGTTGTACTACTGCAAAAAAATGGAGAAGGGAATGAAAAAACCATAGCCTTTTTTAGAAAATCTTTCTGAGATGTTGAGCTAAAGTATGATATATTATAAAGGTAAGCTTATGCATTGGTCAAAGCACTGAATGCCTTTACGGTATATGTGTTACATTCTAGCATAATAGCCTTTGTTCTTAGCAACAGTGTCAAAGATATTCTAGTCCAACCAAATCATGAGGGTAAAAGAGGGAAGTGGATCATCAAACTATTGGAGTATGACCTGCACATAAAACCCATGAAGTTGATCAAGGGACAAGGACTTGTCAATTTGTTATCAAAATCAAGCTGTAAGGTGCTAGAATTATATCAAATCTTCACCCAATTAGATGCATCCATCATACGACATGGACAAGACAAAATGCATGTATTTGAGAATTACTCCTCTTCACCATGTCATAGAAACATCATTTGTTTTCTACAACATCTTTAATGTCCACCAGATCTGAAGAAGACAAATGTTAGATCCCTCAAATTGAAGGTTATCAAATTCAACATCTGAAACCAGAACTTGTATTGGAGGGATCATGTTGGCATCCTATTAAAATGCCTTGATGAAAATGAATCCAAATAAGTCACAATAGAAATGCATAGAGGAGTATGTGGATAACATCAGCATTGGAAGGCCACAACTCTCAAGACCCTAAGGGAAGGGTACTACTGGCCCACCATTTTCTTTGATATATTTACTATTGTTAGGGTGTGCAATGAGTGTCAGAAATTTGCAGGAAAACATAATTTACTATCACCACCCCTAAAACTTATCACTTCTAGTAGTCCATTTCAGCAATGGAGGTTAGAATTCATAGGTGAGATAAATCCACCCTCCAGTGGGAAGCACAAGTGGATTCTCACTTCCACTGACTATTTCACCAAGTGGATCGAGGTTGTGCCCACCAGGAATTCCACTGACAAGGTCATCATGAATTTCTTGGAAACCAATATGTTTTCCAGATTCGACTACCCCAATAAGATTATAACAGACAACGCCCAAGAATTCAATTCCAAATACATGATCAACTTCTGCGGAAGTCATAACATTTCCTTGACACATTCCACACCCTATTACCCTCAAGGGAATGGTCTGCGAGAGTCATCAAAGGAAACTCTCATCAGGAATATCAAGGAGTTGTTGACCGAAAACAAGAAATACTGAGACTCTAAGCACAAGTATGCTTTATGGGCCGACAAAATCAGCACCAAGAAGTCCTTGGGAACCTCACCCTTTTAGCTTGTCTATGGTGCAAACATTTTTTTTCCCACCCAACTTGGTATACCAGTTCTAAAATTCTTGCATGAAGAGATTGAGGAGCCAAATGACATCCAAAGGAGAATATTTCATATTATAGAGGTTCAAGAAAAGAGAGAAGAAGTCGATCAGAGGATCGAATCATACCATAACAAGATCAAAGCAACCTTTGACAAGAAAACCAAGAAGGAGATCTTTCAAGAAGGTGACCTGGTCTTAAGGTGGGATTCCAGAAGGGATGACAAGTCCAAGCATGGTAAGTTTGATAACCTCTAGTTTTTCCCTTCTAAGGTGGTTGAGGTTCTATAAAATAACACATTTATCTTACATAGGCTCGATGATACAAAGATCTTCAGAGGCTCAGTAAATCGGTGCTTCCTGAAACACTATTTCATTTAAGGATGAGGGAAGGTCCTTCTTGTACCATAGATTCTTTCCTTCTGTTTTTTTCATTTGATTAGTTAGTTGTGTGCGAATAAAGACTCCATATCCCAACAAAGGTGCTGGGTTTTAGTTACAATTTCAGGTTTCAATAAAGACTCCATATCCCAATCAAAGGATCCGGGGTTAGCTTCAATGTTAATTTTCAGAGATGCATGGCTGGAAGATAGAATAGAGGTAGTAAGAGGGAGGTGGAAGGAAGGTATTAAATTCAAAGGAAATGATCTGTTGTTCCTAGCACCTCAGAGGGAAGTTTTATCCCCATTTGGAGCCAATGTTATAACCTAGGTCTGCACCCTTGCCCCTCCTCTCTCATTTCCCTATGCCTTCACAAAATCTTTCCTCTTTTGGTTGATAAAATCGGTTTCCCATCTGTTCAATGACTTGGTTTTCCTTATGGGATTTCTTGGTTGATTCTTTGTGCCGAATTATTTATGTCTTCCTTGAAATATAATTGCATGTTTCGTTTGAGTTTGAAATACTTTTCATCATGTTTTCCACTAATTGATCATGCAAAAGAACCACCAAGCCTTTCCTGTGCATAGGATACATCTGGATCCACCCATTCCTTTCTATGCATAGTAAGTAACCATGAGCAAAATTGCAGCATTCAGAGAAGTCCATTTCAAGCTTGAAATACAAGCAAACAGACAGGCTCAATTTTCAACGGTGGATATCCCATGTACATTTCAGATCAACTACTCTCGTACATTCAGAGTTTCAAAGTCGTGCAAGGATTAACGACCATACAAAAGTCCCAAAGTGACGAGAAACTGCCATGTTAACTGGAAGAAACTACTTCAGGAATTTTCCATGCTTTACATTCTGAGCCCCCGAAGCCCAAAGTCTCGAAGTGACGAGAGACTGCCATGTCAATTGGGAGAAACTACTTCAGGAGTTTTCCATGCTTTACACTCCGAGCTCCTGAAGCCTGAAGTCCCAAAGTGAAGAGATACTGCCATGTCAATCGGGCTCGTAATACTTCAGGAGATCTCCAAGAACAACATTTATAAACTCCCAAAGATTGAAGTCCCAAAAACACATGGAACTCATTCACTTGAAATACATGTCATTCATTTTAGGTCACCACGTCACTCCTGGCCCGTACTACTCCGAGAGTTATACAAAATTTGCATATAAAATATCTTGTACTTCAAAGTGACGAGAGACTACCACGCCACTTAGGGAAAAGGTCACTTCGGGAGATATTCATGCTTTGCGTTCAAAATGTCACGAGATCTAAGAAATTGGCGCTATCGCTAAATGATATAGGGGAGTTCTAATATGGCAGACAAATAGAAATATATCAGGGGCGCTAAATTAGTAGGGTCACCCGAATCAAATATTGTGATAAGATCAACGACCACACTTCATTGTGGGGATGAAAAATGCCTAAACGTTAACATCCTTGAGCAGTCCTGCAATCGAAACCATGGTATTGTTGGAAAGGTATGTGGTAGATTGTGGTGGATTGCAGGGGTCAGAGCGATGTGGACCCAAACCACATTTGACAACTTCCACAATCATGTTCTTTTATCACGTCTAATCTGAGATATGAACATGGAAACCAACTAGGTGTTAAGTCAAATCATCAAAGGAAAGTCATGAGGAGAAGCATAATGGTAGCAGACCATGATCGATCCATCATAGAGAAAACAAGAATGTTGAAGAATATGGGAAAAACAATGGGGGATGTACCTCTTCCCCAAACAGATAATGTGAAAAAGAAGCCAGATACATCCAGTTATGCTCCAGTGGCCCCAAACAGTGTGCATGCATGCCAATACTCATTCCAGAAATCATTTCTATCGCTCCTAGTATTTTTTTGCCACCCAGTTCATTCCATCACACGCATTAGTCCAGTTTGATCGCTAGTGGTAGTTTTAAATGATTCAGTTCAAGACTCTTTTAGTTTAAAGGAACAATAAGTGTTCTTCTGTGTGTGATTAGAACCACTCTTTTGATTAAGTCGAGTGTGAAGTATACATTGTTGTACTCTAGCAATGTTTTAGTCAAGTTAATAAGTTGTTCTACAATTGTTGATGTAGAGTTAAGTCTCAGTCCCAAAGGGATGAGAGCCTCTACAACTCTGATAAATATGCAGTTTCTATATGTTTTGATGGTTGGATTTTTGGGAAAGGATAGCAATACATCAGACTGGTTGGACCCTTTATATGCATGGATTGAATCTCTCTACCTCGTGAATATACTCTTGATGACAGTGTTTCTCTCAAATCTTTGTGTGTTTTTATCTTAGCTTGAATGCCATTTTTTATTTGTGAAAAGTACATTTCATTTCCTTCGGCTATTGTATAACTTGTATTTATTGATATGAAACCTGTGAACACAACTAATGCTCGGTGAATATTTTTTTTATTGCAACCGGTGGGAGAAATTGTGTTTTTGATACATGTTTAATGTCTTGAAATGATATTTTAAGTATTGGACTTCTCGCAGTGGATTATTCATTGAGTAATTTGTTGTTTCCTTTTGTTTTTATATTATTTCACTTGTCTGTCATTATCATTCCACCAACCAAGGAGGACCCTCATCCATATAATTTTTCCAACCCAACCATGCTCTTGACTTGATAAAACCAACCCTCTAATTGACCCAAAAAAATCAAATGATCAAAAGAATAATCATCCCAAAACTTAAGGTGGCCTAGTTTTTCCCTTTAGTAGTCAAGTGGAGACCTTAGGACCAACAGACCCAATGAATAAGGATGCCATATATATACAACATGCATAATAGATAACATTTCCTTTTCATAAATGGATTGGGCGAAATGTTTCTCATAAAGTTTTTTTCTAGTGAAGGCCAAAGGCCTGCCATCTTGCATGAGTATGACTCCATATCCTTTCCTGGAAGCATCACATTCCAATATGAATGTCTTTGTGAAGACTAGAAGTGTTAGGACAAGGTTCAAGAACATAGCATATTTCAAGGCTTGGAAGGCATGATCCATAGCTGAAGTCCAAGTGAAAGCATTATTTTTAAGGAGAGAAGTGAGAGGAGTTGCAATTTTTCCATAATTTCGAACAAAAATCCTATAATAGCCAATCAAACCCAAAAAACCATGCAATCTCTTAAGAGTTTTAGGGCAAGGACAATCCTTCATAGATTCAATTTTCTTAGGATCAACTCTGACACCATCCTTGACGACAATATGACCAAGGTATTCCACTTCTGAGGCACCAAAGGTACATTTAGATTGTCTAAGGAAAAGTTTGTGCTTAGAGAGTAGATGGAGAACTTGATTCACATGGGAGAGATGAGAGGGCCAAGTTTTACTATAGATGAGAATATCATCAAAGAAAAATAAGAAAAAATAACAGAGAAAAGGATGGAAGACATGATTCATAATACTTTGGAAAGTGGAACGAGCATTACATAATCCAAAGGGAATTACGATGAATTCACAATGACCTTCATTAGTGTAAAATGCAGTTTTGGGAATGTCTTCATCTTTCATACGGATCTGCTGGTAGGAAAAATGTAGATCCAGTTTGGTGAAGTATTGAGCACCATGCAATTCATCCAAGAGGTCATCAATGACAAGAATGGGGAATTTTTCTTTGATTATGAGTTTGTTGAGGGTGCATAAATCCGGACATATGCACCAAGTACCTTATTTATTGAGTACCATGACCACAAGGGGAAGAATATGGGCTATTATTGGGATGAATAACACCGACTTCTAGTAATTAATGAACAATTTTCTCAATTTCATTCTTCTGGGAAAAGGGATGACGATAAGGCTGAACATTGGGATGCATAATACCCAAGATGAGGGGGATGAAATGATCATGGAATCCATGGAAAGGGGGAAGTACTTTGGGAGTAGTAAAAACAACATGGTGGCGGGAAATGATAGATTGGAGGTCAGGATGCACAAAAGGTTTCTCAAAAACATGAATGGAGTGGAGTTGGGATATAATTCCTAAATGACATTTTTTGAGGATTTTTTTCCATGTGATGGGAACTGATGATCTCATGGGAGCCTGTTGTGATTCCTTGGAACTTATATTTTTGTCCCTCCTATTGAAATTGCATGGTTAAGTCCTTAAAATCCATGAGAATGGGGCCTAGAGTGTGTAACCATTTGGAACCATGAAAAATGTCACAACCACCCATTTCTATAGAAAACATATGGGATTTTAGGTGATACTGACCAATTTGGAGTCACACATTTTCATATCTTCCCCCACATTGAATGGAGCCTCCATTGGAAATCATGTTTTGAAAATTATTGATGAAACAGATGTAACAATTGACTTCTTGGGAAATGCAACAATGAATAATATTATGGGTGCTACCACTGTCCACATGGATGATGACTTTCCTATTTTTTATGTAACCAATTAATTTGAGAGTATGGGGAGGAGAGAATATAATGAGGGAACTAAGTGAAATCACTTGGTCAAAGTTTGGTGGATCATAGGGTGGGTTTAGAGTATATGGTGGTGGTAGTTCCTCCAAAGGAGAAACAAAACAATATTCTTCAAAAATATCTTCATTCACATCCATAAAAATATTATGTTCCTTACACTTGTTCCCATGAAAATATTTGTCATCACAATTATAACAAAGACCCTTGAGTTGACATTCAACCATTTCATCCCTGGTTAATTTCTAGATCTTGAGGGGAGTTGTAGGAGGGGCATAATTGGTGGGTTTAGTGTGAGGAGGAAAGGAGGGTTTGCGGGTCTAGGAGGATACAATCTGTTGTGCTTATTTGGGTCATTCGATAGCTTCCAAGAAAGTCTGGGGGTGTTCCATGAGAACATGTGCACGAATTTCATCTTTGAGGCCACTGATAAATCATTTCCTAAAGAAAACATCTGACATGCCCTATGTTTTGAAATCCAAGGGCTCAAATTTGGCAATAAAGTCTTCCACTATCCTAGACTACTTTAACATGGTCAAACAAACTAAATGGTGGGTGTCAGAGTCGAGGCGATCATAAATTCTGACCACAAACTGTGTCCAAGAAACATACCCTTGGCGTGTAATTTTTTTGCCATTTCCACCATTTCCATTGTTATGGATCCATATGTAGGAAACAATAATGAATCTTGCATAAATCATTAGTAATGTCATGCAAACAGAAATAATGTTCCATTTGGGTGACCCAGCCCATGGGATCCGATCCATCAAATTTTTTCACCTCAATTATGGGAGGGTGGATGTCTCAAGAAAAGTGGGTAGTATGAGGACCTTGGTAATGGGAAGAGTCATGTTCATGCTGGTAATATGGTTTCTCAGAAGAGGAAAGGTTCTGGGAATGGCCCATGAAGTGTTCAAAGGTGGATTTGAGGTCTTTGAGGTCTTTGATGTAGGAACATTGTTCCTTGAGGATCTCAATAGCTGAATTGATTGAGCTAAGTTTTCCATTGATATTCTTGATGTCTTCCTGGTTCTAGTGGGTTTCAATGATTAAGGTATTAAGTTTTTGGGCTTGTGTGGTAGCCATTTGGAAAAATGGGCAGGCAAATGGTATAGAGGAAACAAAAGTGGTTTGGAGGGGTGGTTAGGGCCACTGAGAAGAAGGGTGTAAAATGGTAGGTACCACTGTGATCAAGAAAAAAGTGGGATCCAATGGGATAGGGGTCAAATAAGGGTGTCGGAGAAGGGTCGGGTCCACATAAATTTGTGTTAAAAATGATAGGTATCACTAGAATTTGGGAAAATATAGGAACCGAGTGGCATAGGTCCCAAATAAGTTTGTCGACGGGACCATTATACACATTTTTTTTTACTCCTATGGAGTTATACTTCAGCCTGAATAATACTGCAGTGATAAAATTCCCAAATTATTAACATGAAGAAATCTGTAGTAATTTTGCAACCAAAATGAAAAAGGCATAGTTGTGTGGCAATAGATATTGTTTTTTCTATTTTTTTCTGTCCCCAGGGGTAGGATATTCATGGTTTCTATAGAGACGAGTTTTCCCTATGATATATCTCTCTCATATAGGTGCGACATCCAATAGTAGTACTCGGCCCAATATCTCAAGGAACCAACTAAGGCAGCTAAACTGTGCCCTTAGCTATACTACCCAACTACCCAGGTACTAGAGAGTATATTACCGAGTGTTGTTATCGGTGGAACTATAGTAGTCATGCAGCCGATCGGTTTATCTATGGAGGGATTCAAGAGATCTAGGTCGTTCTGTATAAAGGTGTTTTTTGATGCGCTACCACTCAAAGGGGTACCACTAGGGGTTACAAGGGTGGCCAATAGATGTGCGCTTAAGTACCTCTTGTATTTCCTCCATGTATGACTCCTTGCCCGTGGGTTTATGCATGTAATGATGGATCTTTGTAGATTTAGGATGTCAGAATATGTCTCTACCCTGAAAAAAATTAACCCACAATTTGTTGTTGAGGAAGGTGCTCTGATACCATTTGTAGTATTCCAGATATAAAATAGTATGAAAAAACATAAATATTTTAGCATACAAATGACAGAGAAACAATGATAGAACGAGAACAATACCAAAATAATACTAGAATAACACCAAAAAGATCACCTTGATTAATGATATCAATGTTCACTTGTCTCTTCGAGGGGGAAACCTCCAATAGAGTAGATCTCTATTACAACAATTTCCAAGAAACTATTTCTCATACCCTCTATTCCTATTTATACTAAATCTATCTATCCAAAAGAACAATCTAGGGAATATCCTTCTAGAAGAAAAATCTTCTATTATGTCTTCTTACATTTGACTTACTCCTCCTTATTGCTATACCTTATTAATATTGGCCTTTATTACATGGAATTATATTATTCTACCTGTGTGAGGGGTTAGGGAGGTTAAGTCCCTAACAATCATGTTTCATATGGGTTAAGAGACAAATATTTGAGTTGGTTTTTCACTGGGTTTGCAACTTTGGAATTTACAGAGCCTATGATGCCATAGGCATGAGGCTTAGGCTTTTGTCTAGGATCGTAATTTGACCATGGCGCATCAGGAATAATTTCCTAGAGCATCCCATATCGATCATATATAATATCTTACTAGGATTTAAATATGTCCTCCTCCTCATATCTCACTCTGGATGTAGAAACATCTTTAAAAATGTAAGGCAACAGGGATTTGAGGAACCATTCCAACATAAAATATGGAGGAATGTAATATTTAATCAACCTCTTCCTTATACACCAATCTTGAATATGATATGAGATGTGGGTGGCTTTATTTGGAGGAAAATACAATAAAATTTATATGATGGCATTGTAATGAGTCGACAATTGGAGGTGGCTGAGGAAAACCAAGACCCACTCATTGAAAGTTCCATACATTCCCCCAAGTAGATCGATGTACCATTTAGTGGAGACCCACATAAGAGTGCATTAAAACAACCTTAAACAAACATAATCATCATTAATGGAGTTAGACGAGCACCGTAGGTGAAAGGTAGTCACATGAGCACCTAGGTCCTCACCAATGTTGTCCTCAAACTTCTGAATGTTGGACGAAATATTGGTAGGGACAAGGGACCACGACAGATCATGATGCACTAGTTCGTTCATAAATTTTTACAAGTCGTCCAGATTTAACATGGCCAGAAAAGGGAGTCGTGGTTGTGGCATCTGGGACCATGCTCCAGGGAAAGTTTATTTTTTATAGATCATGGGAAAAGCAAGGTTCTGGTATACACCATGGAACTATCTGATAGGATAGTGTCTTCATCCCAACTGATTCATAAAATTGTGTAATGGAATCATCACCGAGGAAGTCACTTGCGAGGAGAAAGGGACATGATAAGGATTACTCATGTGAGGATATATGTTTCCCCTAGACGAAGAAACTCCATGAGTGGGTTTGCCATACCATAAAATTAAATTCCCCCTGATGAAACACCATAGGTTAAATGAAGGTTTTCCCTAAGAAAATCATTCGTAGGAATCGACGTTGCGGAATAATGAATGACAGAAGGGATATAAGAAGTAGAAGGACCACCCATTTGAACACTCCACCTTGGAGGATTTTATCTAGGTTTGGGTTTGGAGGAAGGAGGATTCCAAATTCCTACTATGGGAGTTGTTTGATGAATATGACCCCCACCAAATATGAAAGGAGTATAATAAGGTGTCGTGCCCCTAGACCCAAAACTAGGATTTACATTAGATGTCAATGGAGGATGACAATTCTGAAGTCATATGTCATACTTGGCATACCAAAAGAGAAGGGATTAGAGGCTTGAGGGACTGAATGAGTAATATGATTAGGTGTACCACCTGGGAATACAAAAGGATTTGTCCCCATTGACTAAGAAGAAACCATGGGATAGGTAGTCTTAAGTGATGGATTCTCTGGAATCAAACAACCGATGATGAAGGAATCAAGGGGACTCCACTAACCATGGTGGGGGATGGATTCAAAGGGTTTTTGTATACATTCATATCTAAATTATTACTCATGGTAGGATGATCATGATCTCGAGCAACGGAGACATATGTACCACATTTATTAACGCTACACCTTTTGGGAGGCAACTTCGGTAATAGACCAAACTATGGTACTTGACACAAAAGAAGGTGACACTGACAGGGAGGATGGTCTTGCTCCATGATGATTCATAACTTGTGACACAAAAAAATTCCTAAGGCCACCTAATGAACAAAGAGAACACGTTGTAATTAAACTAAAGGCCAATGCGCATAAGCAGGATATGATGGTTGAAGAGACCTCCCGAAATAAACAAGGCATGTCTCTCACAAGATGGGATGAGACTCCCAAACAATAGAGTGGTGGTAAAAAAATCAGTTATAAAGACCCTTGTGGGATTCACAACAAAATATTTCATATTCCTCTAGGGAGAAAATCGTCCATAAATTCTATGTCTTGTATGATCCCTATTTGACTCAGGGTACCTACAGAATAACCCATGCAAGCAACCTATGTGGATACCTAGGTAAAGGAACTAAATTCACCATGGTATAACCAATGCTTAGGAGAATAGTCACAGGTCTGGTCCACTGTATAGGAAAGGCAGAAAACCTGAAGTCTCGAAAGCACTGCCTCTCAAGGAGGTAAAGGCACTAGCAAAACCCCCAAATACGAATAGAACCCAAGAAATATCTCTGGCTCTAGGAAGGTATTAGAGGGATATCTCTGCAACCAACTTTGTGTGACCTTGTTATTAAATCCACTGTTAGCGGATCCTCTAGAGGACACCAATTATATAATGGGTTTCACCACTCCCTGGTTAGACACATACGTTGAGTTTGATAACCTTGGAGAAGTTTACTCACAAAATCCTATTCCAAGGCCCTAATTCCTAAGCTTGTTTGTGTACTCTAAAAAATAAAATAGATTCTAATCAATTTTAATTATTTAATATTAATTTTAATGGCTTTTTCTTACTAAAGAGGTGCGATTGTGAAACTGATGTTGTTATGACTCAACATATATAAAGAAGAAGCAAATGTAAAAACAGTTCTAAGTACTAGTCTTTATTTTTCAAAGAAATGGTATAATTATAAATGTTGTTCTCAGGATGCAATCTCTTCAATTTTAATGAAGTGCAATATTTCCTATCATGCCAAAACTAATGTAATGCAAACAAAAGTGAAAATTCTCAAAATAAAATGCAACAAATATTTTTTTTTTGTATTTTCAATATAACAAAATGAAAATGCAAGGAGTGAATAAACAACCTCTCAAGAAGACCATACTACAAGGAGAGGAAGAAAAGCCAAGCATGAAACCAAGAAGAGACTACCTAGACCATAATTCAAGGACAACAAATGAGAAAATTGATAAAAAAAATGGGTTCACCCAAAACATTTAACAATGATGCAACTTCCTATCATTCTATAGGAACTCAAGAGTCGAGACAAAGACCCAAGAAGTCTCAACAACCATCAAAATACATCCAACAAACACTAAATCTAGCAAAAAAGACTTAGAAAATAGTGTACATGACTGTTTAGGGAAAAAAACATATGTACGCTCCCTAAGCACAGAAAACACGTATACGACTGTCAAGGGAAAATTATGTATGCCAAAGAAGACAATGACTAGGCAAGGGTTAGGAAAATAAACTTAGATACAAATCATAATAAAGGATTTCAAGAAACATGTGACATAGAAACTGAGGAAAACAAAGAGAAATGAAGGAGAAAAATCACCAAATAACCCCAAATGAGAGATCTCCCCAGTGGAGTTACAAATTCTGTTATGAGGAAATTCTCTCTATGGCTTGGGGTAAACCACAACAGATGGAATGAGACCCATAAATCAACTCTAATATCAAGTATGTTAGACAAATGGAAATTCTAACAAAAGAAGGCTAGAATCCTACCTCATCTAGACGTCTAAAGAAGACCACAACTAAGCTCATGATCCAACACTTGATACCTGCAACTTGTTCTCAACAACCAAGATACACAAGCATATGGAAATTTTATAAAGAATTAGCATATAAAATAATACAATCCACTAACATGTATAACAAATATTCTCATGGAAAGTAATACAAATATTTGAAACATATAATTGGACGAGAAAAGAGTATTTCTATTAATGTAATTGTTGGACAACTAAGGGGGGTGGGGTGAGTCAGTTTTTACTGTGCTTAAACAATAATTCCCATTTAAAACTCTTTACAGAACACTCAATGATGATCAAAATAATGTAGGGAAGTAAACAATAGAATATTGAACATCAATCACACACATGAAATATACAGAGATAGATATTTCCTGAGGAAACCCATAAAGGAAAAAACCTCTTCTTCTTGATATGATAAGTAGTCTTTATTTTCTATATATTATTGTTAAAATAATGTAACTGCAAAGAGTATTCTTATTATTATTGTTATTTTATTCATAGGATTAATCCCCATTGTGGATTAATCATGTTGGTAATTGTATTAGGGCCAAATCCCCTTTTGCGGATTGGTCAACAAATAATTGTAACAGGTAGAATAAGAAGTCGGCCCCAGTAGTTATTATTGAGACCCAAAAATATAATAAAGGTGGGTTTACCCACCCAGAGTGAGAGGTCGCCCCTGCCAATGAAGACCCTTCACACGTGCCAGTCTTGTATATATAGAGAGGCTAGCGCCTCACTTTATCACACAACTCACTTGCTCATTCTTAAGAGGCAAGTTGCAACTTACCAGTTGGAGAGAGGGAGAAGAGTGGCACATATTTTGGAGAGGACTATCTGTATTGGTTTGAGTTATCTCTTGACATTGTATTGGCAATTTATGATAAGGAAGTTTTTGCTGGGTTTTCTTCCCCTAGAGGGTTTCCCAGGATAAATGTTGTGTCTCTTGTTAATGTGTATTTCTCAGTGATATTGTTCTTATGTTTCTCTTATATATTGAAATGAAAAGAACTATAATAATGGCATAAACATTAACATGGTATCTGAGCCAACCTGAAGGAAACATATTTCGTAAGAGAAAAACGTCACTATTGCAGTACCTACAAATTAGGGGTTTTCAAAAGTGAAGCTTTTCAGCTCCAAAACCACCTAGAAAGTTTTGCCCTCCCCCAAGGATCATTTTGGCACTTAGAACACACCTTTTCAGTGGTTGGATCTCCTAGAAAGTGAAACCCTAGTTTCACAAAAGTACCAGAAGTACCAGAAAACCAGTACCAGAAGTACCAGAAGCACCAGTCCAAAAATCCGCATATCAGATTTGAAGGGGAAAAAATTGGATTTTCTCATATCCAAGTACATAAGGCTACTCGCCTCAGCCAAGCGCACCTCCTGGTAAGGTCAAAAATTGATTTTAAGCATTTCCATTTTTAGTCATTTTTCATAGCCTCAAGTACAAGATGTCTGCAAGCACAAAGCTTGTTGAGAAACTAGCAGGCATAGACAAATTATGTGCCTAGAAGTATAGGATCGGTCTGATCCTTGCAGAGAATGACCTAACAAAATTCATCAAAGAAGAAGTGGAGGAGCCTAAAGATGTCATAGAGAAAGCGAAGCATCAGAAGGAATCAATCAGGGCTCAAAGAATCATTGCAGATTCAATCAAAGACCACCTGATCATGTATGTATCATCCAAGAAAACTCCAAAGGATATGTTTGACTCTCTAAAAAAACTATACGAAGGAAGAACATCAACCGAAAGATGAACCTAAGATCTCAATTGAAGAATACCAAGATGCAGAAAGGAGAAATGATTCAAGAATATTTCTCTCGAATCTCATAAATTAAAGAACAATTAAAAGTGATTGGAGACACCATAGATGAATATGAATTCATAATGATGGCCCTAAATGGTCTCACAAGACCTTGGGATGCTTTCATCGAGATGATATGTGTTAGAAAGGATAAACTACAGTTTGAGAGCCTATGGGAAGAATGCATCCAAGAAGAGATAAGGGTAGCTAAACGTGAAGCACTACTAGCAAGGGACGATGATCAAGCCCTGGCTACTCATACAAAAGGAGGAAGGAAGAAACCCTTCTTCAAAAGGGAAAATCATAGAGATCCTCAACCTTCAAACAAATTCAACAACAAAGAATCTCATCCAAGAAATTTTCAGAAGAAAGGACAATGCAAGGGACGAGATCTCTCATCCATACAATGCTATCATTGTGATAAGATGGGACACAAGGCAAATTCTTGTCCAGATAGAAGAGAATAATACAAGAGGAAGCACAAAAGGAAACATGCCCACATATTCAAAGATGAAGAACCACCTATGAAGATGATTAAGGACCATGTCTTGATCTCATCTCTCTCAGGATCTGTATTACCTAGAGAGGACACATGGCTCATTGTTAGCGGTGCATCAAAACACATGACAAGTAAGAAAAATACTCTCTCTTGTATTTCAGAAAAGAATTTTTCTCAAAAAGTGACTCTTGGAGATGATTATCAATATCCCATCAAGGGAGTGGGAGAATCAAACTACAAGCTAGATTCAAAAAACTCAATAGAAATGAAGGACGTACTCTATTTACCGGGCTTAAAGAAGAACTTATTGTCCATTTCATATTTAGACAAGAAAGGCTATAGAATTTCCTTCATAGATGGAGAAGTTCTTATTTGGGCTAAGGGAGAAACCTTAAATGAAGCAATCGTCATCGGAAATGAAGAAAATGGCTTATATAAACTGAAGGGTCACCCAGAAACTGACATGATCCATGCCATCGAAAACTAATGCGAACTTCGGCATAGAATATTATCCCACATTAACTACAAGGCACTACCATACATATCCAAAGTTGTCACAGGTTTACCAGAACTCAAGGTCGATCAAGAAGGCATATGCAATGGATGTCCGCAAGGGAAGAATATCAAGAACCCCTTTCCAAAGAGGGATAGCAAAGAAAAAGGAGTATTGGAACGCATTCATTCAGATGTGTGTGGACCAATGCCATCGTATTCTATTAGCGGATATGTATACTATGTATCATTTATTGATGACTATTCTCGCAAGACCTGGATATATTTCTTGAAATCTAAAAATGAAGTATTCAGTAAATTCAAGGAATTCAAAGCCTTGATAGAGAATCTTTCTGAAAGAAAGATTCAGATACTCAAGTCAGAAAATGGAGGAGAATATACCTCAAAAGAGTTCATGAAATTCTGCAGAGATGTTGGGATCAAGAGGGAACTCACTACTCCCTATAATCCCCAAAAAAAAGGTGTAGCTGAAAGGAATAACCGCACAATCATGGAAGCTGTAAAGACCATGATTCACGATCAAGATCTTCCTATGTGCTTATGGGTAGAAGCAACAATGGAAACTGTTTATGTGCATAATCGATTATCCCATAGCTCACTTGGGTTCAAGAACCTGGAAGAGATGTTCACAGGAAAGAAGCTAGAGGTAAGCCATGTCAAAATACTTGGTTGTCCAGTGTTTATTCATATACCAAAAGAGAAAAGAAACAAGTTGGAGCCCTCCAGAAAGAAGGGAATATTTGTGGGATACTGTGAGGTCTCCAAGGCCTTCAAAATATACATACCTGGTCACTGCCATATTGAAATCAGTAGGGATGTTACCTTTGATGAAGAAGCAACACTTAAGAAATCAAGAAGATATCAGCTTGAAGAAGTATATGAAGAGGAACCTATAAATCCCAGGATTGCAGAATCTGGAAGTTCCTAGAACTGTAGAACCTATCAAGACTCCTGAAGATCATGATATAACAGAAGTTCAAGAACCTCCTCAAATGACCTTCTCCCATAAAAGAAAGCCTTCTTGGGAAAGAGAGCTTATTCAAGATGGATAGAAGTATGGTGTTCCAGAAGGAACCTTGAGACAACTGAAAAGACCAAATCCATTCTCTAGTTACACAACTTTGATGTGTAATCTACTAGATGAAGAACCTACCTGCTTTGAAGAATCCATTCAAAAGAAGGAATGGGTAGATGCCATGACAGAGGAATACCAATCCATAATAAATAATGATGTATGGGAAATAGTTCCCATACCAAAAACTAAGGATGTGGTGTCATCAAAATGGCTCTTCAAAATAAAACATGTTGTTGATGGAAGTATTGAGAAATATAAAGAAAGATTTTCCGCTCGTGGATTTTCCTAGAAATAAGGCATTGACTATGAAGAGACATTTGCTCCTGTGGCCAGATACACTTCGATTAGGACCATCATAGCTCTTGCAACTAAGATGGAATGCAAGTTGAACCAGATGGACGTGAAGACATCTTTCCTAAATGGTGTTATTGAAGAGGAAGTGTATATAGAGCAACCCCAAGGATTTGAGGTTGAAGACAGGAAGTCTCATGTCTGTAGACTGAAGAAAGCCTTATATGGATTGAATCAAGCCCCTAGAGCTTGGTATGGCCATATATACAGTTTCTTGATGAGCTTAGGCTTTACCAAGGGTAAAGCAGACTCAAATATCTACTTCAAAATTATGGATAATGAACCAGTAATCTTACTACTGTATGTGGATGACTTATTCTTAACTGGAGAAGAAAAACTCATCGTTGAATGTAAAAGGAGACTTGCTGCATAATTTGAAATGAAGGACCTTGGCCTAATGCATTACTTCTTAGGCCTTGAGGTATGGTAGAGTCCATAAAGGATCTTCCTTAACCAAGGGAAGTACACAGTCAAAATATTAAAGAGATTCGACATGCTAGAATGTAAGTCCATGAATACACCCATGGAAATGAAGCTAAAACTGCTCGTCGATACTTCATGAGACTTGATAGATGCCACACTGTACAGAAAAATTATTGGATCATTGATGTACCTGACGAACACCAGACCAGACATTTGTTTTGCAGTGAACACCTTGATTCAGTTTCTGGTAGAGCCTAGACATGTTCACCTAATGGATGCAAAACATGTGATGGGTTACCTTAAAGGTACAATGGATTATGGTCTCAGCTATGATGGAGATCATGACTTCACATTGAGTGGATACACTGATTCAGATTGGGCAGGAAATGTTGCTGACAGAAAAATCACTTTCGGATGTTGTTTCAGTTTGGGATTAGACATGATCTCATGGCAGAGTAGGAAGCAATCCAATATTGCTCTCAGCACAGTGGAAGAAGAGTACATTGTCGCATGTTTTGCTAGCTATGAAGCTATATGGCTTCGAAAGTTGCTGACTGACCTATTTGACTTGGAGATGAGAGCAACCATGATTCTATGTGACAACCAGAGTTGCATAAAGATGACAGAGAATTCTGTATTCCATGACAGGTCGAAGCACATAGAGATCTGCTATCATTTAATCCATGACATGGTACAGAGAGGATCCTTGAAGCTCCAGTACATTAGCATGGATGAACAGGTTGTTGATGTGTTGACCAAACCTCTATCTCGTGTAAAGTTTGAACACTTTCAAGATAAGCTTGGTATAGTCCGAAAGGACCCTCCCTGAAAGGGGGAGTATATATGTATTCCTTGCCTCTGACCTTGCTGTTAGACGTAAAGAAAGATGAGTCATTGCTTCTTACCTCCCTGTTAGACGTAAAGCAAGACGTCGTGTGTATTCCTTGCTTCTGACCTCACTGTTAGAAAAAAAACAAGATGAGTCATTGCTTCTGACCTCACTGTTAGACGTAAAGCAATATGTTGTGTGTATTCCTTGCTTCTGACCTCGATGTTAGACGTAAAGCAAGATGAGTCATTGCTTCTGATCTCACGGTTAGACGTAAATCAAGACGTTGTGTGTATTCCTTTCTTTTGACCTAGTTGTTAGATGTAAATCAATATGATTCCTTGCTTTTGACCTCGTTGTTATATGTAAAGCAAGATGATGATGTGTTCCTTTCTTCTGACCTAGTTGTTAGACGTAAAGCAAGATGATTCCTTGCTTCTGACCCAGTTGTTAGACGTAAAGCAAGATGATGTATACCTTGCTTCTGAGCTCATTGTTAGACGTAAAGCAAGATGTGACTGACACTGAGCTACCATCTTAACAGCTGTGACATTGAGCCAGTGTAGTACTATGATGTGCCAGCCTAGTGCTATGATGAGGTATCATTTTTACTGATACATATTGATGCAGATGATGATGGCATTCTTTCGAAAATGACGATGTTGCCGATGAAGAAAACTTCCGATGACTCGTAAATATGCCATCCAATGTTCCATGATGATATTGACGATACTATCCTCTTGATGCCACTAATGATGCAGACCTCTCTCGCCTGATGAAGTTGAAGAATACCCTTCTTGTTAAGGGGGAGTGATAAAATAATGTAACTGCAAAGAGTATTCTTATTATTATTGTTATTTTATTCATAGGATTAATCCCCATTGTGGATTAATCATGTCGGTAACTGTATTAGGACCAAATCCCCTTTTATGGATTGGTCAACAGAGAATTGTAATAGGCAGAATAAGAAGTCAGCCCCAACAGTTAATATTGAGACCCAGAAATATAATAAAGGTGGGTTTACCCACCCAGAGTGAGATGTTAGCCCTATGAGTGAAGACCCTTCACATGTGCCAATCTTGTATATATAGAGAGGCTAGCGCCTCACTTTATCACACAAATCACTTGCCCATTCTTAAGAGGCAAGCTACAACTTACCAGTTGGAGAGAGGGAGAAGAGTGTCGCATATTTTGGAGAGGACTATCTGTATTGGTTTGAGTTATCTCTTGACATTGTATTGGAAATTTATGATAAGGAAGTTTTTGCTGGGTTTTCTTCCGCTAGAGGGTTTCCCAGGATAAATGTTGTGTCTCTTATGAGAACCAACTCCTTTTGAGGCTACCACCTCTGTTTTACAAGAAACAACTTGCTGAGAGCACCAAATCTTTGGTTTCTCTAGAACCCATTAGAAGGAATCCCCAACTCCTTGAGTGTTCCAAGACCAATTGGATTGAAGCACCAAATTCCAGTCATAGAGGCACCAAATTGTATAAAAAAGAACAATAGTTCTCCGTTGGACCAACCTACCACCCTGGTTTCTCTGGATCCAACCAAATAGAAGCTACAACTCCCTATGTTCAAGCACCCAGTTGAAACTCTGAGGACAATAGTCCTCCCTAGAACCACCCTACCACCCTGATTGAATCTTGCAAAAATTTTACTTACTTGTTCTATCTATCATGTGGTCTGTTAAAACTCCATGTTTTCTCTACCTCTTGTAGCCTCTATCCTCTATTATGGTTCTTCATATTTCTACTTCTATTCTCTCTCTCTTTTTCTCTTTCACACTCCATAGCATCTTGGTCAACTTCCCTTCTGCCTTTTATACTCTGTGTTTCATCTTCATGATCTTTACTATGCCATTTATCTCCATTTCAAGTACAACACTGTGTCTCATCCTTTCCACATACATCACCATCGAAAAACTCTCCCAGTCTCCTCTGTTCTTCATGTCTTTCTCATGCCAATTTCTCTATGTGATCATCATAGAAACTCTTTGTCTTCTCTGGCAATTATTCTGAGTCCATTCATCATTAGTGGTCATTATGCCAAGATTCCTTGGCTTCTCCAGAAGTTATCTTGAATCTCTTCATCATTAGCAGGCATTATCCTGAGATTCTTTTGGCTTCTCTAGCAGTCGCAACTCTTCATCATCTTTGGTAACTATTATCAGTCGTTTTTGGCTTCTTTGTCTTCTAAGCCCCTTCCTTCACGTGACCAACAATGGTGACCATACGCCTATCCAATGGGCACTTCCCGATCTCGATCTAGTGAGTGCTAGCTCTATTTTTTTATATGACCTTGGGCAATGATATCATGTTACCATATGATTGCAGGTGCGTCGAAAGGTGGTTTAAATCAAACTACTTTTCTCCCCTCAATTTACCTCAAGCTAACATGTACCCTTTCATCAAAACCATGGTTTCAATTGTGTCCCATTCATGAAAAATTAATATTCATGCACCTTCACTCCCCATAATGAGACGAGATTGTTGATCTCATGATATTGATGGTGCTCCCAAACTGATGGTTCAGATCTATCCTCTCAATCAACAACTAGATCAATGGTCATGTGTTCCCTTTCTCAATCAATAGTTGAGATCTCCTTCGGGTCTCTAGACTTTGGACATTTCAAATCTCAACCCCTTCTCTCCTCTGTGGTTCAATCTTCCAGAGATGATAATCTACTAACGCATGTCCCTTTTAGATCAATGGTTGCGATCCTTTTGGGTCTCCCAACTTCACAATTATCAAGTCTCAATTTTTAGTGTAGTATGATCAACAGATGAGAATTCTCCCAAAGTGATCTTTCAGATCGAACAACTCATATCCTTTCTGACGTGGTCTCGCATATCCCCTTTGCTGACGTGGTTTGCCACATGTTCTTGCTGATGTGGTCTGCCACATGTCATTGCCGACAAGGTCTACTGACATAGATATCCCACACATCCATGCTGATGTGGTCTGCCATGTGTCCTCTTGGATCAGACGGTTGAGGCTTACTTCGGGTCTTTACCCGAAGTCTACAGGATTACGCCACATCGTTTCTAGATCAAACAACCCATATTTACTTCGGACGATCTGACGGCTGCGGTCTACTTCGAGTGATTCAACGGTCGATACATATTTTCTTGATCAAATGACCTAGATTCACTTTGAACGATATGATGATCGAGAATTACTTCGTATCTTCGTCTCTCCAGGCTTCGGGGATTTCAAATATCAAACTGAGAAATATTGAAGTGATATCTTTAGAGCGTAACCTCCTCACATACTTAGACCCAAAATGAATGTTGTTCATTTGATCAAGATCTTGTATCAATGACTCAATCTATTTGTGATGCATCTCTTCTAGCTTATTCTATCCTTCCACTTAGAATGATCCAACCGTTATGAATACACTTGAAGCATATCAATGGTTGATGATCATTGTGGAACCACAACTTGTGAGTGATTTAACTCGACACCCAAAATCCACAATTTGAAGTTGTGCATTGTTGGTGAGTCGACCATAGTCGTCGATATTTGAAGCTACAGGATCTGACACTCCTCACTAATTGTGGGATTGGAAATAACACGATTTTTAATTCTCCTTTCAATCTCTGCAATCTATCCCTATCGTTGATCTGGTGATTACGCATCTGATGGTCACAACTTAATCCGACTTAACCTGATCTTTTGTTAGATCAACCACAGTTGTAGATATTTGGGTTTATGAGATCTGACAATCTAGACCAATTGTGGGATTGTAACTAGTGAGTAGTTTAATTCTTCTTTCTCTCTCTGCAATTCATCCATGTTGTTGATCTGGCAATTGCACATCAATAATCTTGATTTGATCTGAGTTTCAACGTGCCATCTCTTCTGATCTTTGATCTCTACATACTGTTCACTTTTCCTCCTGATCTTATGTTTTTTCTGTTTTCCATCATCGTTGTTATTCTTTCCATCAATGACAAGCACACTCTTCCTCTAAATAATGCCAACAATCTCCCCCTTTGGCATTGATGGAAACCCTAAAAGGCTTCACTATTCTTCTTATACCTCCAACTTAGCATCCAGACCACACCTTTTCTCCCTGTTTGATGTCAATTTCAAAGAAAACATGGTCCCCCTGAGTTGTTTCATTACTTTTCGGAGGTATCATATATTCAACCAACACATACTCCCCCTGACAGGATGGAATCTTTAGCTTGATAATTGGGTCACACCCAACTTCTGGCATAGATACTCAAACTGAGATTTTACAAGCGGTTTAGTGAAGATATCAACAATTTGATCTTTAGATGGAATATAATGGAATGAAACAACAATGTTGGTTACTTGTTCCCTCAATAATTGATACTAAATGAGTATATGTTTGGTATTGGAGTAAAATACAGGATCCTTTGATACACTAATGGCCCTTGTATTATCACAATGAATTGGGATCAGTGTATTACACTTTACCTCCAACTCTACAAGTGTCTGAATCATCCATAATACTTTGATACAACAAGTGGAAACTGCAATGTATTCAACCTATGTAGTCGATACAGAAATTGAACCTTGCTTCTTGCTCAACCATGATACAAGAGAATCTCCTAATAAGAATTTACATCCACTCGTTCTTTTCCTTTCATCCACCGGGTTAGCCCAATCAAAATCTGAATAGACTCATAGTTGAAAATTATTATCCCTAGGATACCATAAGCCATAGTTCATTGTTCCTTTCAAGTATATGAATATTCTTTTGACAGCTAACAAATGACTTTGTTTAGGTGCAGCCTGATACCTTCCTACCATTCCAACAACATGAATTATATCTGGACGAGATGTTGTGATGTATAATAGGCTTCCTATCATAGACATATATGAAATATAATCAACATCAGGTGAGTCATCATCTTTGCTTAGCTTCCATTTGAAACCTTTTCAACATTTCTTTTAGATATTTCTTATGAGAATGAAATATTCCTTCAAACCTTTGAGTAATCTGCAGACCAAGAAAAAATGGCAGTTCCCCTATCATAGACATTTCAAATTCATATTGCATGGCAGAAGCAAACCATTGTACCAATGAAGCATTATTGTTTCTGAAGATGATGCCATCTACATAGACCAACACAATGAGAAAATCATTACCATTTGTTTTTATATATAGATTGTTGTCAATTGTTCCTCTCTTGAACCCCTTGTCTTGAAGATACTTATCTAGTCTGTAATACTAGGCACAAGGAGCTTGTTTCAACCCATATAAGGATTTCTTCAGCTTACAGAGAAAGTCAAGATTATTTGAGAATTGGAAACCCTATGGTTGTTATATATAGACTTGTTCTTTTATATCTCCACTTACAAAAGATGTCTTGACATCCATTTGATAGACTTTAAATTGTTTATGACAAGCATAGGGAAGACACATTCTAATAGCTTCTAATATTCCTATGGGCACAAATGTTTCATCAAAATCCAGTCCTTCTATCTGAGCATATCCTTTGTAGACCAATATAGCCTTATTTATGATAATATTTCCTTGCTCATTCATCTTTTTTTTTGTAGACCCATTTGGATCCTATTAAATTTGTATTTGCTGGACTAGGAACAAATTCCCAAGTGTCATTCTTTTCAATCTAGTCCAGTTCTTCATTCATTGATTTTAACCAATTTACGTCTTTACTGCCTTCATTAAAGTTCTTAGGTTCCACCATGGATATTAAGGCTATATGTGATTTCTCAATGTCTTTGATTATCCTTCTCCTAGTTTGTACACCTTTGTCTTTCTCACCAATTATCTGACTTTCAGGATGATTCTTTTGATTAATTCTGTTGGAAGGATTTAATGTTGATTGTTGTCCTAACTCTTCTTGTCTGGGTGTCTCTTCTCCATATGATTATTGGACCTGTTCATATTCATATTAATCTATGTCATATATAGTAGACTCAACATTTCTCACCTCTCTTACTGGGACTCCTTCATCAACCTTCAAATCAATGCAATCAACTAATTTATGCAATCTTTTATTAAAGCATCTATATCCTAAGAAGATGCCTTCATCATCCCTATTAGCATACTTTCCAATATTTTCATTATTATTATTTATGTATCACTTACTCCCAAAGACTTTGAAGTGTTTGATTGAAGCAGGTCTTCCATACCAAAATTCATAAGGTGGCTTGTCACTATGTGGTCTGAGGTGGAATTTGTTAAGAATATGGATTGTTGTGTGTATTTCTTCTACCCAGTAAGTTTGACCAATGTTATTCTCATTCATCATTGACCTAGCCATTTTTTGAACTATTATGTTTTTCCTCTCAACAAATCCATTTTGTTGCAGAGTTCTTGGGATTGTGTATTCTCTCTTGATCCCATGTTTATCACATAATTCCTTGAAATCACTTGACATAAATTCTCCTCCTCTGGCTGATCTTACTTCCTTTATCTTGTTGCCTGTTTGATTCTTAGTTAAAGCCCTGAATATTTTAAATTTCTCAATTGCTTCATCTTTTTCTTTCAAAAAATAAACCCAAGTGAGTCTGGAGTAGTCATCAATGATCAACATAAAGTAGTTTTCCTTCCTTGTGCCTTCCTATCTTGATGGTCCACATAAATCCACATGAACTAATTGAAGTGGTTTCTTTGTTGAAGTGGAGATATTGGATTTAAACTGTTTCCTGGTTAGCTTTTCTACTTGGTAGGGTTTACACACAAACTCTTGTGGCTTTGATATTCTTGGAAGATCTTTTAGTACCTCAAGATGTTTGAGCTTGATTAGGTGGTCAAAGTTTAGATGTCCAAGTATGCTATGCCATAACCAAATTTCATCATGTTTTCTTAGATGACACTCTTCTCTATCTTCTTTCAGCACATATACATTATTTTATGTCCTTAATCCTTTAGCCACCACTTGTCTTGAGTTTACATACTTTATCTTACAATCTTTGGAAGTGAACACTACTTCACATCCTCTATCACACATTTGTCTTACACTGACCAAATTATGTTTCAGCCCATATACAAGAAGAACATCCTGGGCTTTTCTTTTACCATTACTCAAACTCACCATCCCTCTATCCTTGATTTTACCCGGTTCATCCTTTCCAAAGGTTACATTCCCTGTTTTTCTTTTACTTATAGACATAAACATATCCTTGTCTCCAGTCATGTGCTTGGAACATCCAATGTTTATATACCAGGGGTATTTTTGTTTTTGAGCTGAAGGTACTAGACCACATTTTTCACTATCTTTCTTTTTCCATGTGTTGGAATTTCTAGCTAAGGGATTTATCCTTGGTTCTGCCTTGTAATTCTTTAGATAGCAGTTTGCAGCTTTGTGGCTGAAGTTATGACAGTGATAAAATTCGAGCTCATTGTTCAATAGATCAAAGTTATTGGTGCTACATTGTCTACTTATTGGCTACTTAGTTCTATGTTGCAAAGATTGTTTATTTCTTGACCTCCTCAGTTGCATGTCTCTAAGATTAATTTGACAATCTGCAATCTTATGACCAAAATTAGAATAGTTAAAACAATAACCATGGAAGAAATTTTGGTGCTTGAAGGATGATCTTATTCTTGGCATTTGTTTATCCATCTTCTGATATCTTTGTTTTTTTATCATGGATCGTCTTGTCTTGATTAACTTTTAGTGGAATAGTACTCACATGGTCTGATTGTCTGCTGACTTGGAGATTGATCATCTTTACTGGCTCTTTGCTTTTTGGTTGTTTTCTTCTTGAACCACTTACATAACCTAAGCCAGTCTTCAGCAAAGGATATCTTTGTTTTCTCAGAATGTCGTTTAGTTCTATTGAGGATTTAATGTTTGGAATATTTTGGAGATACAATGCTTTAAACTTCTCCATCTCTTTTTTGGATTTTACTACCTCTTCTTCCAAAGCTTCACATCTTTCCTTCTTCTTTGATAACTACGATTTCAGAATGTCCTCTATTTTCTTTGCCTCTTCTAATTCCACTTTTAGTAAGGCAAAGTATTCATTAGTTTTTTTACTATCTTTCTCAAACTGTATCAACAATTGTTTTTTATTTTTCTTATTAGATATGAGTCTAGCAATTTCTTCTAGGGCATTGATCAGTTCTCCTTCCAAGTCCACCATAGCTTCTTGATCACTAACATTACTTCTTGTGATTTTATTATCATAATCCTCTTTGGCCATTAGCATAAATTCATTAACCTTACCTTCAATATAAGATTCACTGCTTTCATCATCTGAGGGATCATCATCATTTACACAAAGGATTTTCTTCTTAAAATTATTCTCTTTATAGACATTCTTGTGTGTGTGCTTCTATTCATCATCATATGTCTGATAATTTCTTCTGTGAGGACACTTAGATGCAAAATGACCTATCTTACCATAGTTGAAACATTTGAAGGGCAGTTTGCCTTGGTACCTACCTGATCCTTTCTTTAGTCTTCTCACAAAATTTGCTTCAATTTTATCAGGCTCAGAATCCTCATTCTTGTCGGAATTAAATGATGCTTCTCTAGAGGTGGGTTTATCTTTAACTATCCTCATTTCATATGCAGTCAACATTCCTAGAAGTTGATCAAAAGGAAAATATTTTAGATCATTAAGTTCTTCTATAGCAGATACCTTTGGGTTGAACCTATCTGGTAGAGATCTCAAAATTTTATGAACTAAACATGCTTCCTCAATTTTTTCACCAAGTACTTTCATTGCATTTACTAGTTCTTCAACTCTCAGAAAGTACTTCCCAACAGTTTCATCCTCTTTCATCTTTAGCTTTTCAAACTGTACTATGTAGGTTTGAAGCTTGTCTTCCTTTACCTTCTGATTACCTTCATAACCGATAATGAGTTTCTCCCACATTTCCTTGGTAGATTCTAAGTGCATAACTTTTACAAATTCTTCTTCTGCAAGCCCACTCGAAATAGAATTCATAGCCTTAGAATTGAATCTGAATTATAGCTTCTCATCCTTAGAAGCTAGTACAATCGGCTTTACATAACCAGTCTCTACCACATCCAAAACATCTCCACCTAAATCCATTATGTAGGTTCTCATCCTAACTTTCTAGAAGGAAAATTTTGTTCCATTGAACAGGGGGGCCTTATTGGTTTAAGTTCCTTCATGGCTAGTCACGTTTAAGCTCTAGGATCTACCCTTAGATAAAAGGAATTGACTCTGATACCAATTATTGGACAACTAAGAGGAGGGGAGTGAATCAATTGTTACTATGCTTAAACAATAATTCCCATTATAAAATATTTACAGAACACTCAATGATTATCACAATAATGCAGAGAAGTAAGAAATAGAATATTCAACATCAATCACACACATGAAATATTCAGAGACATATATTTCCCGAATAAACCCATAAAGGGAAAAACCTCTTCTTCTCGATATGCTAAGTAATATTTATTTTCTGTACATTATCAGTCTTATGAGCACCAACTCCTTTTGAGGCTACCACCTCTTTTTTACAAGAAGAAACTTGTTGAGAGCACCAACTCTCTAGTTTCTCTATCAACCACTAGAAGGAAGCACCAACTCCTTGAGTGTTCCAGCACCAACTCGGTAGAAGCACCAACTTCCAGTCACATAGGCATCAACCTGTAAACATAGAACAATAGTTCTCCCTTGCACCATTCTACCACCCTGGTTTCTTTGGATGCAACTAGATGGAAGATACAACTCCCTGTGTTCAAGAACCCACTTGAAACTCTGAGGACAATAGTCCTCACTATAAACACCCTACCACCCTGATTGAATATTGAAAAACTGTTACTTACTTGTTCTGTATTTCATGTGGTCTATTACAATTCCATGTCTCCTCTACCTCTTGCAACCTCTATCCCCTGTTCTAGTTCTGCATATTTCTACTTCTGTGCTCTCTCTCTTTTTCTCATGTGCACTCCACAACATCTTGTTCAACTTCTCTTCTGTCTTTTATACTCTGTGCTACATCTGCATGCTCTTTACTATTCCACTGATATCCATTTCAGGTACATCACCGTGTCTCATCCTGTCCACATGCATCACCATCAAAAAAGGCTCTCATTATCCTTTTTTATGCATGTCTTTCTCACACCAAGTTATTTGCATGAACATCATATCAAATATTCATCTTCTCTGAAAGTTATTCCGAGTCCATTCATCATTAGTGGACATTATGCCAAGATTCCTTGGCTTCTCTGGTAGTTATCCTGAATCTCTTCATCACTAGCGAGTGTTATCCTGAAATTCTTTTGGCTTCTCTGGAAGTCACAACTCTTCATCATCTCTGGTAACTATTTTGATTTATTTTTGGCTTCTTTGGATTCTAAGCCCCTTCCTTCATGTGACCAACAATTGTGACAATATGCCTATCTAGTTGGTGCTTCTCGATATCGGTCTAGTGAGTGCTAGCTCTATTTCTCGATATGACCTTGGGAAATGATCTCATCTAAACATATGATTGTGGTCACGTCCAAAGGTGGCTTGAATCAAAATTATTTTCACCCTGCAATTTACCTTAATCTTCCATGTACCCTTTCATTAAAATAGTGGTTTCAATTGCAGCCGGCTCACGAAAAATTAAGATCCGTGCACCTTCGCTCCCTTCAATGCAACGGGACCGTCGATATCACGATCTTGACTATGCTCCTGAACTAACGATTCAGATATGTCCTATCAATCAACAACTAGATCAATGTTATTGTGTCCCCTTTCTTGTTCAATGGTCGAGATCTCCTTTGAGATATCCCACATTTCCATGCCGATGTGGTCTGCCACGTGTCCTCTTGGATTGGACAGTTGTGGCTTACTTTGGGTCTTTACTCAGAGTCCATAGGATTACGCCACGTCTTTTTGGGATTAGATGACCCAGATTTACTTCAGAGGATTTGATGCTTGAGATATTCTTTGGACGATATGACGAATGTGATCTACTTCGGGTGATCTGATAGTCGATACGTATTTTTTGGATAAGACGACCCAAATTCACTTTGGACGGTCTGACGGTCGATAATTACTCTGGCTCTCTGGCTCTCCGGACTTCATGGATTTCAAATCTCAAACTGAGAAATATTGAAGTGATATCTCTGGAGCATAACCTCCTCACATCTTTAGACTGGAAATGAATGGTGTTTGTTTGATCAGGATATTAGATCAACGACTCGATCTGTATGCGATGCAACGCTTCTAGCTTATCCTGTCCTTCCACTTAGAATGATCCAACGATTATGAAAACACTCAGAGAAGATCAATGGTTGACTATGATTGTGGAACCACAACTTGCGAGTGATTTAACTCGACACCCAAAATCCACAATTTAAGGTTGTGCGTTGTTGGTGAGTCAACCATAGTCTTCGATCTTTGAATCTATAAGATCTGACACTCCTGACTAATTGCGGGATTGAAAATAGCACGATGTTTAATTCTCCTTTCAATTTCTGCAATCTATCCCTGTCATTGATCTGGTGATTACGCATTCGATGGTCACGACTTAATCAGACTTAATCTGATTGTTTGTTAGATCAACCATAGCCATCAATATTTGGGTTTATGAGATCTGACGATCTAGATGGATTGGGGGATAGTAACTATCGAGTACTTTAATTCTTCTTTCTCTCTCTGCAATTCATCCCTGCCATTTATCTAGTGATTGTGCATCAATGGTCTTGATTTGATCTGAGAGTCAACACACCATCTCTTTTGAGCTTTGATCTATGCATATTGTTCACTTCTCCTCCTGAGCTTATGACTTTCCTATTTTCCATCATCGTTGTTATTCTTTCCATCAATGGCAAGCACACTCTTCCTATAAAACATGCCAACAATCATCAATAGAAGTACATAGGTGACAAACTTCTGTAATGACACATATTGGAACCAAGAAACCAAGTGCCTCCACCTGGGCCTTCACCACATCAATTATCCACAAAGGAAAGCTCAGAAGTAGTCAGAGTAATTGAGTTTCTCCTTTTCAATATAGGAAGAGCTTGGAGGTTGAATTAAGGAATTTCATACCTTCAAGGACAAAGGAATGCAGACTCAATTTGAAGTTAAATTTTTGTAGAGTGTCTTTTCTCTCAATCTTGAATTTTTTAAAAGATTTTATACTGCTCAATTTATAGCCTTTAAATGGACTTGAAGGGTCGAGTTGGAGCATTTACAATATATGGAAGGTCAAGGATCACAGATCTCATGACATGTCACAAAAACCTGACATATTTTATTTTTGAGCACAAAACTTGATGTACATGAGTTGTTATGGAGCAACCTGCATATACATGAGTTGTCGAACTGTGGCTCGCATATATATACAAAATTTTGAATTTTTGTCTCTCGGATGAGAAAAATGGGGAATTTCAGTCTACAGATGGAAAGGGAAGGACATCAAAGCAAGATGCATGGAGGGTGGAAAAATTTCCATAACAATAGGTTGGGTAGGTTGAACAGTGACAAGTTGGACACAGTGACAGTGACAGGTTGGTGATAGTGACAGGTTGGATACAGTGATATGTTGACATGTTGATGTGATAGTGGAAATGGTAGTGAAAGTGGCAGTGATTGTGGTAGTGACAGTTGGTCTACATTTATATTTTAAGGTGGCAGAATAGGTGTAATTACCCTAGGATGAACCCAATTGTAAATGTAAATGCAAATGTAATTAAGCTGGTGAGTTGTTTGATATCATTTTGTATGCACCTTTCATGGCATAGTGTGTGCATGTACTGCACAGTAAAATGAGGAAGTGTGCACATTCAAGGATACCATGCACAACAACTTAAGTGTGTGAGATATTGAGGCCAGGGAGCCTTATGTATATGTTTTGTTTTATAGAATGGTGAGATAGGTTTGTGATTATTATGCCGGAGAGCCAAGATGTTAAAGGTCAATGCGCCTACTTTTGTATATATCTCGTAATTAATATAAAATATATTGTTGCACACGGATCGACCACGATAAAAGAGTATGGGAGACTAAACTCCACTAGTTAGGGAAAGGGTGAGGTATAAAGTTAAGGAAAAGGGGCTAATATAGGGAGCTTAAGCCAAAAAGGAATATTATATTAATATTTCTTAAAGTATAATTTATGGATAATTATTTTATCCTAAGTTCCAAAGTTGGGGACAAGTGGGCCAAAGTAGCTGCCAACATGACAAGCGTCAAGTTGGGGACATGCATACATATTGTTGGGACTTAGTTCATTTTTCGGGGGGATTCTAACCATCATTCCTTCCATCATTGAGTCATCCATTAAGCCATAAGGGGGACCATTCCCTCACGTAGCCATCTATCCTCCATATTTCCTGTCATTGTATCAGAACCTGTATCCAAATCCATATCAGTTTGTGTAGCTAGTTAGCTTGGGAGCTAGACTAAAGAAGCGAGTTTTCAGGCCCGTGGGATATTGAAGAAGCAGATTGTCATGCCAATGAGAAATTTATCTCTAGGTGAGATAATTGTTGGGAATTGATTTCCTGAAGGTGTTGAACTGCAGATACAACGCTCTAATACTTCCTGTCCGGCTTGTTGTAGAAGACCGAAAAGGAAGTGGTGCAGTCAAAAGACCATTGACCAGAGAAGGGGCACACTTCCTGGGGTGAGACAGTAATGTGGAGAATGAGGGACTATAGGTTGTTATTTGAGTGAGCACCTATGACATATTCTTTCCTGTTGTTTACGAACCATTAGCCTTGTTAGGAATCCCTTTACCTGGGTGGAGTTTAGTCCTATCTCAGGGGTGACTCACTATTGAGAGTGATGAACAATGTGGTCTATGGTTGGGAGGTTCGTGGAAGTTCTACACACAGTTGGTAAAATTATTACCAATACAAGTGTCAATTGTGTTATAAATTTACATGCTGGATTCTTATTTACGTGCTTGATTTTATGGGTTATCATATGTGTGGTTATAACTATGCTTATTTTTATGGGTATTGCATGTATATGTTGCATGCATATGTTTACTATTATTTCAGTGTGAATCTGTGCATTTACATATGTATTTGTATGTTTATGTTATATATATATGTTTCCACAAGAGCTCTATGTGTATATATTTTAATAACATGCAGTTCAAAAAATTTATGCGGCATAGCTCAGTTGGATGTTGGGTATGTTATAGTATGTTCCGTAGAGAGAACGAAAGATTTTGCTGGAATAGCATGGCTGAAATGGATGGGAAAGGATGTTACAACACGGTATCAGGGGATGAAAGAGTGTTCTGGAGTAGCATGGCCCAGATTGGGTGGTTGGCGATGTTATAATAGGGAGAACTCATGGATTTGGAGCTTCCTTCAAGTTGGAACCTAAGAATTAGGGGGATTGTAAGATCCTTTTGGTTGGAGCTAGAGAATTGAGGGAGTTGTAGCTTCCTTCAAGTTGGAGCCTATAAATCATGGGGTTGGTTCCTCCTTCCATTTGGTGCTGGAGAATTGGGAAGTGGGTTCTCCAAATGTATGTATTCTAACTTATAAGAGCCATAAATTTCTTCTCCAGAATCAAATTGAGGTGCAAGAGTAGTCAATGGAAAGATATTGACCCATATAAGACAGTCCCAGAGATGAATTAAATTTCTGGTTAATTTAAAAGTGTTTAATATGGAAAATAAGGTACTTTTAGCATATCAGTTACAATATGGTATTTTGGCCGAGAACATTAGCCAACTGTAACTAGTAGCCTGGAACACAGAAAGAGGTGAAACTTGGAAATGTTGTCCATATTATGAATATGAAGAAACCCAATTGATATCCTATGAAAATTCCAATGGAGAAGGTGTGAAATTGCATAATTACAGCGCAAAATTGCGCCAAGTTGAAAAATGAATAGAAACATTAATGGGCAATTTTCTAATAACCATAACCTTCTACTCAAGACTCAGAATCGAGCATGGGAGGAGGTGTTGGAAAGGTGTTGGAAAGGTGTTGGAAAGTGGAATATAATTATCCACCCAGAAAATTGATCCAGGCATTCCATGTTTAAGGAAATCAGAAGAAACAATTCTTATATGTATTACTGAACCAGAATGGTTCATATTTTCATGAAATTGTTGAAACAATTATCCTGACAAAGTTTTGTTGGCTACACATTTTACAGAGTTAACAACAACTAGATCAGTTCAAGATAAACATAGATTCCAAATTAATGGAAGAGGCATAGGGGAATTACAATCCGGAGGATGAGATTAGAGGGATGGATGTCCATTTGGGCATTGAAGGAATAAACTCCAATGGACATGAAGAAGGAAGGGATAAAAACATGAATATGGTAGAGACCATTAAAAATTTCCAGAAGGATGTCCAAATCCATAAAGATGATAATGAAAGTCTTATGAGAGCCAAGGAGAAGCAAGATGAATTCAACATGAAGTTATTGGAGAGCTTGAACATAATAGAAAAGAAATTGGATAAGGAGAGTTGCTTAAGCAAATCAGGAAGTCACGGGCCTTCTGATGAGAAAAGAAAAGAAAGAATTGTTAACAGACATCACCATCACTCCCCAAGGAATTACAATAAGAGAGAAGACAACAACTCAAGTCCATCACCTGTCATAAAGCATAAGAGGTTTGGGGTGGATGAGCTACGAGGATAAATGAACAAAATCAAACTTCATACATTTGATGGTGAGCACAAGAAGGATGAAGATGTAGAGACATGGCTGTTGGGCATGAGAGAGTATTTTCAATTGCATAATTATTCTTCTCATGCAGAAGGTAAAATTGCTATCTATCAACTCAAGGGAAATGAAACCATGTGGTGGGGTCAACTTGTGCAGGTGCAACACATTAAAGAAAAAATTGTTACTTGGAGGGAATTCAAGAAGTGTTTTGAGAAGAAATACTTGACTAAGAGATATTATGACAAGAAAATGAAAGAGTTCTTTGAACTCAAGCTTGGGAGTATGACCATTGATGAATATGAGAGAAGGTTTTTAGAACTACTGAAGTATGTCTCTTTCATCAAGGATGAGATAATTAAGATTCAGAGGTATTTGAGTGGGTTTCCACCGTTCATTAGTGAAAAAATATAGTATGATCATCCCAAGACATTGGGGGAGACCATAAGGCAATCTAAATGGCTATATGATCAACAAAAATCAAGGCCAACTTTCCAAAAATCTTGGGAAGACAAAAAGAAATTCAAGATTGATCAGAGGAAGAAGGGATCTAAGCCACCATTCTTCAGAAATAGTACTCATGGACAACCAACTTCTAGACAACCCAAAACGATTGAGACAGGGAGTTAAAGGCCAAGGAATCCACCTATTCAATGTTGGGCTTGTAAAGGACATCATATGTACAGAGAATTCCCTCACATAGGAGAAAAAGTGAGAATTGTTCACAATGTACAACAAACTGAAATAGTGGAGGACATGGGTAGAAATGTACCAAGGATCTATGCATATCTAGACAACAATCAAGCATAATATCAGTCACATATGATTGAAGTGGAAGGTATGATAAAAAAACCAAATCTTTGTTATTTTAATTGATTCAGGATCTAGTCATAGTTATATAGATCCTAAGATGGTGGAAAGTTTACAATTGCCTAGAAGAAAGCATGGAAAATCTTGGTTGGTGAAACTGGCCACATGAGCCAAAAGAAAAGTTAATGAGGTGGTTAATTCATTTCTTATGGACATGAATGGACTGAACACCAGAGCAGATTTGAACATTATTTCCTTTAGGTTCCTATGACTGTCGAATTGGGATGGATTGTTTGGATCAACATAATGATATCATAGACTGTCATAACAAGAAATTTACTTTCTTGGATGAGGAAGGGAGCCTCAGGAAAGTGCAGGGAATTCCCAGGGCAGTAACCATCATAGAAATTTCAGCATTACAACTAAAGAAATGTTATAGGAAAGGGTGTCAATTATTTGCAGTTCACATAGATGAGACACCTAAAGATAAGGTGCCAAATTTGGAAGATCATGCAGTCCTGGAAGAATTTGAAGATGTATTCAAGGAGGGACCAGGGATACCCCCAAAGAGAGATATTGATTTCTCTATAAATTTAATGCCTAGAGAAGCTCCAGTGTCAAAGACTCCTTACAGAATGAGTACACTGGAGTTGAAGGAATTACAAATGCAGCTTGAAGAACTTCTGAAAAAGGGGTATATACGCCCAAGTGTGTCATCTTGGGGTGCCCCAGTCTTATTTTTGAAGAAGAAAGATGGGACATTAATATTGTGCATTGATTTCATACAATTGAATAAAGTTACTGTTAAGAACAAGTATCGTCTGCCAAGGATTGATGATCTTTTTGATCAATTGAAGGATGCAAAGATATTTTCAAAGATAGATCTTAGGTCAAGATCCCATCAGGTAAGGATTAAAGAGGAAGATATCATCAAGACTGCGTTTAGGAAAAGGTATGGTCATTATGAGTTCACAGTGGTGCCATTTGGGTTGTCAAATGCACCAGTTGTTTTCATGTGCTTAATGAATTGTATTTTCCGAGAATATTTAGACAAGTTTGTCATTTTCTTTTTGGATGACATTATTATATATTCCAACTTAGATTAAGAGAATGAACATCATTTGAGGATTTTTTTGCAAGTATTAAAGGAGCATCAATTGTATGCCAAATTGAGCAAGTGTTCATTTTATCAGAAGCAAATCCATTATTTGGGACATATCATTTCAAAGGATGGGACAACAATGGATCTAGAGAAGATAGAAGCCATTAGAGAATGGTCAGTGCCAAAGAATGTGACAAAGGTCAAATCATTCATGGGCCTTGCAGGATACTATAGGAGATTTATTGAACGATTCTCAAAGATTGCACACCCAATCACTTCCTTACAAAAGAAGGGTGTGAAGTTTCAGTGGACATTGGATTGTGAAAGGAGTTTTCAACACTTGAAACAATTATTAACAAGTGCTCCAATACTACAGATTGCAAACCTAAATGAAGATTTCATTTTATTCACAGATGCATGTAAAGATGGGCATGGTGGAGTCCTTGGTCAAAATGGGTTTGTTATATGTTATGAATCAAGGAAGTTGAAGGAGCATGAAAGACACTATGCCACTCATGATTTGGAGTTGGCAGCCATAGTGCATGCTTTGAGGAAATGGAGACACTACCTCATGGGGAAAAGGTTTGAGCTAAGAACAAACCATAATGGTCTGAAATATTTATTTGAGCAACCAACTCTAAATGCTAGGCAAAGCAGATGGTTAGAATTTCTAAGTGAATATGACTTTGATATAAAGAATATCAAGGGGAAGGAGAACAAAGTGGTTGCTAGACTCAGCAGAAGAGTGCATGAAATGCATGCTACAACCATTAGCATGTACCAATCATATTTGAAAGACAAAATTATAGAGGCTACTAAATCAGATTTGCAATACAGAGAATTAGTGGGAAAATTACAGTAAGGTAATTTGCAACATAAAATTGAAGAATACAAGCTAGATAATGATGAAATTCTCATGTATAGGGGAAGAATTTATGTGAAAAATTCCCAGCAGTTGAAAAATAAGATATTGAGAGAAATGCATAAGGTGCCTTATGTTGGGCACCCAGGATATTAGAAAACTATTGCAACTATCAAGAGCCAATATTAATGGCCAGGCATGAAGAAAGAATTTGTTGATTTTATTGCCAAATGTTTGGAGTGTCAAAAGGTAAAGGCTAAGCATAGACACCCAGCTGATTTGCTACAACCATTACCCATTCCTGATTGGAAATGGGAAGTTGTAACAATGGATTTCATCACCAAACTTCCCAGAACAAACAAGAAGCACGATTCTATCATGGTAGTGGTGGATAAGCTTACTAAAGCTGCCCATTTTATTCCAATTAAGCTTACTCAAAAGGAAACCAACATTCTTGATATTTATATGAGGGAAATTTCTAGATTACATGGCATACCCAAGACAATTGTGTCTGATAGAGATCCAATATTTACCTCAAATTTTTGGAAGGGATTGTTATAACCCTAATTTGCACCAGACATGCATACCTGGCATCAGGCCATCTCACTTGCCACTTTTGTCAAGCCACCATTGAAAAACTCTTCTAAAAACTATCCTTTTGAATATGTGCATGGCCTGAACAACTGCTACCCTTGTGTATATGCTAGCTGACCCATTACAACCTGTGTATACTAACAAAAGAAAAATAAATAAAAAGTTGCAGACGAAATAAAGATTTCTGGGTAATTTCCTAAGCTGTTTGACCACCCATAGTCGGTCACTCAATCATATAAATACCCTATTTTAGCCTATATAAGAAGAGATAGGGGTCCCATTTGAAGAGAAAAATAAGAGCAAAGAAACTCTGCCCTTTTTTGTATTCCCCTTGCCCCAATCTTTTGCAACCATTTTGTGAGAACAGAAGATGAGAAGCATATGTGGAAGCAATTGGTGCATAGTTCAAGAGGATCCCAGGACCAAATTCGAGGAGTAGTAGCCAATATCACCATTGTAAGTTACTTTTGTGAGGTTAATAAAAATAATTACTTTTCTCGTCCCGCAATATGAGGTGTTCAATATTCAATTTTGATTTATATTTTATTAGAACATCTAACCCACTAATTCATATATAAGATGCATGTTCATAGTTCTTTTTTTGTTTGTTTATGAATGCAGGTTGGCTTTGGGAGGATACTTGCAGTCGAGGAGCAACCAAATGCAAAAGGATCGAAACCAAATGTGGAGTTCAAGGTAGAGTTACTGGATCCTTTTATCCTTGCGTATATACCAGGATAATAGTAAAAAGTAGGAGAATTTAGATGGTTATTTTTGCATGAATTACATAACCCTTAGTGCTATTCTGTAGGGGGGTTTTCCCACCCACATTCGAATTGGCGACCATACTGGGGAATATCTCTAGGGTTTTTCAGGGATACTTTTTGGGCGTTTTAAATTGGTTTGATTACCTTTTTTCTGAGTTTCAACGAGAGTCTGAGTTTCTAGGGATTCTAGTCTTCCATACCAGTACACGCTACTTTGATTGCTTGAATGTTTCTTTATTTTTCAGGAGGTTACAGGAGTTCACACAGCCTGCTTGCATACATACGCGCCCTACCTTTGGAAAACCCACATACATACGCTGGTTGTTGAAGTGTCAGTAGCGTGCCTAAGCTCAGAAAATATTTTTAAAGAAAGGAGAGGCAGTCATCCTCTTCCCTATCGGAAGTGATCATTCTCAGGGTTTTTCTTGATCTAGTCCTGGTCTCTATTATTGCAGTATGTAACCTAGGTATAACCTCATATTAGCTCTGCTTTATCAAAATTCTCCTTGCATTTTCTTTATCAAAGTAAGTTTTTGTGTCTTTAAGGGATTCTGGTTTTCAATACCAGTACTCCCTATTTGATTTGTTAGATTTTTAGTGTTAACACAAGATTGGTTTATTCCTCAACGTTTCATAAGTGGAGCTACCTACAAGCGCTACCTAATATTTCACAGAGAACATAATTTGCATTTCATCATTCATTTTGGCAAATGAATACAATTTTTATGGGATTTTTATTTTTTTGGGGGAAAATTGAAATTATATTGAGTTATTCCCAATATCCTAGTTCAAGCATAAGAGAACCCATATATTTATTCTACCGAATTTCATGTATAAACACAGTTGGGCGCTACCTATAGGCATTGCATAATATTCTGGTAGAGGATAAATTGTGGAGAGTTATTCTGCCAGTTTTGAGTCACTAATTTAAAACTTTGGTTATGAGAAGTTGAGGATGTATTTTTGAAAACTAGAGGAGGTTTTTGTTCATAACATTCCAAATAACAAAAACCTCTCTCAGTTTTTCAAAATGTGTTTTGGTTTGAGAGATATTGGATATATAAGTAGGTGATGCGTACTTTGCATAATGGCGCTGCGTACTAATTTCCTGTAGCGGTCACAGTTTTGATATTTTCCTTGTTGGAAGGTTACCACATGTCAAGGAGGGTTAAAAAAGATTCTCAAGGATCATTTAGATATTAAGGGACACCTGCACCTAATATTTATCTCCATCAAAGGCCTCATGCATGAGGTGAAAACAATTTATTAATGACTTCCAACAAATTCCTGAAAATCAACAGTTTGTTGTATTTTTGTCTCTTTGACTATTGCCACCTATCTCCAAGGCTTAGAATACAATGGAGGAGATGGGATTCGACCTACTTAGGTTATTTGGATGATATTTTATATTTAAAGAGGGATATTGCAAGATACCAGATATATAAAATATGCAGAACATAAATAAATTGCTAGAAATGGCAGAATAACAGTAAAATATCCAGCATAATCTTCACAATACACAAAAGATGTAACAATAGTAATAGAAATAGCACTTTGATTTAGAAAGAAATGTTCACATGCCTCTTCGAGGGGGAAACCTCCAATCGAGTAGCGCTCTATTACAATAATCTCCAAGATAGGGTTATCATACCCTCGACCCTTATTTATACTAAATATGTCTATTAAGAGAAGCATCTAGAGGAAGATCCTTCTAGAAGCGGAATCTTCTATTAGGTCTTCTTACATCTGCCTTATTCTATTTTATTGAAATGCCTTATTAATATTGACCTTTATTACATACAAATACATTGATCTACTTATGTGCAGGTTAGGACCTTAACATGTCCGCCCCCTTAAAAACAACCTTGTCCTCAAGGCTTGAGATGTGGAAGTTGTTGCAGAATGGTAGTTGGTTACCAAGTGGCATCTGCTAGAGTCATATCTTTCCACTGTAATAGAACTTCCTTGATGGTTCTATGATGCAGGAGATTCTCACGATGGTCCAAAACTGCTTCTGGTTGTAGCCAAATGGATCCTTCTTCAACTAACTCTAGAAGGTTGGTTTGAATTTGGCACCTGGTTCCAATCACCTTCTTCAAGCATGAAACATGAAAAACAGGATGTAGCTTCGACTAACTAGGTAGAGCTAACTGATATGCTACTTGTCTCACACACTTGAGAACTGTGTAAGGGCCATAAAATTTGGGTTCTAGCTTCTGACAATGCTCGGCCTTGAGGGAAGTTTTCTTATATGGTTGCAGTCTCAAAAACACCTGATCCCCTTCTGCAAATTGACATTCAGAGCGACCTTGATCTACTTGTTGCTTCATTCTATTATGTGCCATGACCAAGTTCTCTTTAAGGGTACGAAGGATATCCTCTTGGACTATAAGTGTTTGGTCAACCGCCTGGACCTTTGAGGTACCCGGTAAGTATGAGAGAACTGAAGGTGGCTTCTGTCCATATACCGCTTCAAAAGGAGTCATGCGAGTGGCTGTATGGTATGTAGTGTTGTACCACCATTCGGTGAGGGGTAACCATTGATCCCACTGGTGTTTTTTTTCAGAGGAAAAGCACCTCAGATATGTTTCCAAACACTTGTTGACAACTTCCGTTTGACCATCCGTTTGGGGATGATAAGCTAAGCTGAGATGCAATTGTGTGCCTTGTAGCTTAAACAACTCTTGCCAAAAATTGCTTATGAAAGTTGGGTCTCGATCAGAAACAATAGAGTGCGACATGCCATGAAGCTTGAAGACCTTGTCCATGAAAATTTGAGCCACCGTGGATGCAGTAAATGGGTGGGGAAGAGCACACAAATGAACATACTTGGAAAGGCGATCCACCACCACCATTATGACTGATTTATTCCCTGATTTGGGTAAGCCTGTAATAAAGTCCATAGAGATATCCTTCCAAATAGAAGGGGGAATCAGAAGCAGTTGGAGGGTTGTTAGATATTTGACTGTTTCTCCCTTGTTGCGTTGACACACCTCACATTCAATGACAAACTTATGGATGTCCTATTTATACCATCCTAGAAAAAAGAACGTTTGAATCGGTCATATGTTTTGGTGAACCCTGAGTGCCCTACTGTGGGTGTAGCATGAAGCTCAGAAAGCACCGTGGATTTGAGCTTGGATTGTTTACTTAAATACAAGCAGTATTTGTATCGAAGCTCATCCTAGAGCCAGGAGTACCCTAGGGGAGACGGAGCCTTGTTCTGTAGTTGTTGGATCAGATGTGAAATTTTGGGATCTTGAAGCCATTCCTGGTGCACAACTTGGAGCCAATCAGGTACAATGAAGGAAAGAGAAAAAATGGACCCGTCGTCTTCATATTTCTAGGACAGTTCATCCGCCACGACATTGTCTTTTCCCTTCTTGTAAATGATCTCATAATCATATCCAAAGAGCTTAGTCAGCCATTTTTTTTGTTCATAGGAGGAAATGTGTTGTTCCAGAAAGTACTTGAGGCTTTGATGGTCAGTATTAATTTGGAAGCATTGCCCCAAGAGATATGGATGCCACAACTCAACAACATGCATAATCGCCAACATTTCTTTTTCATAAATGGGTTTGCCCAGATTCTTTTCAGATAGTTGCTTGCTAGTGAAGGCCAAAGGTCGACCCTCTTGCATAAGGACAATGTCGATTCCTTTCCCTGAGGAATCACATTCCAACACAAAGGTCTTTGTGAAGTTGGGAAGGGACAGAACCAGAGTGGTGCACATGGCCATCTTCAATGTTTGAAAAGCTTGAGAAGCTGCTAGAGTCCAAGTGAAAGAGTTCCTTTTTAGGAGAGCCATGAGAGGTGATGCAACCTTTCTGTAGTTCTTAACGAACTTGTGATAATACCCTGTGAGGCCCAAAAATCCACGCAATATTTTGAGAGTCTTTGGGTACGGCCAGTCTTGCATAGCTTCAATATTTTTCGGGTCCACCCTGACGCCATCCTTTCCCACCAGATGACCCAAGTATTCTACTTCTGAGGCACCAAAAGCACATTTGGATTGTTTCAGGAAAAGTTGGTGCTGAGAGAGTAGGCGGAGAACTTGATCCACATGAGTAAG
>ML778706.1:1612339-1674753 GCA_009831015.1 Picea engelmannii
TTTTTTTGTGCAAAGGGGTGGCGATATGGACGTATATTGGGGGGAAGGCTTCCTGGGACAAGGGGAATGGAATGATCATGGACACCACAAGAAGGAGGGAGTCCTTGGGGAGTGGAAAATACCATTTTATGTTTGGAAAGGAGGGCTTGGAGGTCTTGGGGCACTGGTGGGGTCTCTGTGGCTTGTATGGCGTGGAGTTGGGCAATGACACCAGAATGACCTTTTTTGAGCGGTTTTTCCATGCGATGAGAACTGATGACCTCAGGTGAACCAACAGTGATGCCTTGAAATTTATATTGGTGGCCTCCTTGATCAAATTGCATGGTTAAGTTCTGAAAATCCATGAGAATGGGACCCAAAGTCCTGAGCTAGTCTGCACCCAACACAATGTCACAACCGCCCATGTCAATAACAAACATATGGGATTTTAGGTGGTAGCCACCGATTTGGAGACGCACATTTTCACAACGCCCGCCACATTTCATAGAGCCACCATTGGAAATCATGATTTGGAATTGTTGACAGCATGGATGTAGCAATGGGTTTCTTGGGCAATGCGACGATGAATAAAATTGTGGGTGCTGCCACTATCAACCAGAATGATGAACTTTCGGTGCTTGATGTAAGCAATTAACTTGAGGGTTTGGGGGGTAGAGAAGTTAGTGAGATCATTGAGGGAAATGATCGGTTCCACTTCGGGAGGGTCGGAGGGAGGGTTTATGTTAGTGATTTCTGGTAACTCGGGCACAAGGGGAGTGTCAACATCCTCTTCCAGAATATCCTCAGAGATGGCCATAAAAAGATTTTGTTCCTTACATTTGTGGCCTGGGAAATATTTTTCATCACAATTATAACAGAGGCCTTTGAGTTGGCGTTCAACCATTTCAGCCCTGGTCAATTTTTGGATTTTTAATGGGGCGGAGGGAGTAGTGGGGTTTACTGGTTTAGGGCAAGGGATAAAGGAAAGCTTACGGTTTTGAGAGGAAACAATTTGTTGTGATTCATTAGATTTTTTGGTATCCTCCACCCAAGTCGTAGGTCGATCCATGAGGACATGGGCCTGAATCTCCCCCTTAAGGCCACTGATAAAACACTGTCGAAAGAAAGCATCAGTCATGCCCTTTGTTCGAAAAGCTAGTCGCTCAAATGCAGCTATGAAGTCTTCTACTGTGTCTGATTGATTCAATTTTTTCAAATGGCCCAAATGGTTGGTCTTAGTTTCAAATCATGCATAAAGCTCAGCCACAAATTCGGTCCAAGCAATATACCCTTGACGGGAAATTTTTCTCCATTGCCACCATTTCGAGCGTTCTTGATCTAGATGGAGAACACCGTACTGGAGTTTGGCCAAGTCATATGTAATGTTGTAAAGAGAGAAATAATGTTCCATTTGGGTGACCCAACCAGTGGGGTCCGAGCCATCAAATTTGGTTACATCCACCCGGGGGAGGCGTATGTCTCGTTGAAGGTGATGGGGTTGAAAGGAAAGGGAAGAAGTTTCACCTTCAGTTTTTTTATGTGCATCAGGAAAAGAGTCATCGATAGGGATCTTGAGTTTGGTGCAAATTGATGCAAAGACAGATTCAAGTTGGGTGGTCAGTTCATGTTTGACTTCTTCCATTGCGGACTACACGGCTACATTTACGGATGCATTTATGGATGCATCACGGGAAGAAATAATAGCACTGAGTTATTGCACTTCTTGTTGGGTCTCGAGGAAACCAGATTGCAAGGTGTTGAAGCAAGACTCTAGTTCTTGGCTGTGGTTACGGGCCATGAGGATGGGTGAACTGAAAAGGGAGCGGGCGGGGTCATAAATTTTTGTAGAAAAATGATATGGATGAATGTGATAAGGGAGAAGAGATGAATCTAATGGAATAGGTCTCAAATAATGGTGAAAAATGTTCCAGACTCGTTTTTTTTTTTTTTTTTAACAACTACGGGGTTATACTTTGGTATGAAGAATGCTGAAGTTCTGAAATCCCCAAATTTTGAACCAGAGAGAAATGTGTATTTACTTAGCAACCCGAACACAGATGCACGACAATAGATCTCGCCAGTTTAATTTGTTTATGTTTATGTTTATGTTCCCCAAGGGTTAGGTATTCAAGGGTTCTACAGACAAGGGTTTGCCTTGTGCTATAGCTCTCTGATATACGTGCGGGGTCCAATAGTAGTACTCGGCCCAATATCGCAGGGCACTAACTAAGGAGGATAGACTGTACCCTTAGCCGTACTACCCGACTACCGAGGTACTAGAGAGTATCTTCCCGAGTGCTATTCTCGGTGACACTATAGCAGTCCGGAGGCCGATAGGTTTATCTAAAGAGGGCTTCAGGAAATCTAGGCTGATCCATACACAGGTGTTTTCTGATGCGCTACCACTCGAAGGAGTACCAACAGGGGTTACAAGGGTGGCCAACAGATGTGAGCTTAAGAACCACTTGTATTTCCTGCGTGTATGAATCCCTCAATTGCGGGTTTATGTGTGTAACGACAAATATCTTTGGCTTAAAGACACCAGAATACGTCTCTACCCTAAAAAAAAAATACCCACAATTTCTGCCAAAGAAAGTGCTTTGATACCACTTGCAAGATACCAGATATATAAAATATGCAGAACATAAATAAATTTCTAGAAATGGCAGAATAACAGTAAAATATCCAGCATAATCTTCACAATACACAAAAGATGTAACAATAGCAATAGAAATAGCACTTTGATTCAGAAAGCAATGTTCACAGGCCTCTTCATGGGGGCAACCTCCAATCGACGAGCGCTCTGTTACAATAATCTGCAAGCTAGGGTTCTCATACCCTCGACCCTTATTTATACTAAATATGTCTATTAAGAGAAGCATCTAGAGGAAGATCCTTCTAGAAGCAGAAGCTTCTATTAGGTCTTCTTACATCCACCTTATTCTATTTTATTGAAAAGCCTTATTAATATTGACCTTTATTACATCTAAATACATTGATCTACTTATGTGCGGGTTAGGACCTTAACAAAGATATCTCTTGGAGAGGGTATTCATGAGGAAGAGAGATGAGAGAGTTGTAGGAGGCACTTTACATATGATCATTGTAACCCTGAGGGGGATTTTTTGTTTGTAAACATTTATGTTATTGAAGGTTCATGATATATGTGTTATTATATTGTATCTCTTGTTTTCTTTCCAAATTTGTCTTCTGACCTGAATGAATTGTACACCTTGAGGATCATGGTTGCCTTTGATTAATGGATTCTTGAGCATCTGAGGTTCTGATGTATTTTTCCTATTAGTCACTATTTATATTCAAGTATTTGTTGATTCATTGAATTGAGAGGATATCTATTTACTGAACATTCTATCTTATGTTTTCCTTCTTCATTTATTCCACCTATCAGCATATAATATTGTTTTTTGTTAAGAATCTTGTGTGCCTTAGATGAGTGGGATGTTTGTGACTCCATTGCCCATTGGTGTAGATTTTATCACTCCAAGAGTCACTCCCAAACTACAAATGAGAGTAAGCTTGGTAACATAGAGATAAAAATGCTTGATTGGTTTTGTGGATTAAGAAGAAGAAAACAAGGAAAGGGAAGGACAATAAGCTGTTCTAAATCAATGATGGACCATTGGGCTATGGAGTCAAGAAAACACCCTGATCATTAAATGCAATCAATATGCATATCAGATAAAGGTTTATTGAATAGAGGAAGAAAAATATAACACAAAGAAGAACATCCATAAGACATATATCCTCTCTGCATAAATGAATTCAAGGTACTTGAGTATAAACAACGACTAATAGGAAAAATACGTCAGATGCTCAGATGCTCAAGAATCCATTAATCAAAGGAAACCATGATCCTCAAGGTGTACAATTCATTCAAGTCAGAAGACAAATTGGGAAAGAAAACAAGAGATACAATCTGATAACACATATATCATGAACCTTCAATAACATAAATGTTTACAAAAACAAAATCTTTTGGGCTTGTGGAATCATGCTCTCAACCTTTAACCTCTGCAATCTACTTTGATCTGTGACCTTAAGCTGAAACTAAATGAAAATGAAAACTAAAACTAAAAAAATGATGAAAACGATGCTTGTCCAGCAAGCTTATTGCACACACCTACTCTAATTATTGGGAAACTGAATCGTTCAAGTTACATGAAACAACCAATGAAGCCATTTCATCATTTTTTCAACTGTTTGAAGTTTTGAAATGTGATTCCTTAAGCACCAGAGATAATTCGTACTTGAAGACGTGTCAAAGAAACATTTATAAATATACTTCCCATTGAAGAAATCAATGATCCTAGGCCCATTTTCTACTTGTAGACAGGCTGCAAATGGATCCTAAAAAACATCATCAATACTTGCCCCTGCAACATTGCTTTGTGTAAAAAGGAAAAGTATTTCATTAGGTCCTTCTTCCACTAATATCGGTTGTTTTATGTCTTGTTGATTCTCTAATTCCTCCTCAATTCATATGTCCATGGTCCACTCTTGGTCATGATGTGTATTAGGGAAAAGGCCTAGTGATGCTTGTGTTTCTTTAATCTCAACCTTTCTCATCTGATCACATGGCATTTGATCTTGGCTTCTTGATGAAACTGAGATTGTGTCTTCAAGAGGAATAGGGGGTTGATACGGTAGTTCATCACAATTAGAAGTGTTTGGGAAACTAAATTCTTCTATATTATCTTATGAATGTGAGGGATATTCATCATAGCTTGGCTTATGGTCCCAATTTCTCAATGTTTCACCCTCTAAAATTAGATTATCATCTTTTTCTTCTTTTTCAGCAACAAAAATATGACATGAGGGTTGAAACAAGCTATTGTTGCTTTGATGGGAAGGGTACTTTTCTGATATTAGGTATTCAACAGATTGTTCATGGAAATCATCTTCATAATCATCACACAAAGGAGAATCAATGACCATTTGACTATTAATGGTTGAGGGGATTATTAAAATAGTTGGGACAACTAGTTGTTTAGGGAAAACATCCTCATAGTCATCAAAACTTGGCAAATCCTGGCACATTGGTTCATTAGCAATAGGAGTGATCGATAAGCTATGAATTTGATCATGAAAAGATGCAATACTATTCTCATGATGAAATAAATTTGAATCTAAGATGACCTCTTGACTTAAAGAATCAAGAAAAGGAGGAGATAAGGAAATGATGGATTGTCCATATTGATCTTGCTCTTGGGGACCTAGATTTTGACATGAATGATGCATTTATTCTTCAAATTTAGGAAAAACATTATGAAACTCATCATCTAAGTCTTTCTCTCTACAATCATCCCCTTCATAATCATTTGTTGAATCTTGAATATATGATGCATACCCCTCACAACAATTCTCAAAAAGTCTTTCAGCTGGATAATTTTTTTTGCAATGAGAATAAAAAACATCATGAAAGTCCTTCAAGGAGGAAATACTAGAAGTAGGGGGTGTTCTATACCATTTCCTCACATCGCCTTCCAATGAATACATGAACAATTTCATCAATATATCTTCATGATGAATGTCAAGCTACTGCATCAAAACATGAAATTCATGAACATGCTCAACAGGGCTATCATTATCACCTTCATAAAATCTGGCCAACAAATCTTGCCATTCATCAATTTGAGGCACAGGAAGTGGATAACAATCTATGGATGAGAAATTAAGTGGGGAAAACCTCCTGGATAGGATAGCCTTGATAGCCAATTGATTTTTGTCATCCCCAGTGGAGTCACCAACATATTCTGAATAATTGAGTCACCATGGTGAATGTGTAGTCTTGAAGGTGTCCAACTTCAGTCACCATCTAAATTTGGAGCTGTGCAATGTCATTCTTCCTAGGTAGATTTTCAATCTGCTCAAATCTGTCCCCGAAAATGGTGCCAAATTATATTAGCACTCCAAGAGTCACTCCCATACTTTAAATGAGAGTAGGCTTAGTAACATAGAAATAAAAATGCTTGATTGGTTTTGTGGATTAAGAAGAAGAAAGCAAGGAAGGGGAAGGATGGTAAGCTGATGTAAATCAATGATGGACCATTAGGATATGGAGTCAAGCAAACACCCTGCTCATTAAATGCAATCAATATGCATATCAGATAAATGTTTATTGAATAGAGGAAGAAAAATATAACACAAATAAGAACATCCATAAGGGAGATATCCTCTCTGCATAAATGAATTCAAGGTACTTGAATATAAATAGTGACTAATAGGCAAAATACATCAGATCCTTAGATGCTCAAGAATCCATTAATCAAAGGAAACCATGATCCTCAAGGTGTACAATTCATTCAATTAGGAAGACAAATTAGGAAAGAAAACAAGAGATATAGTTTGATAACACATATATCATGAACCTTCAATAACAATAATTTTTACAAAAAAAAAAGCCCCTCAGGGTTACAATGATCACAGGGAAAGTGCCTCCTACAACTCTCTCATCTCTCTTGCTCATGAATCCCCTCTACAAGAGATATATCCCTCTTTAAATAGAGAATAACATCTAAATAACCTAAGGAGTTCTAATCCCATCTCCTCCATTGGATTCTAAGCTTTGAATATAGGTGGCAACAGTCAAAGAGACAAAAATCCAACAAACTGCTGATTTTTAGGAATTTTTTGGAAGTCATTAATAAATTGTTTCCACCTCATGCATGAGCCTTTGATGGAGATAAATCTTAGGTGAAGGTGTCCATTGATATCTAAATGATCCTTGAGAATCCATCTGATTTATCCTTGACATGTGGAAACTCCCAACAAGGCGAATATCAAAACCGTGACCGCTACAGGAAATTACTACGCAGCGCCACTGTGCAGAGTACTCAATGCTTACTTATATATCCAATATCTCTCAAACAAAAACACATTTTGAAAAACAGAGAGAGGTTTTTGTTATTTGGAATGTTATGAACAAAAACCTCCTCATGTTTTCAAAAACACATCCTCAATTTCTCATAACCCAAGTTTTAAATTAGTGACTCAAAACTGGCAGAATAACTCTATACAATTTACCCTCTACCAAAATATTACGCAACATCTGTAGGTAGTGCGAGACTGTGTTTCTGCATGAAATTCAGTAGCATAAATCCATGGGTGCTCTGATGATTGAACTAGGATATTGGGAATAACTCAATATAATTTCATTTTTCCCCAAAACAAATAAAAATCCCATAACAATTGTATTCATTTTCCAAAATGAATGATGAAATGAAGATTTTGTTCTCTGTGAAATATTAGGTAGCACCTATAGGTAGATCCACTTATGAAACAATGAGGAATAAACCAATCTTGTGCTAGCATAGGCTCCATGGGGGATAGAGACCTCCTTGTTAGGCTCTAATAACTCTTGTAGTTTCAGTGCCTTATCCTTTGGGCTTGTGGAGTCATGCTATCAACCTTTAACCTCTTCAATCTACTTTGATCTGTGACCTTTAGCTGAAACTAAATGAAAACTAAAACTGACAAAATGACGAAAATGATGCTTGTCCAACAAGCTTAGTTCACACACCTACTCTAATTATTGGGGAACTGAAGCGTTCAAGTTACATGAAACAACTAATGAAGCGATTGCATCATTTTTTCAACTATTTGAAGTTTTGAAATGTGCTTCCTTAAGCATCAGAGATAATTCTTACTTGAAGGAGCATCAAAGAAACATTTGGAAATACACTTTCCATTGAATAAATCAATGATCCTAGGCCCATTTTATGCTTGCAGACAGGCTACAAATGGATCCTGAAAAATATCATCAATACTTACCCCTGCAAAATTTCTTTGTGTAAAAAGGAAAAGTATTGCATTAGGTCCTTCGTCCACTATTCTTGGTTTTTGTATGGCTTGATGATTCTCTGATTCCTTCTCAATGCATATGGCCTTGGTTCACTCCTGGTCATGAGGTGTATTAGAAAAAATGCCTATTGATGCTTGTCTTTCTTTAATTTCAACCTTTCTGATCTGATCACATGGCATTTGATCTTGGCTTCTTGATGAAAATGAGCTTGTGTCTTCAAGAGGAACATGGAGTTGATACGACAATTCATCACAATTAGAAGTTCTTGGGAAACTAAATTCTTCTATATTATCTTTTGATTGTGAGGGATATTCATCATAGCTTGGCTTATGTTCCCAATTTCTCAGTGTTTCACCCTCTAAAATTAGATTATCATCTTTTTCTTTATTTTCAGCAACAAAAATATGACATGAGGGTTGAAACAAGCTATTATTGCTTTGATGGGAAGGGTACTTTTCTGATATTAGGTATTCAACAGATTGTTCATGGAAATCATCTTCATAATCATCACACAAAGGTGAATCAATGACCATTTGACTATTAATAGCTTAGGGGATTAGTACAATAGCTGGGACAACTGGTTGTTCAGGGAAAACATCCTTATAGTCATCAAAACTTGGAAAATGATGGCACATTGGTTCATTAACAATAGGAGGTACTGATAAGCTATGAATTCGGTCATGACACACTGCAATACTATTCTCATGATGAAATAAATTTGAATATAAGATGACCTCTTGACTTAAAGAATCAAGAAAAGGAGGAGATAAGGAAATGATGGATTCTCCATATTGATCTTTCTCTTGGGGACCTAGATTTTGACATGAATGGTGCATTTTTTCTTCAAATTTAGGAAAAGCATTATGAAACTCATCATCTAAGTCTTTCTCTCTACAATCATCCCCTTCGTCATCACTGCTAGAGGAATCACTTACTGAATCTTGAGTATTTGATGCATACCCCTCACAACAATTCTCAAAAAGTCTTTCAGGTGGATAAATTTTCTTGCAATAAGAATAAAAAACATCATGAAAGTCCTTCAAAGAGAAAATACTAGAATCAGGGAGTGGTCTATACCATTGCCTTGCACCACCTTCCAATGAATACATGAACATTTTCATCAATATATCTTCATGATGAATTTCAAGCTGCTACATCAAAACATGAAATTCATGAACATGCTCAACAGGGCTGTCATTCTCACCTTCATGAAATATGGGTAGCAGATCTTCCCATTCATCAATTTGAGGCACACGATGTGGATAACCATATATGGCTAATAAATTGAGTGGGGCAAACCTCTTGGGTAGGATATTCTTCATAGCCATTTGATTTTTTTCATCCCTAGTGGAGTCACCAACATATTCTAAATAATGGAGTTTCCATGGTGAATGTGTAGTCTTGAAGGTGTCCAACTTCAGTCACCATCTAAAGTTGGAGTTGTGCAATGTCGTTCTTCCTAGGGAGCTTTTCAATCTTCTTGAATCTGTCCCCAATAACGACACCAAATTATGTTATCACTCCAAGAGTCACTCCCAGACTGCAAATGAGAGTAAGCTTGGTAACATAGAAATAAAAATGCTTGATTGGTTTTGTGGATTAAGAAGAAGGAAACAAGGTGAAGGATAGTAAGCTGTTGTAAATCAATGATGGACCATTGGGCTATGGCGTCAAGCAAACACCCTGCTCATTAACTACAATCAATATGCATATCAGATAAAGGTTTATTGAATAGAGGAAGAAAAATATAACACAAAGAAGAATATCCATAAGGCAGAAATCCTCTCTGCATAAATGAATTCAAGGTACTTGAATATAAATAGTGACTAATAGGCAAAATACATCATATCCTCAGATGTTCAAGAATCCATTAATCAAAGGAAACCATGATCCTCAAGGTGTACAATTCATTCAAGTAAGAAGACAAATTGGGAAAGAAAACAAGAGATATAATCTGATAACACATATATCATGAACCTTCAATAACATAAATGTTTACAAAAACAAAAGCCCCTCAGCATTACAATGATCACAGGCAAAGTGCCTCCTAATACTCTCTCATATCTCTTTCTCATGAATCCCCTATCCAAGAGATATCTCCATCTTCAAATAGAAAATAGAATCCAAATAACCTAAGGAGGTCGAATCCCATCTCGACCATTGGATTCTAAGCCTTGGAGAGAGGTGGCAATAGTCAAAGAGACAAAAATCCAACAAACTGTTGATTTTCAAGAATTTTTTGGAAGTCATTAATAAATTGTTTCCACCTCATGCATGAGGCCTTTCATGAAGCTAAATATTAGGTGCAGGTGTCCCTTGATATCTAACTGATCCTTGAGAATCCATTCTAACTCTCCTTGACATGTGGAAACCTCCCAACAAGGAGAATATCAAAACCATGACCGCTACAAGAAATTGGTACGTAGCGCCACTATGCAGAGTACGCAACACCTACTTCTATATCCAATGTCTCTCAAACCAAAACATATTTTGCAAAACTGAGAGAGGTTTTTGTTATTTGGAATGTTATGAACTAAAACCTTTTCCATTTTTAAAAAATACATCCTCAAATGCTCATAACCCAAGTTTTAAATTAGTGACTCAAAACTGGCAGAATAACTCTACACAATTTATCCTCTACCAAAATATTATGTAGCGCCTATAGGTAGCACCCGACTATGTTTCTGCATGCAATTTAGTAGCATAAATCCATGGATGCCCTGATTCTTGAACTAGGATATTGGGAATAACTCAATATATTTTCAATTTTCCCCAAAACAAATAAAAATCCCATAACAATTGTATTCATTTGCCAAAATGAATGATGAAATGCAGATTATGTTCTATGTGAAATATTAGGTAGTGCCTGTAGGTAGCGCCACTCATGCAACAATGAGGAATAAAAAAATCTTGTGCTAACATAGGCTCCATGGGGGATAGATTCCTCCCTGTGAGGCTCTAATAACTCTTGTAGTTTTAGTGCCTTATCCTTTGGGCTTGTGGAGTCATTCTCTCAACCTTTAACCTCTGCAATTTTCTTTGATCTGTGACCTTCAACAGAAACTAAATGAAAATGAAAACTAAAAATGATGAAATGATGAAAACGATGCTTTTCCAACAAGATTATTTCACACACCTACTCTAATTATTGCGAAACTGAAGCATTCAAGTTACATGAAACAACCAATGAAGCCATTTCATCATTTTTTCAACTATTTGAAGTTTTGAAATGTTCTTCCTTAAGAACTAGAGATAATTCTTACTTGAAGGGGCGTCAAAGAAACATTTGGAAATACACTTTCCATTGAAGAAACCAATGAGCCTAGGCCCATTTTCTGCTTGCAAACATGTTGCAAATGGATCCTGAAAAACATCATCAATACTTGTCCCTACAACATTGCTTTGTGTAAAAAGGTAAAGTATTGCATTAGTTCCTTCGTCCATTGTTCTTGTTTGTTGCATGGCTTGTTTATTCTCTGATTCCTCCTCAATGCATATGGCCTTGGTCCACTACTGGTCATGAGGTATATTAGAAAAAAGGCCTAGTGATTCTTTTCTTTCTTTAATTTCAACCTTTCTCATCTTATCACATGGCATTTGATCTTGGTTGCTTGATGAAACTAAGCTTGTGTCTTCAAGAGGAATAGGGGGTTGATAGGGAAATTCATTACTATTAGAAGTGCTTGGGAAACTAAATTCTTATATCTTATCTTTTGATTATGAGGGATATTCATCATAGCTTGGCTTATGGTCCCAATTTCTCAGTTTTTCACCCTCTAAAATTAGATTATCATCTTTTTCTTCTTTTTCAGCAACACAAATATGACATGAGGGTTGAAACAAGCTATTGTTGCTTTGATGGGAAGGGTACTTTTCTGATATTAGGTATTCAACAGATTGTTCATGGAAATCATATTCATAATCATCATACAAAGGTGAATCAATGACCATTTGACTATTAATGGCTTAGGGGATTAGTACAATAACTGGGACAACTGGTTGTTCAGGGAAAACATCCTCATAGTCATCACAACTTGGAAAATCATGGAACATTGGTTCATTAACAATAGGAGGGACTGATAAGCTATGAATTCAGTCATGAAAAGCTTTAATACTATTCTCATGATGAAATAAAACTGAATCTAATATGACCTATTGACTTAAAGAATCGAGAAAAGGAGGAGATAAGGAAATGATGGATTCTCCATATTGACCTTTTCCTTGGGGACCTAGATTTTGACATGAATGATGCATTTGTTCTTCAAATTTAGGAAAAGAATTATCAAACTCATCATCTAAGTCTTACTCTCTACAATCATCCACTTGATCATCACTCATAGAGGAATCACTTGCTGAATCTTGAATATATGATGCATACCCCTCACAACAATTTTCAAAAAGTCTTTCAGCTGGATAAATTTTCTTGCGATGAGAATAAAAAACATCATGAAAGTCCTTCAAAGAGGAAATACTATAAGAAGGGAGTGTTCTATACCATTGCCTCACATGGCCTTCGAATGAATACATTAACATTTTCATCAATATATCTTCATGATGAATGTCAAGCTACTACATCAAAACATGAAATTTATGACCATGCTCAACAGGGCTGTCATTCGCACCTTCATAAAATTTGGGCAGCAGATCTTTCCATTCATCAATTTGAGGCACAGGATGTGGATAACCATCTATGGATGATAAATTGAGTGGGGAAAACCTCCTGTCTAGGATATCCTTCATAGCCATTTGATTTTTTTCATCCCCAGTGGAGTCACCAACATATTTTGAACAATGGAGTCGCCATGGTGAATGTGCAGTCTTGAAGGTGTCCAAATTCAGTCACCATATAAAGTTGGAGCTGTGCAATGTCGTTCTTCCCAGGGATTTTTTCAATCTTCTCAAATCCATCCCTGAAAACATCACCAAATTATGTTAGCACTCCAAGAGTCACTCCCAGACTGCAAATGAGAGTAATCTTGGTAACATAGAAATAAAAATGCTTGATTGTTTTTGTGGATTAAGAAGATGAAAACAAGCAAGGGGAAGATAGTAAGTTACTGTAAATCAATGATGGACCATTGGGATATGGAGTCAAGAAAACACCCTGCTATATGCATATTAGATAAAGTTTTATTGAATAGAGGAAGAAAAATATAACACAAAGAATAAGATCCATAAGACAAAGATCCTCTCTGCATAAATGAATTCAAGGTACTTGAATATAAACAGTGACTAATAGGAAAAATACATCATATCCTCAGATGCTTAAGAATCCATTAATCAAAGGAAACCATGATCCTCAAGGTGTACAATTCATTCAAGTAAGAATACAAATTGAAAAATAAAACAAGAGATACAATCTGATAACACATATATCATGAACCTTCACTAACAAAAATGTTTACAAAAACAAAATCCCCTCAGGGTTACAATGATCACAGGCAAAGTGCCTCCTACAACTCTATCATCTCTCTTTCTCATGAATCCCCTCTCCAAGAGATATATCCCTCTTTAAATATAAAATAGAATCCAAATAACCTAAAGAGGTTGAATCCCATCTCCTCTATTCGATTCTAAGCCTTGGAGATAGGTGGAAACAATCAAAGAGACAAAAATCCAACAAACTGCTAATTTTTAGGAATTTGTTGGAAGTCATTAATAAATTGTTTCTACCTCATGCATGAGGCCTTTGATGGAGATAAATATTAGGTCCAGGTGTTCCTTGATATATAACTGATCCTTGATAATCCATTCAAACTCTCCTTGACATGTGGCAACCTCCCAACAAGGCGAATATCAAAACCGTGACTGCTCTAGGAAATTAGTACACAATGCCACTATGCAAAGTACACAGTGCCTACTGCTATATGAATTATCTCTCAAACCAAAAGACATTTTGAAAACCTAAGATATTTTTTTGTTACCTGGAATGTTATGAACAAAAACCTCCTCCAGTTTTCAAAAATACATCCTCAACTGCTCATAACGCAAGTTTTAAATTAGTGACTCAAAACTGGCAGAATAGCTCTACGCAATTTATCCTCTACCAGAATATTATGCAGAGCCTATAGGTAGTGCCCGACTTTGTTTCTGCATGCAATTTGGTAGCATAAATTCATGGGTGCTCTGATGCTTGAACTAGGATATTGGGAATAACTCAATATAATTTCAATTTCTCCCAAAACAAATAAAAATACCACAACAATTGTATTCATTTGCCAAAATGAATGATGAAATGCACATTCTATTCTCTGTGAAATATTAGGTAGCACCTGTAGGTAGCGCCACTTATGCAAAACTGAGGCATAAAACAATCTTGTGCTAACAATTAGTTTTTATTATTAAGAAGTTATAGATGTGTATGTGGCCTATAGTGAGCCTACATGCATACATACGTGCCCTACCTTTGGACAACCCATGTACATATGCTAGTTGTTGAAGTGTCAGTAGCGTGCCTGTGTTGAGATATTTTTTTTTTTCTTGATCCATTCATGGTATCTGTTATAACAACCAATAGATTAGGTTTGACTTTAGTTTATCTTTTCTTTTTTCAAATATTTCTTGTGTTTTCTTTATAGGGTTTGAGACAAGTCTGTGAGTCTTTTCCAATCATCCTTTTTGGGTTTGGTCAGTGACTCCCTACAATATGTAGGTGGGATAGAAGTCATTTATTGGTTTTGTCTTGTCTTTGTTTCTCCCCTTTTTCTTCAGAAAAGAAGAAAATAATACATTTTAAAATTTCTTGTTTTGGAGGCATAATAAAAAAAATATAGATTTCACTTTCTTTGTTTGGTGAAGTAGTTGGTTTTTTGCATTAATAATCAGGAAAATTAATGCTTTCGTAAGTTCTTAGATGATTGAATTAGGACAATAAGTAGCTTGTATTCGAGCGAAAGATTGTTTTGATTTTTTTGTTAAAAGATCTTAAAAAAAAAATGTAGTTTGAAAAGTTGGTTAAAGAGTTTAAATGTGCAAATCTGAATTTATCAAGAAGAAGTAATTTTGTTTACAACTTTCTGTTTTTTTCCTTCTTCATCCCGCAAATACATCACTAGTTTCATTTCCTCTTTCTTTGACTTAAGAAAATCCACACAAATTAACGATTAATTAAAATCAACTAGACTTTATGTTTGTAGGGTCCATCAATTAGTCTAGGCTAGAGCCTTGATTCAGGATTGGAGAGGAAACTCTTCAAGGATACAAAAACAAACATAAGAGTCTGTGCTAGGGAGTTCTAAAAAGTCAAGTATTGTGAAAGTTATCCAGGCGCCCTCTAACATAGGGGATAAACACAAATTCGCGTGCAGAAAGGTAGTGGAGATAACCCCTCCAAAGCTGAACCAAGCGTAATGGGGAACACATATAGAGGGCTTATCTTGGGATTTCATTGATCGCATTTTCCATAGAGATTCATGGGTATCGAATCTGTTTGAGGTCCTTATTTTTCTTCCAGAACACTTTCTTTCGATACCCTTGATAGGTTTCAGACTTGATACCCTACTCATTGTGGTCCACCCGACTGTCGATTGTACCTTCCTGGTGATTGTTCGCACACTGACAACCTAGTTGCCTTTATTTTAGAGACTTACACAGGTGACTACGGGGATATACCACAATACCTAGGACAAACATCGGGCCACGCTTTTCATAGTATACATAGAGGGTGCTTCTGTATTCAAGTTGCAATTACACCAGTAAGTTGCTCTAGTGTTGGCTGGTGTAACTGTTGTTTCAACTAGCTAGTGATCTATTTATCTTATCTAATAGGGACTTTGTCTAGTGTGTGTTGGTTCTTGAATGTTAATAGAAATCCCTAGTGTGTCATTGATATTCTTACATAGTGGAGGATCAAGAGCTCTTCTGGTCACGAAGGATTCTTGGCCTTCCACCAGTTAATCTGGAGCCACCCCTACCACTGCTAAGGCAAAGACTAGACCAACAAGGGTCTTTTGAGGTGACCAGGTCACAAGAAATTATTCCTAACTCATCTCCGATAGAAGAACATTTTATTTTGGAGGAACAAACCATTTAAGACCTTGGAGTGGATGCTCTTGTTCCAAACAAACCTCCGAGCAATGATCTATTGGAGCCCATCATCGTACAGGTTTATCCTTATGAGTGTCAGATAGTGTCACAAGCGGCAATGGAATCAAATGGTGTGACTTCTTCAGGGAATTCTCATATTCCCTCTATGACTATCACTACACGGGGTGTTCCACCTCCTAACCAACCATCGTTAGTCTATACCACCATGGTCTCGACCACCTCTACCTCGGGCAATTGTCTGATTCTGTTTATCATGGCGATCACTGCTCCTTTCACCTAGATTGTGACAGGCCCTCCATTCTCATACAAGATGCTTGGCTTTGATACAATCTCTGTCCTTTCCTACTCCACTCTATGGAATTTAGGTTTGGGGGCAGTGAGCTCTGATGCTCCTCTACAAGGATCCATGGGGGGCACTACAACTTCCTATAACGCTTTCACTTACAGAGGGGGTCATATACCTCCTTCATCCCCTTTGTTCAGTGGTGCTCACCAGCATCCCGCTGGGTTGAGCGTAAACTTTAGCTCATTTGGAGTAGGTAGTCAAGGACTTCCTTCTTATATCATTCCGGTAGGTTTGACATCACTCTCTTTGTTTGACGTGTTTAGTAAAAAATCTTTCTCTTCATCTGTCGTCTCGGCTAGGGGAAACCCCAATTATGGACAAAAAAATACTATGCAAGTTACTATTCTTGCACAGGGGGAAAACCCAGGAATTCCTTCCTCACAAGGACCTTGGAATCCATGGCAGGGATTAGTTCTCTTGTGTGTCGATTGGGGGCAACCCCTTCCATAGCCAATGGAACCCTGGGCAAGGCTCAAGACCTATTCCCATTGGATCAGTAGGGGGAAACCCTTCCCAAAATCCTTGGAATGAAACACAAGTACAACCTTCTACATCCTATTAGAGGAGTCAGTCGATGATGTCTCAATAAGCATAGAATTTGTACACTAGTCATGGCCATGGATTTTACCATAACCGTGGCCAACAACCTAAGTTTTCTTGGCAAGCTAGTGACATTCAAACTCCAGGCCCCTTTTTCCATGGTTATAATCAACAACCCAAACTACCATTTCTGGCAACTTTGCATTTTCCAGACTTGACAAGTTTATTGAATGACCCTATCTATCATGATCCGCATTGGCCTTCTATGCCAACCAATTTTCCTTCGGACATTCCAAATTTCGAAGCTAAGCCTAATGAAGATCCAAGAGATCATGTGACTACCTTTCATCTTTGGTTCTCGTCCAATTCATTGAAAGACGACTCTATCTATCTACATTTATTTCAATGCACTCTCATAGGGAGTGCTGCGAAATGGTACATTGAGCTTGACCACTCAAGATAATATTCCTTCGGTGAATTGGAAATGGATTTCTTAAACCATTTCCAATTACTTGTGAGATATGACGTCGGCACCGAATTGTTGGCCAACTTTGAGCAGACAAAGGCAGAACATATCTCCAATCACATCCGAGAATGGAGATGCCGAAAGAGTTTGATAAAAGTGCCAGTCCCACCAACATTCCTGCTTGAGTGGTTCCTTAAGTATTTGGTACTTCAGTTATCCAAAGACGTTGCAATGTTGGGAGTGTTTTACGAAGAAGATGCAATAATGAGATCTCCACAACTAGAGATGATTTACTCTTAGTCTGGTTTACTTTACGAAATTTTGCTAGATGCAGCATGGTCGATACTTGACAAGACCAGACAAAGATTTGGACCACATGCGGATGGTATAGTTGGTTCAGCACAAACAAAGCCCGCTGATCAATTGTCAAAATAATTGCGGAAATTGTTGATACAGTAGAAAGCAGCCTGCCATACCACTGGTCCATCTGCCCCCCCCCCTACCCAAATGTCGAACGTACACAGTGTGCAATCGACAAACCTGAAGGCAACCCAACACCCTGACGGAAAGAAGAAACCATGAAAGAAGGGTAAGGGGGATAAGAAACCTACCAATAAGGATGGTGGAAGAAACACATAAAATAAGAAGTCGAAGTATTCGTGTAACTTGTGAACGAAAAACCACTTGACTCACTAGTGCCCTCAGCTTGCAGAGGCTCAAAATTTATTGGTGCAACAATAACCTGTTGTGTTAACAAACCCATTTCAACATGGGAAAAATTTAACTCAAGCCTTTCTGAGTTTAGATGGGGGTAGTCAAGGACCCCCTCTGTCTTTGAGTAATCCTTCATTCGTGAATGTGTATATTATGAATAGTGATGCCTATATATTTACTAGAGCGCATGATTATGGAATGCCAAACACCCCTGAGAAGAGTAAAGAATTCGAAAACCCCCCTCTTCCTCTCCAAATTGAGAAGACGTTGGGAGAAACAATGACACACATCCAAAAAGTTGTGTTCAAGAAATATTCTCATAATACAAATGCAAGGGCCACCCAAAACTACTCTATGGTGGAGGATTTGTCTCAAACCCCTTTGCGATCTCTACTCTCGAGGTCCTCCAAAGCTGCCCTTGCCATAGAAAGGTTTTGTTAGCCGCCTTAGGATCTGCTGAGAGTTGTAATTTAGGTATGATCATGCTTGATATGACTGACTTAAAACCTCGTCTCCCTTACCACGTGGTGTTTCAAATAGTAGTGGCTTACACCACAAAAACTTTTACCCGAAACATTTTTCGCATGGTGGTTGATGAGGCTGCCTCGACATGCATGATGTCGTTGGTGTGTTGGAAGGATATAGGCCAAACCATTTGTTATTTGTCACTGACTCTTATTACCACTTTTGATGCTCATTTGTTTTGGACACATGGCATCATCCCCTCTTTCCCCATGTAGTTAGGAGGGAAGACCGTGTGCATCGAGGTTGAAGTGGTCGATGAATCTCTCAACTACAATCTCTTGTTAGGAAGGAGTTGGACCTATTCTATGCAAACAATGGTCGCTATAGTTTTTTGGGTCTTGTTGTTTCCACACGAGGGTCAGATCATGACCATTGATCATTTCTCTTTCTCCCATCCTGACCCTTCATCAGGGGCATCCACAGTCCTGATGATTGATAATCCTCAACCTGACATCGTCAACATAGGGGTTGGTTTGTGCCCACATTTGATGGTTACTTTCGATTACCTACCTCCTTCCGACGATGTTAAGTTCATATCAAACCAGCCTAAGGTTGAGATTTTTCAAGTCTCGTCATTTCGTATGAATTACTTCAATGATCCATGGAATCTTTCTTCCCCATAGGCCACAATGGAAGGGAAAGGGCACCATGGTATGGACATGCCCTTGTCGTTGGCAGAAGTTGCATACTCAATAGTCCATCAAGCTTCTATCGACCTCGATCTGACTCCCGCACAAGATTTAGATCCAATTCTCTAGCCTACTTGGGCTCAATTTTCGCTTGCTGATACTGATTATTTAGACTTATTCTTTCCCTCAGATGAAGTGATTATTGAAGAAATGAATAGTCCAAACAGACCCTGGGATGATCTCCATCACAGATCTTATTTCCTCCCAGAGTTAAGAATAATTGAAGCAGGAGAATTCACTTTGACTATGACTGGAGACATGTATTTTCCTATCAACCCCTTGGCTACACACACTATTTATGTCGAGGGTAATATGGAAACCATCGCTAAAACGATACCTATTGATATCTCCAGAACCCTTGGCATCACGAAGAATATTCTCATCGGAGCTAACTGTTCCCCTAAGGAAATTTGAATCTACATAGATTTATTTCAATAATTTCGCAATGTTTTTGCCTGGACTTACAAGGAGATGCTAGGCATTTATCCAAGAATCGTCGAACACGAAATCATGAATTATCCTTATGCTAAATCGGTCTAGTAGAAGCTTTGTCTAGTCAATCCTACAAAAGAAGCAACCATTAAGGATGAAGTAGAGAAAATGCTCAAAGCATGTTTTATCTACCTCGTCCATTTGACTCAATGGGTGTCAAATCTCGTTCCATTCGACAAAAAAAAAGGTATGATTCACGTATGTAAAAACTTTCGTGATTTAAACAAGGCCTATCCAAAGGATAATTTCCCCACACCATTTATTGACCATATAGTCAATGAATGCACAGGTTGTGAGGCCTTTTCTTTCATGGATGGTTTTTTGGGATACAATCAGATACAGATCAAACCCAAAGACCAACAGAAAACCACTTTGATTTGTCTGTGGGGTACATTCTCTTATCAGAAGATGCCTTTTGGTCTGAAAAATGTTGGAGCTACCTTTCAGTGGGCCATGTATTTTTATTTCCACGATCTCAAGCATATAGTCGAGGCCTACCTTGATGATTTAGCATCATGATATCGTAAGAGAACTGATCATCCCACACACCTCTGACTTATCTTTGAGCGATGTTGATACTACCGGATTCGATTGAATCCAAACAAATGAATTTTTTGCATGATGTTGGGTCATCTTCTAGGTTTCATAGTTTTGACAACAGGGATCATGGTCAATCCTCTTAAAGTTGAGGCAATAGTTCAGTTGCCTACACCGTGCACAATCCTTCATCTTCAGAGTTTACAGGGAAAATAAAAATTTTTACAGCGTTTCATCACAAACTATGCCAAGATCACAGAGGGATTTATGCGTTTACTAAAGAAGGACATTCCTTTTCATTGGGATGAAGCTGTTCAATTCTCTTTCAAAGCATAGAAACGTGCCCTCACGAGTTCCCCTTGGCTTTGGCCACCCAATTATAATAAGGATTTATTATTGTACTTGGTTGCAATAGAGTCGACCATTAGTATGGTATTGGTTCAGGAGGATTATTTTCTCTCAGAATATGTCATTTATTACCAGAACTCAATAATTCCCATATTGAAAAACTTGTGTTGGCAACAGTTCATGTTGTCCAATAGTTCCATCATTATATATTGTTTCACAAGACCACCATCATTTCCATTGTGAATCTGTTTCATTACACGTTGACATGATGAGTAATTGGCAGAAAGATCAGTAGATGGATAGTTTTCCTCCAGGAATTTGACTTAGATTTTGTTTCGGAAAAATCTAAAAAGTTGTTGGTCTTTGCGGAACTTATCTCAGATCTTCTGGTTGAGTCAGGTGATGTTATGCCTGAAGAGATGCCTATTAAAGGATACATTTTTTTTATCACGTCTTCGTACCCATGGTATGGAGATGTACTTGTCTATATATAGAATGTGAAGTGCCCCACCTCTGATTCTCATGATGAGCGTCACCATATACGCCATCAGGCCAAGATCTATCTCATACTCGAGGACTCTTTTTCGAGGTGTAAATTGCATCCTTCGTCGATGTCTCACGCATGAAAAATAAAAAATCATGCTTAACGATTGCCACAATAGAGCATGCGGCGGTCATCTATTTGGCTTGGCAACAACCCAAAATATTCTACGAGCCAATTACTTCTAGCCGACGTTAATCAAATATTGTATTCAATCGGTCAAGAAGTGCCACCCGTGTCAGATCTTCTCTTGGAAGATGAGGGTACACCCCGATCCCATGTTTCCCTCACCAAGTGGGGGATTGATTATACTAAATGAAACCCCCCTTTAGCAAGGGGGAACTATTATATAATCGTAGTAGTAGACTACTTCACCAAGTGGGTCTAAGCTATGCCAACGTTCAAATATGACGGAGAGACCACAACTCTCTTTTTGTTCAACCAAATAATAGCAAGGTCTGATGTCCCAAGAGAGATTTTCACTGACCATGGTAGTCACTTTTAGAACAAAATGATGACCAAGTTAATGTCAAATCTTGGTTTGAGGCAAGAACATTCATCACCCTACTACCCACAAACGAATGGTCAGGTGGAATCTATGAATAAATCTCTTAAGACTATTCTCCATCGAACGATCAATTCGGCCAAGTCAAATTGGCATTTGATGTTGTACTCGACATTATGGGCCTACGAAATGTCTATTAAGACTGCAACCGATTTCTCACCTTTTCAATTCATTTACGGGCTGGAAGTAGTCTTTCCCATAGATCCTATCTCTAAAGTTGGCAGTACAGTTATTGCCAGACACTCCACCGCTTGAAGAGCGTTTATTATACCTCGAACAACTCAATGAGAAGCATCATGATGTGTCCTTGGCTAACGCATCTCACAAACAAAAACTCAAGTGTCTGTATGACAGGTCCGTTCATCATCGGATTTTCTTTGAAGGTGACCTTGTCCCAGTATATGACCAAGATAAGCACCCCCTAGGGGCAGGCAATTTCAAACCCATGTGGTTCATACCTTTCATCATGAAAAGGTTCTAAATAAGGGAACTTATCATCTGGTGGAATTTGAGGGAAATTCTTTGGTGAACCCTAGAAATGGTATCTACCTCAAGAAGTATTACTCTTAGGTGGGTCACCTCGGGTGACTTCTTGTAACATATGTATAGTTCTCATACATTTTCTTTTTTTAGTTTTTGTCTTTCTCGTTTTATGGACATGTCGTTTTTTATGTCATATTTTTCACTGTAACATATGTCAAGTGATTCAGAGGTGTTCGTTAGGTTCGCGGATGGTGCTAGTCAGCACACTCGGAGGATTTCGTCCACAACTTGGGTGATTTTCACACCTCAAGGCTAGTTGCTATCTTCAGGAGGTATCTGTTTAGGTGGAACAACAAAGAATGTCGCCGAATACAATGCAGTTCTTGAGTTTCTTCATCACACTTTGTCGCTTGGTGTATCTCACCTTCGGGTCTATTTATACGCTCAACTGGTTGTGTCTCAGTTAGATGGGGTTTACCACATTTACAATCCTAATCTACACAGACATTTTCTTAGGGTATGTCTCTTAGAATTAATCTTTGATTACATTATGTATATCCATGTTCGTAGGAGATTGAATCAAGTTACAGATACTCTAGCTAATCATATATTAGATTGGCATATTGTACACATGTAAGAAAACTCTCTCTCTCACACACACATGTAAATACATTTGTAAATAAGTGTAATCCATAAAACACAAAAATATGTAAATACACATATATGTATATATATCGCAAAGTATCAGAGTACATAGGTGGGCACGAGCGCCTCAAAAAATATGTGTCCAGTAAAGAGTCATGGGTCTTATGCCCTCAAAAATATAAAAAAGGTGCCCTTGACACATAAGAAGTATATCCTAGCTAAGGGTGAGGCATGTTGGCCCTGCCATAGTGAACAACGGCGTTGGCCAAATGTCGAAAGAGATGGACCCAGGTCTGTGGTACCCCAACAATGTGAGTCTACATCAACGGTGGGAGATCCTCGATCTCCGCCATAGGAACTGTACGAGTAAGCACGGTGAGGTTCTGCTCCACCCATCTCAAAACTCTCTCAGCCTCTTTGGTTGGAGGTCCCCCTACTATTGCTGGTCCACCGGTTGCAGCTGGTCCCCTCTCCTTGAGAGGCCAGTCAGAAAATAGATATCTTCAGTCATTAGAGTCAATGACTGTCCCTCAAGAATGAATTCCTTTGTGTCAGGATGCCAATAATCTACCAAGGCATTCAACAGCCTGGGTTGTGCCCGCATGAATGGACACTGGAAGAATTTCAACAAACCACATTAAGCCAATGCGATGATAACATCAGGGTCCTCTCCGACCAAAAAATTAATGTCCTCATTCTCCCTCGCTCTCCAGTGAACATACATCCTGCAATTGACAAGTTCGTGGGGGATTAACTCTTGCATCTTTTAAATTTTCCACATGTCGGAGGGTATACGTAGGTTGTAATATACACAGTCGCATATGCCCAAGTACATTCATTTATATGCATGCAGACATATGTTGGATGTCATAGGACATCCCACATATACGTAGGGATTACCTTTTTAAAGGTCAGTGCCCCCCCAAAAAACAAAAATAAATGCACAAACAAAGAATTGAAATGAAAGAGGGGCTAGTATGTACTTACTTTGTCCAAGCAGAAGTTTGTTTCATCCACTGAAGCTCCCGGAATCAACTCTTTTGACAAAGGGGTGTTTTTGTCTTCTTAGTCAATTTCTCAATTAACAATGGTGATAATGAGCTGCCAGCTTCTATTTATAGACTTTTTGGCCCCTTTTTGTCATTTTTTGGACCTCTTTGTCATTTTTTCTAGCCTGAAAAATTGTTTAGTATGGTTCAAGAGTTTCTCATGGAATGTTATGATAGGGTTACTTTGGGTATTGGGAAACGTTTTGGAGATTTGGTTCATTTTAAAGGTCCTTTGGTAAAAAGTTATTTTTCCAACTTGTTGCATCTAAGTTAGGATTCCACCTCCACTTTTTGTACCTCATTGTCTTTGTTGCTTTGCCATAGGATCGACCCCATCGAGTTGCAACATGGAACCATCATTATTGCTTTAGAAGTGTCGTAATTTAGTGGTAGAGCCTACCTTCACATGGATGCCCTAGGTAGATCTTGGTTGCATTTTTTGGCGTCCATGTCATCATTAATGACTATAGGCTCAAGAGTCCTTGCTAGTCTTATCTTGATTATGATTTTGAGCCTCATCTACTTAATTCATCATTACTCTTGAACTCACCCTCAGGACTCCCAAATAGTGACTGGTCTTATTTTAAGCCCTTTTCATACCCTCTAAACATGAAAATATTACCGATCTATCTTGTTGCCCTTCACACTCGCTAAACTGAAATTTGAAGGCACGTCTGTCTAACGGTAGTTCACCCCTTTTTCAGTCTAGATGGTCAACTGTACGAACAAATGTATACTCTTGGAGCCTTGATTCTCTAAAAGAGTATTCTCAGGTATAATTTTAACCCTTTTTCAGGCATGAGGGACTAAATTTACGAAAAAGGAACCCCCACGGATTCCATAGTTAAGATCTTTTCAAACTCCCTAAAAGTGAAAAGATTGTCAAGTGACCTTATTCCTTCGCACTCATTAATGTGGTCCAGAAGAACATCCTGTATGGAGTCCATAGTTAATCCCTTTTCAGACTCCTTAAAAATGAAAAGATTGCTGAGTGATATTGTCTTTGTCACACTCATTAAAAAGGTTTTGAATAGACGTCTTTTCGGTGCTATTTTACCCCTTTTTTTAATCGACTAGACTACCTTCGAAAAAGGTACCCCAGTGGAGTCTCCTTTTACATTTTTTCAGACTCTCTAAAAATGAAAAATCATCGATCTTACCTTCTCTGGGCTCATTAAAATTGCATCGAAGGACATTATCATTATGTCTTGTTAATCGCATTTTCATTCCTGTGTCTTTGGCCTAATGTCGTCTCCATGTTTCCCTCAACTAAACCATATAAATCATCCCTTATACGCAAGCCTTGTAGCACTTTGCCTCTGCATCTTGACACCTTGACCCATGGAGGGATTTTCTCGAGTGTCCTTTTCCTACATATGTCTCCTTGCTCTAAGATTTAGTGTGTTCCTTGTGCTCGGAACTAGTATGTTTGCAACACTCGTTCCCCCTCTATAACGTAGCATTCTTTTATTCTTTTTCAAGCTTCCTAGAAATTATTGAAAAAGAAAAAAAAATCAAATATGTTGGATTACTAAGAGGGGGGGTGAATCAATAATAGAGCAATTTAATCCTTTTTAACCATATAATCCAAGTGTTATATCAATGAATCATTATCATCCCATAACTTCATAGTAAATAAGAAATGAACAAATGAACAATCATACACATACATAGTACACCAGTGTTTTACATGGAAACCCAAATCGGGAGGAAACCACATAATGGTTTTTCTTATATGTCTTGAAGAATTAAATTCATTGGAAGCACCAACTTCCTTTGTTTTCCAGCTGCAACTGGAAGGATGCTCCAACCCCCTAGTTTCTCAGGATACAACCTAAAGGAAGCTCCAACTCCCCAATTCTCTGCCTACAACCAGAAGGAGGCTACAACCCCCTATGTTCTCCAGCTACAACAGAAAAGTGGCTACAACCACCTGTCCTTGCCCCATCCAACCACCTTGAAGTAGAAGTAGAATGATGGAACCACTGTCACACTATCACTATGATATATACCATTGTAAAATTGTACCAATAAATCTAAACCATGCATCAACCATGCATCCACCTGTAGCTCAACCTGTAATCAACCTGTACCATAAACAAGTGCATCAACCATGCACCAACCTGTACCAAACAACCTGTAATCAACCTATACCATAAAAAATTACATCCAACCATGTACCAAGTATGTACCAATCATGTGTCAACTACTCATCAACTATGACTCATCAATATGTACCAAAAACATCAACTATACACCTCATGTATGTGCCAACTCATCAAATACCTGTCTCAACCATGTACTCAACATGTACCTCAACCAAAATCCCTCAACAATTTCATCATCCAAATCTGATTTGTAGCTCTGTAATAGACCCGGTGTATATTATCATATTCATGCAAACCTTCCTTAACTTTAACAACAAGAGACTAGCATTTTCATCAAACTTTTCTTTAGTCTCACATGGCTAGTTTTGGATTAGTCAACAACCCTAACTTAAAGTAATCATAAATTTTTACCTGTGATGTATAAAGTTATGAAATTGATACACAATTTTCTTTAGTGGTTTTTGTGAAATTATTCCAGGTGTCACTACTTGGAACCTCTCAAAAAATGTTTTATAGAAAAAATGGCATACCTTGTTGAATTTTGGATTATTCTAGAGAGTGACCTTGTAGAGCGTGCCCCAGATGAAATATTTGTCGAATTGATCGGAAACTATTAAAACACATACTAAAGAATTTACCCTAACCAACACATTTTTTTCACTGGATTTGGATCTTTTATGAAGAAGTTATGACGTTTTTACCCGAAATGACTGTTTTTTACTAGTTTCAGAACTAACCACAAACCTTATTTTGCACAGAGTGCAACTCCAAAAATACAACGAACCACAAGAGGAATGTTTTACCACAGATACTTGGATATGTTTTCTTAATCTTATAGCAATTTCATGGTCTGAATCAGTATAGAAAACAAGTTATAGCGAAAATGGTGAGATGACCTGTCAATAACATACCTTAGAAAATCAAAAGAATTTATCCTTCCTTTCATTTTGACCTTATTTTCTTCACCTTCCCTCAAAATTTCGGCTTATATATCCTTGGTTACCTCATACACCTATATATATTCAATATTCTCAAGTGTATCTATAATGAGATAGCCTTGCCTCTTATTTATACTCTCCAAGTAGCTTCCTTAAAAACATCTTTTGGTCACTTGGCCCCACTTTCCTTATTTTAGAGTTAACCCACTTCTAATTTCTCCATTAAATTTATGATTGAAATAATTTATTTTGTATTGACTTTGAATTATAATACTCATTAATTAACTTTATTATTTACCTTTAAAAATCTCTCAAACCACTTTGACTACTTTGACCTTTTGGGGCTTCTAGATGACATATGAGGGTCCTCCAACTTCGTAAGGCCATAACTCTCAAATCGTGAGGAGTTATGTGAAGTTACACATACCAATAGAAATGGAGTGACATGTACTATCCATATATAATAGTATTATCAGAAAATATATCATAACTCATATTGTTACCCATCAAACAAACTTGGGCCCATTACCCAAACCTGGGGTCTCCAACTTCTCATGGCTATAACTCTTTAACCATGAGGAGTTATGTGACGTTCCACATACCACCAGAAATGGAATGACAAGAAATAACCATCTAGGATAGTTTCCCTGACAAATTCACTATCCGTCATCTTATTAATCCATAATTAAGCATGTGTTCTCTTACTCTGCAAAGCATCTACCCATGAGGGATTTCACCATAAGGGGACCACTTTGGAGTTCATGCATATTTAGTTCTTATCAACCATGGAAAAAAAATAATGAGTCATATTTACATCAAACAATCTTGGGTCCATTACCCAACAATTTGTGCTACAGGGCTTTGTTCAAGGGTTGACATCAATGATAACCAACCTTAATCAATAAAATATACCCCAAAAACAGGGACGGAAAAGTATTTTCTTTTTGGGAACACATGATTCGCCCTTGGAAAAAGAACATCCTTCTGTTTTTTCATCAAGCTCTGGGATTTAATATAACCTTAGGAAGTTGTTCTCACTACATAGAGTTGTGTCCTCCTTCGTTTGGTTATTCTTCCAAACATATGGAGAATTTGTGTTGCCTCCTGCATCGTGAACTTATGTCAATACCATGTTGCCTGATTCTCATCAGTTGTCATGCTATTGTCCAAGGGAAGTTTTTACCAAGATTGAGTCATCCCTTCTACAGTTTGTCTCTTGAACTCATGCCCAACCATCCCAAAACTCCCAATCAAGTCTTTGCTCGAAATCAATGAATCCCTCAACCTGATCATCAAGATCCTATAGTCTGTTATCGATGAGTCGTCGAAGACCTATGGGTAGTGAAGTCTTACACTCATATTACACTCTTATCAGGCATCATTAGCTTCTTGAAGATGGATACTATACATGTATATATTTTTTATTTCGAGATGTAGATCCGTTGTGTATTGCTCGTGGCTACACTTTATATAGTTATATGACATGGATCTGCAGTGTATTTGATTGGCAGCCATGATTTTATTTCATTTTGAGCATGGGTATGACCACCTCGGTGAGACAATTGTTATTTTGTAGATGGCACCTCCCAAACTTTGGTCCCTTGGCTCACTCGCTTCATACGTTGGTAAATATTGGTAATGTATTTCAGCCATCAAATGCTCTTCTAACCTCACACATTAGGGGGCATCTGTTATAACCCTAATTTTCACAAGACATGCATACCTGGAATCAGGCCATCTCACTTGCCACTTTTTCCAAGACACCATTGAACAACTCTTCTAAAAACTATCCTTTTGCATATGTACGCACCCTGCATGACTCCTGCCCGCTTGTATACACTAGTTGACCTATTACAGCCCGCATATACTGACAAAAGCATAAAAAATAGAAAGTTGCAGACGAAATACAAATTTTCGGGTAATTTCCTAAACCATTTGACCACCCATAGTCAGTCACTCAACCAAATAACTACCCTCTTTTATCCTATAAAATAAGAGGTAGGGGTCCCATTTGAAGAGAAAAATAAGAGAAAAGAAACTCTGCCCATTTTTGTTAGAAAAACAGGACCGCGGAGCAATAAAATAAAACAAATGCGGAAACAAAACACAGAAGATACACAATACAAGAGAGACACAAATTTACGTGGTTCACCCAGTGTGGGCTATGTCCACCAGAGAAATTTCCAGGTCCTTCCTTTATTATTATCCATCATATGAAGGGATACAACCTACAACAAACCCACTATAACTTCCTCTTATTTCTCTCACAGTCTCCTCTCTCAGAATACAATATTTTCCATCAATCATAGCCACAATACATTTCCCTCATAAAAGAGGGTTTCCTTCTAGGGAAAAAAATCCTAACATAATCTCTGTCGTTAGATTTGCGAACTTATAATGAACAATCCAGATTTACAATGAAATTACAATATACATTTACAAGGCAATTTTTGCTTCGGGGGCTTCATCCCTGAACCCCCACTGGGGGCCTACTTTCCCCTAGACCCCTAGTCGGGGGGATAGCCCCCCCGAACCCTACAGAGGGGGTACCCCCCCTCTACACTCCCCCGTTTGGAAGAGTGTACACACTTCTGGGGTGTAAATACTTCATGGGGTATAAACACGGCTGAAAGTAAAAGACCTCTGAATCATGAAGATAATCAGGCTCCACAACTAACAATCTCCCACTTGGAGACTGATCTCAACAACTCCATTGCTGCTATATATGCTGGATTCTGAACCTTCTTGGACCTGGAAAATTTCTCATCTTCATATTCATTCTTGAAGACCAACTGAAACAGAGCAGGAACTCAGTTTTTCCCTGGTTACTCCCTTTGTTAACATGTATGTAGGTTTTTGGCTAGTGTGTATCTTTTCCAACTTCAAATTTCCATATTCCAAGGTGAATCGTATGAAGTGGTACCTCAAATGTATATTCTTAGTCTTTGAAAGTAAGTTTGAGTTCTTTGTAAGATGAATTGCACTCTCACTATCACAGTACAACCTGTTATTTTCTTGCTTCTTTCCTAATTCCTCCATAAACCTCTGTAACCAAATCATCTCTTTACTAGCCTCTGTAGCAGCAACATACTCTGCCTCTTTTGTTGAAAGTGCAACAACCTTTTGTAGTTTCCAAATGAAACTTACTATTGTTCCACCTATAGTAAAAACATACCCTGTGGTGCTCCTCCTGTTGTCTTTATCACCTACCATATCTGAATCAACATATCCCTGTAGAAAAGTATTTGAACCTCCAAAACATAATGCATGAGTAGCAGTACCTCTCAAATACCTGAGAATCCACTTTACATCCTCCCAATGTTCTTTACCTGGATTGTTCATATATCTTCTCACAACTCCCACTGCATGTGCAATATCTGGTCTTATGCAAACCATTGCATAAGTTTCCAACTGCTGATGAATATGGGACCCTAGACATGTATTCTATCTCCCCCTGTTTCTTGGGACACATTTCCTTAGTTAATTTGAAATGGCTGGCCAAAGGTGTACTAACTGGTTTTTCATTCTGCATTCTAAACCTCTCCAACACCTTCTCTGTGTACTCACCCTGAGACAAAGCCAGTTTGCGATTTTTCCTGTCTCAAGTTATTCTCATACCAAGGATTTTCTTTGCATCACCCAAATCCTTCATCACAAATGAATTGGCTAATTTCTTCTTGAGCACATTTATATCCTACATATTAGACCCTGCAACAAGCATGTCATCTACATACAATAGCAAGATAATAAAGCTTCCATTTTCTAGCTTTTTAAAATAAACACAGTGATCAGAATGACATTTACTATAACCCTGTTCTGTCATAAACCTGTCAAACTTCATATACCACTGCCTTAGAGCTTTCTTTAGGCCATATAATCTCTTCTTAAACCTGGATACCAAATTATCTTTCCCTTTGACCTCATACCCCTGTGGTTGTTGCATATAAATCTCTTCCTCCAAATCCCCATAGAGAAAAGTTGTTTTTACATCTAACTATTCAAGATGCAAATCTTCTACTACCAAAAGACTTAAAATAGTTCTAATTGAAGTTATTTTTACAATAGGAGAAAATATTTCATCAAAATCTATACCTTTCTTTTGTGCAAACCCCTTTACAACAAGTCTAGCCTTGTACCGCTTTTCTCCTCCATCTTCTTCCTTCAACTTGTAAACCCATTTATTCTACAATGCTCTTTTTCCTGCAGGCAACTGAACCAAGTCCCAAGTATGGTTATTTACCAAGGAATCCATTTCCTCTTTCATGCCTTGATCCCACTTCCTTTTGTTTTCTACCTTCATTGCCTCTTCATAACATTCTGGTTCACCAGAATCAATCAACAATAAATAATACAATGAAGGGGAGTATCGTTTAGGGGGTATACTTAATATGATAGAGTTTCTAACAACACTTGCAGGTGTTTGAGGTACCTGTTGCTCCTGGTTGTACATTTTGATTTTCTAGTTCCTTTGGAATTTCTTTTTCAGTGATCTCATCAAGCACTGTCTATTCTTGTTTTTATTTTTCTTGTTTCTTTCCCTGCAATTGATCTTTGTACATGACCTTCTCAATGAATATGACATCTCTACTCCTAATGATTTTTTTATTTCCATAATCCCATAAGAGATAACCAAAATCATTAACACCATATCCAATAAAGGTACACTTCTTGGATTTTTCCTCAAGCTTTGCTCTATTTTCTTTATCAATATGGACAAATGCGTCACAACCGAAAGTTTTCAAAAAACAATAGTTTACCTTTTTTCCTGTCCATTCCTCCTCTAGAATTCTACCATCCAAAGAGATTGAAGGTCCTCTATTTATTAAGTAAAAAATAGTATCTACAACATCTGCCCAAAAATGTAAGCGCAAACCAGCATTCAATCTCATACTACTTGCACGCTCCATGATTGTCATGTTCATCCTTTCTGACACACCATTTTCTTGTGGTGTTCTTGGAACTGTCTTCTCTCTACAAATCCCATGGTATGAACAGTAATCATCAAACTCCTTGTTGCAATAATCACCTCCATTATCTGATCTGAGACACTTCAACTTTTTTTCTGTCTCATTCTCAACCAAAGCTTTCCATTTCTTAAAAGTATCAAAAACATCATATTTTTGTCGAATGCAATAAACCCAAGTTTTTCTAGTTGCATCATCAATAAAAGTAATATAATAATGAGAGCCACCAAGAGATGATACCTGAGATGGTCCCCATACATATGTATGCACAAGCTCTAACCTTTCACTCTTCTTTTCTTTTTCGACTCTGAGAAATCTGACTCTCTTTTGTTTTCCATAAACATAATGCTCATAGAATTCCAAATCAATTTGTTTAAGATCTGGCAACAAATTTCTTTTGTGAAGTATCTACATACCCTTCTCACTCATGTGTCCTATCCTATGATTCCACAGTGCTATATACACTCCTATAGAAGCTAAAGAGATAGAAGAGTCAGTGTTACTAGTACATAAATACAATGTACCTACCTTCTCTCCTTTCTCTATCACCAATGATCCTTTGATGAACTTCCATGTCTTATCTGTAAATATGGATATAAAACCTTCACTTGCCAACTACCCTGTTGAAATTAGATTTTTTCTTAAATCTGGAACATGTATTACCTCTTTCAACAACCATTGGTTTCCATTGCATTGCTTTATTTTTACCATTCCCATTCCAACAATTTTGCATGGTGCATCGTCACCCAAATGAACCTGTCCAAAATCACCTTGAACATAATCTAGAAAATGTTTCCTATGGGGTGTGGCATGAAATGAAGCCCCTGAATCTACTACCCAGGACTCAAAAATATTATCTATCGAAAGAATCAAAGCATCTTGTAACACATCACCTGTTACATTTGCTTCCTGATTTCACTCCTGCTATCCATCTCTTTGTTTCTTTGGAGCTCTACAATGTTTCTTCAGATGTCCTTTCTTCCCACAATTCCAACACTCTATCTTTCCAAGTCTAGATTTGGATCTGCCCTTCCTAGAATTCCCACAGTTCCCAAAACCCTTTCCTCTATCCTTTTGTCTTCCCCTGTTCTCCATGTTCAATGCATTTCCTGATGTCTCACTTGTTCTTTTCTGTCGCATTTCCTCACTAAGGATAACACCAACAACATCATCAAATTTTAAAGTATTTGAACCAAAGACAGAGTTACTTATAGCCATGACCAAATCGTTCCATCTTTTTGACAATGAGCGCAAGATTAGAAGAGCCTTGACCTCATCATCAAAGTCCACTTTCACAGAACTTAGTTGATTAGTAACCATATTAAAATAATGTAAATGATCTGCAATAGACCCACCTTCTGACATCTTCATATTAAATAATCTCTTCATTAGAAATACCTTATTGGACACCAAGGGTTTTTCATACAATTTGGCCAATGCGTCCATCAAACCCTTTGTTGTCTTTTCTTTAGAAATATTGAAAGCCACCGACACTGTCAGGCTCAACCGTATCGTTCCTAGAGCCTTTCTGTCAATAATATACCATTCTTCATCCTTCGTAGCCGTCGGCTTCTTTGTTATTCCGCCCAGTGGTAGGAATAGATCCTTCTGATATAAATAGTCTTCCATCTGCATCTTCCATAACTAGTAGTTTTGGCTGTTAAATTTCTCAACCCTAAACTTTTGATCTTCCGACATTTCTCCCACTCGAACCAGGAACCCTCTTTTCCTGTGAGTTACCTTTCGCTCTGATACCAGTTGTAAGAAAAACAGGACCACGGAGAAATTAAATAAAACAAATGCGGAAACAAAACACAGAAAATACATAATACAAGAGAGACACAGATTTACGTGGTTCACCCAGTTTGGGCTACGTCCACCAAAGAAATTGCTAGGTCCTTCCTTTATTATTATTAAGCATATGAAGGGATACAACCTACAACAAACCCGCTGTAACTTCCTCTTCTTTCTCTCACAGTCTCCTCTCTCAGAATACAATATTTTCCATCAATCATAGACGCAATACATTTCCCTCATAAAAGAGTGTTTCCTTCTAGGGAAAAAAACCCTAACATAATCTCTACCGTTAGATCTGCGACCTTATAATGAACGGTCTAGATTTACAATGAAATTACAATATACATTTACAAGACAATTTTTCCTTCGGACCTAGTATGATCCTGAGGAATCTACTTGGGAGCATGAGGATGCAATGCGGGAAGAGTGCCCGCATATTTTTGAGAATTTTTGAAAATTTTGTGTATATGTGTACATGATGCACTGAGGATAGTGGATAAATAAGGGGGAGGGGATTGTAATATCCCTATGTCGAAACCAATTGTAAATGTAAATGAAAATGTACTTAAGTTGGTGAGATGTTTGATATCATTTTGTATGCACCTTTCATGGCATAGTGCGTGCATGTACTGTGTAGTAAAATGAGGAAGTGTGCACATTCCAAGATACCGCGTGCAACAACTTAAGTGTGCGTGATATTGAGGCTAGGGAGCCTTTTGTATATTCTATTTTGTATAGGTTGGTGAGCCAGTTTTGTGATTATTAGGCCGAAGATCCTATATGTTAAAGGTCAGTGCGCCTACTTTTGTATATCTCTCATAATTAATATAAAATACATTGTTGTGCACAAAACGACCATGATAAAAGAGTATGGGGGACTAAAATCCACTAGTTAGGGAAAGGGTGAGGGATAAAAGTTAAGGAAAAGGGGCTAAGATAGGGATCTTAAGAAAAAAAGGAATATTATATTAATATTTATTAAAGTATAAAGTATGGATAATTATTTTATCCTAAGTTCCAAAGTTGGGGACAAGTGGTCCAAAGTAGCTCCCGACATGACAAGTGTCAAGTTGGGGACATGCATACATATTGTTGGGAATTAGTTCATTTTCCAAGGGGGTTCTAACCATAATTCCTTCCATCATTGAGTCATCCATTCAACCATAAGGGGGACCATTCACTCACGTAGTTAGCTATCCTCAATATTTTATGTCATTGTATCATAACCAGTATCCAGAGCCATACTGGTTTGTGTAGATCATTACCTTGGGATATCAACTGAAGAAGTGGGTTGTCAGGCTCATGGGATATTTAAGAGGCGGGTTTTCAGGCCCATGAGAAATTTCTCTATGGGTGAGAGAATTGGTGGGAATTGATTTCCTAAAGGTGTTGAACTACAAATACAGTTCTCTGAGACTTCATGTTCGACCTGTTGCTAAAGCCCAGAAAGGAAGTGGGATAACCGAAGGAATATTGAGGAGAGAAGGGGCACACTTCCTAGGTTGGGACAGGCATGTGGGGAATGAGGGATTGTTGGTTGTTAGTTGAGTGAGAACCTGTGACAGAGTCTTTCCTGTTGTTTACGAGCCATTATCCTGGTTAGGAATCCCTTTACCTGGGTGGATTTTAGTCTCATCTCGAGGGTGACTCACTATTGAGAGTGATGAACAATGTCTTCTAAGGATGGGAGGTTCGTGGAAGGTCTGTACGCAGTTGGTGACATTCTTACCAAGACAAGTGTCAATTGTGTGATAAATTTACATGCTTCATTCTTATTTACATGCTTATTTTTATGGGTTATCATATGTTTGGTTATAACTGCGCTTATTTTTATGGGTATTACCTGTATATTCTACATGTATATGTTTAATGTTATTTCAGTGTGAATCTGTGCATTTACATATGTATTTGTATGTTTACGTTTTATATATATGTTTCTGCAAGAGTTTTGTTTGTATATATTTTAATAGCATGCAGTTCGAAAAAATTATGTGGCATAGCTCAATTAGATGTTGGGTATGTTATAGTATGTTCTGTAGAGAGAAAAAAATATTTATATGGCGTACCATGGCCGACATGGATGGTTGGGGATGTTATAACATGGTATCAAAGCATGAAAGAGTGTTCTGGAGTAGCATTGCCCAACCTGGGTGGTCGAGATGTTACAATAGGGCAAGGCAAGGGGGTTTTATCCTCCTTCCAGTTGGTGCTAGAGAACTCATGGATTTGGAGCTTCCTTCAAGTTGGAGCCTAAGAATTAGGGGGGTTGTAAGCTCCTTTTGGTTGGAGCTATATAATTAAGGGAGTTGTAGCTTCCTTCAGGTTTGATCCTGTAAATCATGGGGTTGTTTCCTCCTTCCATTTGGTGTTGGAGAATTGGGAAGTGGGTGATCCAAATGTACATATTCTTTGATATATATAAGAAATCATTCTGTGGTTTTCTCCCATTTGGGTTTCCACATAAATTATGGTATACTTTGCACTTTATGTGATGTTGTTGATGTGATGTTTCTTATGTTTATATTCTCATGATATATATTGAATGTAATTGAATGTAATCGTAGATGATTCAATGGTGATACAATGTTGATAAGATTGAAGTTTACACATCATGGTTAAAAGTAGCAAAAGTTCTCATACTAATTCACCACCCCTCTCAATATTCCAAAAATTTGTATTAGAGAAGGTCCTTCAAGAAAACAATTTAACCACTGGAAGGAAGATCATGGATTGCACTAAGAATGGAGCACCGATATTCAATGGTCAGAATGGTATGGACTATGAGATATGGAGCAGAAGAATGAAATTAGTTTTACATGAACAAGTATATGATGTTTTGTAATCAGTCCTTATATGATACACCTCTACAAAGAAACCAAATACTGCAGTCAAGAAGGAATTAAAAATAAACAACAAAATAACAATGGACTTCATCTAGGAAGGATTACCTGATCTAGTAAGAGAGAAAGTGGGAATATTTTCATCATCCAAAGAACTTTGGGATAAGCTACATAATATCTTTTTCAAGGAATATCCCATCATAGAGTCAGATCCTATTAAAGAAAGTGCAAGTATAGACCAAGAAGAAATATGCTCATCATGTCAGCAAAATTAATAAGAAGAAGATTATGAATAAGGAATAATATACCTTGAAGCAAAATTAATCAGTGGCCTAGACGAATTCACAAAAGAAAGGAAGAAAAAAATGTATCTTAAGGGTCAAGAAGAATTCTCGAGAAAGTTCTGAAGAGTCCCAACTGGTCATTTTGAAATTAAAATCTCAACTAGAATAAACCAAAAATATTAAAGAAACATACAAAAGTCAGATGGAAGAAAAGTAATAATTGGAAGACGAAATATCAACACTAAGAAAGGAAGCACTAGAAGATAAGAAGTGTTTGGAAGATGAAATAAAGGAACCAAAAAAGAGAGAGAATATTTTGATAGATCATCTTAAGAAAATAACTAAGGACCTAAATCAAATTGAAGTAGAATTTGGTCAAGAAGAGAGAGTAATTGAAAAGGAAATCATCTCCTTGAAGATCCAACGTGAATAAGAAAAGAGAATAGAGAAAGTCATTGTTTGGGGATTTTCATCACAAGGGTCAACAAAAGAGAGTCCCTTAACTACCCTAGTAATCTAACAAGGGAGAAGAGAAATATGGTTAAAAATTTAATAGACTTGCAAGTTAGAAAATAGGATATAAAACAAACAAATAGAAACTAATAATGAGAAACAAAATAAAATATCATAAACAAGTGATGCATGAAATTGAACACATGAAATGGTTACCCAATAGAACTGAATCTTTGAATTGAGTGCAGCAAGAGGAGAAATATGGGACAATGAATCCTTTATTCCTCTTATTCCTCCAATGGTGAGTCTACAACGGTTAAAAATACCCAAAGCTTAGCTTCACAAGAGGTGTGACGCTTGCTCAATGATACACTAGCTAAAAACTAATGGGTCAAGGGAAAGATGGCTTTCTCCAAGAGAATTTTGAACAACATAACAATCCCATGAATTTTATTTTATTTTTGCATACAATGATCCTCTATTTATAGGAGTATGGAAATATATTTTTCAAATAGTTACAAGTGTGAATGTGAGGCCTTTTGAGGTACTTCCCATCCCTTTCAGTGATCCCAAGGTGGAATTTTAGGGATATTTCAGGGTATGGCCGAGATCTACTTCATCCCAAAAGTGGTTGAGGCCCACCCAAAATCATCAATGCATCATTTCTGCATCCACGCGGGTTTCTTGATTTTCAGTCACACAGACCATGCACTGTGTGTGTTGTACATTGTGTTATCACACAGATATTTGAATGCGTTATCTTTACTAAATGTGCACGTAAAATCAAGATCTTTTTTTTATAGTTCTATGAGTATCTTTACAAATTGAATGTGATCCTTCCATAATTATTGGTAGTATGCTGTGTTGTGTTTTTCATCCATTGTTTGTATTTTTCAGAGAAATTTTTTGGTGATAAAAGATGCCCCCTGATGTGTGAGGTTGGGAGCATATGTATAGCCAAAATATGACAATGTTTATTTTTGTTGAAATTGTTGTAACAATAGCAGAGTTGTAATGGTTGTTGAACATGGATTGTAAGAACGTCCCATCAAAGGAAGAGAGGATTCATGGTCGCCAATATGTTGGGTTCTTTTTGTCACAAGAGTGAGCAAAAAGAGGTCCCTTAACTATCTAGTTAGGCTATCTAGAAATCATAACAGAGAGTTAGTTAGTTAGTTGCTCAACTAAAATAAAGAAACATGAGATAAACAACAATGAAAAAAATATAAACTAAGTAAACAATATATTGAAATGAATGCACAAATAAAACACAAGAGATATATACCAAGTAAAATGATCTTTGAATTGATACTCCTTGGAGAAATATGGAAACTTATGAGTCCCCTCTTCCACCTTGGGAAGGCTCTTAAGTCCCCAAGTACAAAGTCTTCTTTCTAGTATCAATGGATAACAAATAAAAATGGTGAAGAAAAACGTGATAGACTACTCAAGAGGAGATATATATAACACTTTCTATGGATGTCCAAATCTTTCTAAGAGGAAGACGACTTATGAAAGATAAAAATGAGCATACTCAAATGTTTTATTTTTTTTTTGCATAGAATGATCCTCTATTTATAGGAGGATGGAAAGATATTTTTCAACTAGTTACAAGTGTAAATTGGAGGCGTTTGGAGGTACCTCCCATCCCATTCAATGATCCCAAGGCAGAATTTTAGGGGGAGTTTTGGGTATGGTCAAGATCGAATTCATCTCAAAAGTGGTTAAGGCCCGACCAAAATCATCAATGCGTCATTTCTGTATCCACGCGGGTTTCCTGATTTTCAGTCATATGGACCATGCTTTGTGCACGTTGTACACTGTGCTAGCCCACACGGATGTGAACGCACAGTCTTTGTTGAATGCGCATGGAAATTAAGGATCGTTTTTGTATAGTTTTGTGGGTATCTTACCAAATTTAATGTGATCCTTTCATAATTATTGGTGGTATGTTGTGTTGGGTTTTTAATCCATTGTTTGTATTTTTCTGAGAAATGTTTTGGTGATAACCGATGCCCCCTGATGTGTGAGGTTAGGATAATTCATATAGATAAACTACAAAATGTTTCTTTCTGTTGAAATTCTTGTAACAATAGGAGAGTTGTAGTTGTTGTTGAAGAGGCATTGTAAGAACATATTGTCGAAGAAAGAGGGGATTGATAGTAGTGTCAAAATTCTCTAAAAAATGAAATGTAAAGTTGTAACTTTGTACAAACAAGGCAGGAATATGCTCATTTCCTGAAACCAAAACAATGAGTGTAACTAATTTTCTTTTTATGAAGTGGATATCTTCATCACCCTCGGGGGTGTCAAATAACAAGAAATTACTATTGTGTGGAATGAACTAGATCTCAATCAAGTGATTAATGACTCGGGGGAATTGATGGCCTATCAAATTTAGAGGTCTTTGGAGGCTACTGAAAACTACAACGATCACATAGTAAAACCCACCGTAACATGAAACTTTATTGGAGTTGAATGTTATGCAAATAAATTACATCAGAAATAAATAATGATTCTTTTTGTGCCATCTGAGACTGTTCATTGATAGTGGAATGAGAGCCAAGATACTACCACCTTCCTAGAAACATTTTGATGTTGACATAAAAGGTGACACAAATGAAGGAAGTGAATGGATTCTTGACATCCGATTGATAAAAAATGGTATGGGGAATTGTAATGGTGACATGGACAAAGCTCAAATTGGAGGGGATGTAAGAACTACTCTTGGTTGGGGAAACCAAGAGGATGGAAACAACCATAAAATATGATCTGGTATCCAGGGAATAACCAATTATTTACATAAACTGTGTTGAATGTGTAAAACTACAAAGGAGTGGATGAAGGGACAAAATAAGGGTATTTTGGACAAGGGTGTCGGTGATAGTCGATATTTTTCCATGATAGGGATATATTTGCAGAGATGGTGATCAAAACAAAATTCCATAACCAAGGGCGACATGGGTTGTTGTGTGCAAGGAAAAAATACACAATCGATTGCGATGGAAAAAAAATATTCTACTTTGTGAAACTTGAAATGTTCTTTATACAATTACCAAATGAATAAATAGTGATGGAGTTGAAAGTACACATACAGAAACAGGTTCCCTAGTGAAGTATGGTTAGGATTTCTTGGGGTGAAAGTGTTTGGGATGTAACTGATGAAGGGTGGGGGGCCCATCGGTGGGTTTCTATACCATGTAGATGAATGGAGGATGAACTTGAAAATGGGAAATTGATTTTGGATGAGATGGAGGGTTAATGATAATGTATAGGTGCATTTAATGTAATATAACATGATGTGGGAGTCAATAATGGTGTGGTTAGCATGGTGATGAAGAATAAGTATAAGGTTCTTACTCTAGGGTGTAACACTACCAAGACTCCCAATTATAATGGATATAACAATATGAGTGTGAATATGACAAAGGGTAAATATATGTGGGACAACTCATGGAGGTGATAATGCTACCAGATGATGGTACCTGAATGCAATGAAGTTGATGGTACCGCAGATCTGGGTGTGGGGATCCTAAGGATAAATTTGAATGGGTGTAACTGGGATATGAAACTATTTGTAAATGGCATGAGTGCATTCCAGTTTTGAGAATATACCTCAAGGGGCCATAGGGTGACCAATACTTAATGGGTTGTATATTGTTGGACCAAGTACCTTCACACACTGATTTCAAATACCCAAAGTGAAAAATAAATGATGATAAAGAACATATGAAAATTACTTGATATAAATGATAGTGAGTAGGTGTACCTAATATTTTGACATTGGTGGAAAAAATTGTCTCTTGATGAAAATTTTGGGTGCCTCTAGAAGGAGTCCAAGGAACAATGAGTTCCTATAAGAGGTAATCCCTAAACTAGGGTAGGGTATGATGAGTTCCTATAAAAAGGAAATCCCTAAGGGGGGATAGGGAACCATGTGTTCATGAAAAAGGAACTCCCTGAAGGAGGATAGGGAACCATGGTTTCCCAAAAAAAGAAACTCCCTGAGGGAGGCCACAAAATAATGCATTCCTATAAATTAACTCCCTGAAGGAGGCTTCAAAACCATGGGTTCTCGAAAAAGTCACTCCTTAAGGGAGACCACAAAATAACGGGTTCCTAAGAAAGGCACTTCCTGAAGGAGGTTGGGGAACCATGGGTTCCCAAAAAGGGAACTCCTTAAGGGAGGCCACAAAACAATGGGCTCATGACAAAGACACTCCCTGAAAGAGGTCAGGAAACCATGGGTTCATGAACAAGACACTCCCTAAGGTAGTTCACAGAACAATGTGATCTTGATAAAGGAACTCCCTAAAGGAGGACAAGGAACCATGGGTTCCTGAAAAAAGGCACTCCCTAAGGGATGCCAAGGAACAATGGGTTCTAAAAAAGGAACTCCTTAAAGGATGCCACAAAACTATGTGTTACTGGAAAAAACACTCTCGTAAGGAGGTCAAAGAGCCATAGGTTCCCACTAAAGGCCCTCCATAATGGAGGCAAAGGAACAACAGGTTTCTAAAAAATTCACTCCTTGAAGGAGGTCAGGGAACCATGGGTTCTTGGAAAAGGAACTCCCTAAGGGAGGCCATAGTACAATGGGTTCATGAGAAAGGAACTCCCTGAAGGAGGTTAAGGAACCATGGGGTCTCGCAAAAGGAACTCACTAAGGGAGGCTAGGGAACCATGGGTTCCCAAAAAAGTGATTCCCTAATGGAGGCTATAGAACAATGGGTTCCTGAGAAAGGAACTCCCGAAAAGGAACTCCTAATGAAGGCTATAGAGCAATGGATTCCTGAGAAGGTCACTCCCAAAAATATGTAAGGGAACCATGGGTTCCCAAAAAAGGCACTCCCTAAGGGATTTCAAGGAACAATTGGTTCCTGAAAAAAGGAACTCCTTAAAAGAGGCCATAGAAAAATGAGTTCCTTGAAAGAGGAACTCCTTAAAGGAGGCTGTAGAATAATAAGTTCCTGGAAAAAGGAAATCCCCGAAAGAGGCCAGGGAACCATGGGTTCCCAAAACAATAACTCCCTAAGGGAGGCCATGGAATGATGGGTTCCTAAAAAAGGAACTCCTTGAAGGAGGCTAGGGAACCATGGGTTCCCTAAAAAGGCACTCCCTAAGGGAGGCGAAGGAACGATGGTTTCCTAAAAAGGGAACTCCTTGAAGGAGGTAGGGGACCATGGGTTCCTGCAAAAGGCACTCCCTAAGAGAGGACACAGAACAATGGGTATACTGTGAGTTGGCTTTGTGTCGAGAGCTAGATATTATGGGAACAATGTGGGAAGTGGTATTTCCCCCTGTATTATTATATGAGGGTTGGGGGAAGGGTTGTTTCCAAATACTCAATATTATGGACCAAAGGTAAAATAACAGGAAGTTTAAAGTTGAACATCCACAAAAGAGGATCTGAAAAAATTTAGCAGATACATTATTTTGTGTAATATATATTGGGGGGTTTGGTACATTAAACTATGTGGAAACATCTCCTAGATGGGAATCATTGGTCATCATGTAATAAGAGTCCCTCATATCCCTATCAATGACAAGATATGATCTTATTTGAGATGGAGTAATGACCTTATCAAAGGAGATAATATTAGAGGGTGCACAAATTGAATTGTTAGGACCCTCCTAGATTGGGAACCATTGGTCATCATGTAATAAGAGTCCCTCATATCCCTATCAATGAAAAGATATGATCTTATTTGAGATGGAGTAATGACCTTATCAAAGGATATAATATTAGAGGGTGCACAAATTGAATTGTTAGGACCCTCCCAACAATGGATAGGAGAACCTAGATGAAATTTATCACTATAATCATTGGAAGAAGTAGTGGCCTCAAATAATTATTCATCTTATGGGAATAATGTAGTTGATATTTCATGGTTTCTTTGGGTTTTGGGGGAAGAAACATGCATGGATTCCCCCAAGGATGAATGAATCTACCCAACCTCCAAGACTAAGTGGTGGGGAGGTGGTTCTATAGGCATGGGCTCATTTTTGGGTGGAGTGGATGTTGCATGACTAGTGGCAATGGAAACATAGTGCATGGAATCAATGTGAGCAACATGATGTGAGATTCTATTATNGGGGGGGGGGGATTAGTGTAGGAGAGTTGATCGATGGTGATGATGTGTCCCTCATGTGGTAATATCATGATTTGTCACTCATGGAATATATGAAATCATGGTCGAGGATAATAGTGTAATCCACCGGACCATCCATGCCAACAACATTGATCAAAACCGTCTTACCACCTAAATGAATGGGGAGATTAGGTAAGGTCCCTAAGGGGTAACATTGTATACCATCAAAGGCTCTTAAATCAGTAATCAATGAGATAAGAGTAGGGAATCCTATTTTTTCTAGGTGGATGAGGACATAATTCATGAGGATGGCCCATCATCTATAATAAACCAATAAATTGTAAAGGTGTTAACGGGGACCTATTGGAATAAAATTGTTCAGACCAGTGTCCTTGTTAGGTTACCAACAAAAGGTATCGAAGTAGTCTAGAATGCTTAAATTTTTATCTTCCTGGGAGGGAATAAGTCTCACCTGAAGAACAACCGATATATGAAAGAGATGGAGGGGTAAGGAGAATACCTAGAAATACCTATAGCGTATCAAGGATCACTTTAATATTTCATAGAATAGACTAAACCTATAACAATCTTGAGAAATTCCTAACTGGGAAATAAAGAAATAGAGTTATTTTTCCATTCATAAATACACATTTAGGTACATCAACCATAAAAATAATAAAGAACAACATTCCATTGATGCATTAAGACTGAATACAAAAGATGTAGATTCAAAATTTAGGCCTCTGTTTATATTGATAATACCAAAATCTGATGCATTGACTTTCTGGTTCTCACCCAGAGCTCCATATTCAACTATACTATAGTATTATCCCATTACATCAGTGACTCTTGTCACCATATCAGTATTAAACAACATAAATAGTAATGGCCCTGGACTAACATACTATAATAATGGCATTACATCCCTTTCATCAACATTTCACTATTATACTATCATTATTCATTATTAGCCTATTACAATCACATCAGTCTCCTATCTATAATCCGATCTTGCTAGTTAAAAACTCAAGAGTTATTTCTTTTCTTGATCTTTCTGCTAATGTTTCACTGTCCCTTTAACTGTTTTTTGTTTCTTCCTTTCAAATGTAGTTCATCTTCTCAAAAACCTGCACAACTTCCATTCTCGAAAATGAAGCTGCAATGTGTTGTGCACAACTTCTAACCAACAAAACAAAGGGCCCAACAGGCTCCGACCACAATCCTTGACTCGCCCCGAGTCATGTCTTCATATTTTCCGTGGTGTCCAAGTTGGCTTGTTATTCTTTCTTTCCTCCTGGTTATGAGTTTCTTTCACTTTCGGCTTCTGTTGTTTCTGGTTTCTCTTCTTAAAACGAAGGACTGACCAACTCAGGTATGATTTCAGAGGCTCTCTTCTTGACCTATTGGAAGTTATCCACTTTATCCTACCACTTCTTAGCAAGTATTGAAGCTTCAACAACAAATTGTTGACTGGCATCTGTGATACATTACTTTGGCTTTGACACAACTAAGGAGTTCCATTCAAAGTCAGTGATTCCATTGACTTGATGCATATGAAGGTATGTTTTCTGAACTACTGGTCAAAACTCATGTATCTCTTTCTTAGAAACTGTTTGGGCTTCATATAATGCATTAAATTCATTATCCTCTTGCTGAATTTTGTTGAACTTCGCAGGTTGTTCTAGTGGATCTAGGGTGTTGGTTTCTTCTGCATTAAGTGATTGGATCTTTGTGCACAAGTCCTCCAATGTGTGGTTGCATATTGAGATGATTCCCATCCAATATCTTACCTCTCTTAAGATCTTAGTGCATTCGATAGTCCATTTGTGCAAGGTTTCTCTTGCATTATTACCTTCTAAGTCAATCTTATCCTTTTTCTCTCAGAGATTCTTAGGTTTAAACTCAACTTCTTTCTTGATATCTAGCAGTTGTGCTTAAAGGATCTCTACTATTTCGACCAATTCTTACCAAGAAACATGAATCAAATGCATCTACTCCACAGGCTCGCTTGTTGTGTTGGACTCTTGAAACTGAGGCATTGTCTTATTGACAGTTGTCCAGGTCTCTGAAATTTTTTATTTGAATTTCCCCAGCTTCAGTTCTTCTTGGATCCTAGAGTGTTTCTGTTGTGTTCATTGTGCTTGAACAATGAGTCCTTGTTTCCAAAAAAATTCTTCTCTTTCATCATGTTGGATCCTCTCCTCCAGTTGTTCAGTTGAGGCTCAAATTATTCCTACCAGCTTGGTTGTTGGTAGTTGCGTGAGTTGTTCTGATGGAGTGGCATCCATAAGTACTCGAACTTGGAGTGGTAGTCCAATGGCCATCGATTGTGAAGAAGGTGTCTCCACCTATTCTTCTCCTAGGGATGGACTTTGCAGTTGGTGTGCAAGTTGAGCCTTCAATTCTATTGGGAATTGAGGAAAATATTTTGTCTTAGCTAGGTAGATCTGCAACAATTCCGCACATAGCTATGGTTTCTGGAAGACTGGTTCCAGTTGCTCTTTTTACACATTATTTTGGTCACCCTGATGATGATTCTACAAGCATGTGTTCAAGCTCTCAAAAGGATATTTTGTATGAGACAAATAACTAATTTCTTCCTCTATAAGGCTTGTTTTTAGAAGGAGTCCGCAGGATAGGAGTAATACACAATGCATAAATGCTTGATTTCCATAGGCTTCTCTATACCTGGATCGTGGGGTTTCCGTAGGCTGCTATATAGGTAGGGTGCGACAACATTTGAAATCTAAAGAAAGGAAGAAGTTCATGAAGCTTCTAGAAGGAGGATCTTCTAGAATGTGAGGTGGAATCCGTATGATTGTGATCCTATTGGCTTCTCTGATTTGGTGGGATCATCCTCATATCTTTAACCACTTATCCTTCTCCTATATAATGATACGTTTCTCATGGAAAATGTTAAGCAAGATTGAGGAAGGAATTGTTGAAAGAATAGGCTGAAGACTGTGTGAAGAATCTTGGTGCAACTGATGCTTTAGGTCTCCATTTTTCCATCAATATTTTTTGGACCATATTCATACAAATTTCGAACAAGTGTATGTGTCTGCTGGAAAAAAGGAGCATTGCAAGGAAACTTGCGACATCAAGGCATTTTAGTTGTATCTTCTGCTTTTACTTAATATAATACGGTGACATGTTTCTTTCCCATAAAATCATTAGCATTTTATTACATGACTATTACCCATGATTTTGGTCATCATGATGATGTATTGATGATGGTGTACTCAGGCTCTTCATAAGAATTTTCTCCTGAGAAAAAGTTGTTTTCATCTCTTCCAGAAAACTCATTTTTGAATACTGTTCACAGTCTACTAGTATATTTGCCTGCGAGAATGCATGATTCTCGTAGGCTACCTTAAGCCAGGGTGCGAGAAGTTCACACTGTGTTGAAATGCTAGGGTGTGAACTCTTTCTAAATCAAGGAAAAAGATGAATTCTCGATGCTTCTAGAAGGATGAGATGGCATTCGAATGGTTATCCTAGTACTGGATTCCTTGATATTTTGGGATCATTCTTATCCAAGTAACTAATTCATTCTCTCCTATATATTGAGTTAATTCTCATGGAAAAGGTTAAGCAAGAGTCATTGGAGAATTAGTGAAAGAATTGTGTGAAGGACTGAAGCTACATCAGCTTGGAGACTACAACAAGTTTATCCAAAGGAGTTGATCTTCTTCATGCAAGTGAGAAAGTGTGTGTGTCGGAGACAAGGGCCATCGAAAGGAAGTTTGCAACATCAAGGCTCATGTTGTAATATTTACTTTCCACTAATATGATACAGTAGCATGTCCCTTTCCCATAAAGCTATTTCTACTTTATTGTATAACTCCTTGATCATATACATAGATTGGTTGTTGAATAGATTGTTCTTTCTTCACTTTGGCTGGTTTTAGTTTTCTTGGTCTTGGTTGCACGAGAGCACTGGAGCAAAGCGGGAGAAACAAAGACTATAGGAAGCGGTAATAAGGTATGTTATTTGTTCTTTCCTCCTATTTAATTCAATGGTTAGAATCTAGGGAAAGAGTCATGTTCTGTCTTTCTTTGTTCTAGATCCAGGTGGATCTAGGGAGATCGGTTTGTGTCCGCACTTACAGATTTATCCAATAACAATGACTCCTCAATCACATGTTTAGGTTTTCATTGAACATACTATTGTTTCTTTCACTTTGGTTGGTTTGTGTCATTGCATATTTCATCTCACAAGATAATTGGAGCAAAGCAGGGACAACAAATACATAAGGAAGCGATAACTAAAGGCATGTCATCCATTCCTTCTTTGGTAGTAAATTCAATGATAGTAACTTAGGGAAAGCGTCATGTCCTGTATTGTTTTGTTCTATATCTAGGTGGATCTAGAGAGATTAGTTTATGTCCGCATTCATTGGTTTATCCAATAAAAAAAATGGCAAATCCACTGGGGAAATGACTTGTTTGTGGTTTTTTGTTGGCCGTTTGATTTTAGCCTACCCTTTTTCACTTTATTTTAGTCTCTGAGTCTGTGGGGCATCCATCCAGACTCTCTAGATTTGAAAGTTCACTTAGACCCTTTGTCCTCTTTCCAAATTTTTTTTTTTAGAGACACTTCCACATTGTACGCATACATAATCTACAGAAACTTTTGATATCCACACCCTCACTGTTTATCCTAGTGCATACTTTCTGCGATCTACCCACAGGTAGCCTACAGAAACCTTTGATTTCTTCATTGTAACCTACTGCTAGGTTGCGACGGCATTTGATTTTTTTTTTGGTTTGGGTCCTATTATATTTTGATGCCCAGTTTTGCTTTAGACAACTGGGATGAACTTTTAATGCCAGTATTTGACTGATTTCTGAGTTTAAAACTTCTTGTTGATTGGTTTTCGGAGATCAAACACCTTTCTTAGTCATTTTTCCAGTTTTACCTTTTGATTTTTATCAACAAGGATATAATCTTTGATTTTGCATCTGAGTGCTTGTTTTATTAAAAGTATTTTGATTGGATTTAAAGTTTTAGATTGATTACTTTTTCTAGATCGCTTATTGATTGGAAAGTCTTTTTTCATTTGCATTTAGTGAAACACTTTCCTATCATCTTTACTTTTATCTTCATTGAAAGTTAGATTTGGGTGCTTGTTGAGTGTATAAATTTTCTTTGATTACTTGTCCTTTCTTAGTTATACCCCTGATTTGGTTTTGGAAAGGTATACTTTAAAGTCATTTATTATTTTGAGTAATCATACAAAAGAAGTTTTTTTGCATTCAATTTTTTTTTTTAAGAAGAGAAAGTTGAGAAATTTCATTATTGATGGTTGTTTAACATTGTGTTCATTCAAGGAAAATAAATTACATTTCGTAGCTTACATCATTTAGGAAAAACACTTTATCCCTACCACAGATAGATTTCATTGAATGAAAAGTTTGCATCATTCATCTCTATTTGCATATTATTGGGTCAAGTTCTTCCACAACATTGGTTTCATTTCCATCCCCCTCTTGAGTAAACAATAGCCTCTAAAAACCATTGTGAAATATAAAACTCAATCAGTAACTTTTATTTTATAGGGATATTGTACACCAACATTAGCTAGGCTAGAGCTTTGGAATAGGTTGTAAGACACACTCTCCAAAGCACAAAAAACACAATATCATCTTGTGATAGGGAGTGTTCAAATCCATTTGCAACATTTTGTCCTGGGAATCCCTTCTCACATAAGGGTCAAACCTAAGGTTTCACTGAGACTGGCAGAGATACTTACCCTTCTTTGTTGGTTTCGGTGTAGAGATTGCACCTATTATGGGGGTCAATTGAATAGTATACCCACAATTATGAGTGGAAGCCTCTCATGTTGATTTGAGGCTAGATACCCTACCTTTGCATGTGGATCAGACTGTCGACTATTTCCCTAGGCATCACTGTTGTTCTTGGTAGCCTTAGTTGCCTATCTTCTTAGGGTCTTACATGAGGTGACTATGGAGGGGTAAGTCTTCACAATACCTGGAATCAACATTGGCCAGACTCACTCCAGCTCCTTGGAGGGTATACCGAATATTATGTGTGGGAGATTGCACCAGGGTCTAAGTCTGTTAAGCAGGTCGTCAACGTAACTTTTCCACCTGCTCTATCCCAACCCCTTCTTGCCTTGACTTCGTAATGTTGGATTTCATCACCAACTAGTGACGTCGAAGTAAGAAGATTTGTTTGCTTGGTTTGATTGTTAGATTTTATTAGGGAGTGTTGTTTATTTTCATAGTTGGCCATAGATTTTTTGCGTAAAATATTTGGGTCGACCAACATCGACCCTCCACGTCATTTGCATAGGGTCCAGGGAAGAAAATATGGAGGATTATCTCCCTCTACCCCCTCATTCACCAGAGGGATATCCTCAATAGAGTGAGGTCTAGGACACTGTAATCTCACAAGAGGAAGGTTCTACCTCTTTAGAAAGTTTCCAAAATGTTTCTAAATCTCTAGAGGCTTTCCGCATACCTCTTGGATACGAGAGACATATTCTCCAGCTAAATGCATCATAAGAACTTGTTATTGGCACTTATTTAATACCGACCGGACCCCATTCTGACCCTGGAGTAGGGAATACCCTTTGGACTATCGACATATTTAGAAGCCTTCCTCGCACACTGTAGGACCTTTATGGCTCAGGGGAAGGTGTTGATATACCTCTCATCTCCGAACTGCCTGAAATGCCTGTTACCTACACGATACCTCTAGATCACTTTGTTGGTACAACTAGCCATATCCCCATTTTTTCAGACACATATTCAGTTGGTCCTAGCTCAACTATTTCTCTCAAGATGGCCCATTCTACAATGGTCCCACATGCTACGACTATTATCACCAGGAATACGGTGGTTACCCAAGATCTCATTGGTACACCACTTTCATCTAGACCTATCCTGTCACTTCCTCCTGGGTATAATGATTTGAATACTTCTATCTCCATTCATACCCAGGTTCCATCTAGATTTTTTGGAGTTTTCATTCCTCTTGGGTACAATGTTGCTTTTGGTTTCGTTCCGACACCTTCCTAGGTCATCTCTGGAGGGTCTTATCCACCTTTTATGGGAGGATCTGGCCCAAGTGGCTCCAATACAATTAGAGGAAATACTCAATCATTCACCTATGGTTATCATATTCTCATTGGATGGAAATATAACCATGGGGGGAAAGCTCATTTTGGGGGTCAAACTCAAATTGGGACAAAATACTCACTTGGAGGACAGCCCCCGCTTGGAGCTTATAGCCCACCCTATGGATAAAACATACCAAGATCACTAGCCGAGTATTGGAACCTTCTTGAAATCCACAATCATCTGGGGGGAAACACACTCAAGTCATCTCTTTCATACCCCTTAGTTCGGGCTAGTCATATCTCGGTTCTTCCAATCCCATTTGGGGTTTGAATGTTCATTATAGTGTCCCTTTCTAAGGGAACATCCATAATCAATACAATTCTATGGAATACATGTCTCCACACTCATGCCTGAATCTGTCAGGACCTTCACCTCACATGCAGACTGCTTACAGTCCTACTCGTATACCTATGAGACTCTCCCCAAAGTCACGAGTACCCTCACGTGAATAGACAGTTACCCTTTTTAGCCACTTTGGATCTACCCAACTTGTCTATAATCTTGAATGACCCTATCCTACATTCTCCCCACTGGCCTATTATACCAACCAAGCTACCATTTGACATTCCCAAATTTGACGGTAAACCGAGAGAAAACCCAAACAACCATGTTATGACTTTTCACCTCTGGTGTTCGTCCAACTCTTTGATGGATGACTCCATTCAGTTATGACTCTTCCAATGAACTCTTATGGATTCGGCTGCAAAGTGGTATATAGAATTACCATGAGGCTTCCTCACCAACTTTGATACCCTAGCCATGGCTTTCATCACACATTACCAATTGCCAATCCTCTATGAAACATGAACCGATATTTTGAGTTCCTTTAAAAAAAAATTAGCCACTCATATTTTCGATCACATCCATGAGTGGCAAAGAAGACGAAGTTTGATCAAACTCGAGCTTCTTGATCATTTAATGGCAGAATGGTTCACCAAATCATTCATGAATAAAATCTCACGTGACATTGTCATGGGTGGAGTTTTCACTAAAGAGTAGGTGATCAGTCGTGCTTAGTACCTAGATATCATTTATTCACAAACATACAGTCTTTACAACTTTCTCCCTAATGTTCCTCATCCTTATACCACCACTACCTCAATTAAATCTTCTTCTTCCCATGTGGCTGATGGTGTGATTGACACCTTCCATGCTCAACTTCAATCTACATAAGCCTCTCACACCAATCCAAAATCTATTGCTTCTAATGTTCAAAGTGCTCCGACTACTACTCCTTCCATCGAAAAAACTTTTGAGGTTAACTTCGTTCAATATACCCCTGCCAGCAAAAATAAATCTAAAAAAGGAAAGACTAAGAATAAGGAGGATAAAAATAATAATCCACAATCCAAGAAATCCAAAATGCAACCTGTTGATGATAAGGATAAGCGCAAACCTTGATATACTTGCCTTATCTATGGTGATGATCACTACATAAAAGATATTCCCAGATGTGCTAAGGTCACTAAGTTCCTTCAAGGGACCGTGAAGCCTCCCACACCTCTCATTTTGTCCCAACCTTTCTCTTATAAAAAACATGCCCAATTGGTCACTCATGTTCAACCTTCCCCTTACACTACTTCCTATGTCCTTATCTATATTGGTGATTCAAAAAAGAACAATGTTGCTATTACAACTCGGGCCAAAGATTACTCTTCCTCAAAGGAGAAAGTTGACAATATACCACCTATGTTGGTTCAACCGCCTCCCTCAACTTCACCTCCCAACGGTCCTCTTCATCTCAAATGACCGGGTCTTGATACATTTCTCCGCCCTCCTCCAAAGGGCGTTGTTTGAAAGTCTACCTTTAATCCTCATGCGCATGTTGCTTAAAACTATAGTATTGTAGAAGATATTGCACAATCACCCTCCATGATGTCATCTCTCGAAGTCCTTCAAAGTTGTCCCGCTCAATGGAAGGTATTGTTAAAGGCTATTGGTGGAATTGATCCTACAGATATGAATTTGATAATTTTTTACCTGGAATATCACATTCCAAGGCTACCCTGCCCAGCTAGCATTTCAGATACATGTTTTTTTTCGAGAACAAGAATATATGTAGAACCGTTATTGATGAGGATGCCTCGACATGCGTAATGTATGTTGCCTATTGGAAATCCATTGGATCTCCTCCCATAACTAAATCACACAACACACTTAATTCCTTCAATGGATCTGGCTTTAAACCCTACGGTGTACTTCCCTTGTTGTCTATTATGTTGGAAGGAAAATTGGTCAATGTCGAAGTTGATGTCTTTGATGCACCTCTCGATTATAAACTCTTACTTGGACCTAGTTGGATTGATTCTATGCGCATAGTTGTCTCTACCCTTTCCAATGTAGTATGTTTTCCACACTAGGGAAAAGTCATTACTTTAGACCAGTTGGCCTTTCTCAACTCTGATTCCCATACTAGAAATGTACCATTTATTTCGAAGACACTTCCTAGGTATGAGAATGTTGGTGTGGGTCTACTAAAAGATTCAACTTTGATGGGTACATTCCCAATCCCACCACCCAATATTCCAGCTCCTTTTGTTGCCTCAATCAACATGATTTCTACCTCTGTTCACAAAACCCCCGCTTCTCACGACCCATGGATAGTACCTGGCCCTGGTGATTATCTCTGCTATGGGAAGTAAATTCCTTTAAATCCAGTTGAGTCATATTATCAAACCATTCAATCGACAACCCCTTCCACTCCCTTTGTTCGTGATTCATCTCCCAATCCATTTCATGTGATTTTTCCTATCGATGAGATGATTATGTTTGTTATGTCTATGGAAGACACCCCCTCGGATGATGGACATCATCATTCCATTCTCTTCCTGGAACATCACACCTTAGAGAGTTACCAACGGATTTCAACTTTGTTGACCGTTGTTGTCTTTTTTTTTGTTCCCGAGTCCACACATGATGTGTTATATGAAGGGAACCTGAGTAACATTTCACCCACCATTCCTCTTGACATATCCATTAAACTTGGAGTTGTTGAAAATGTTCACATCGGAGCCGCTTGTTCCGATAAAAAAGTCGTCACTTACAAAGCTATTTTCAATATTTCCATGACGTTTTCACTTGCATCTATGAAGAGATGTTGAGTATTGACCCTAATATTGTTGTACATGAAATTATGACCTATCTGGACTCTAAACCCATTCAATAGAGACTTCACCCAGTCCACCCCTGTAAAGCCACCTCTATGAAACTTGAAGTTGAAAAACTTCTCAAGGATGGATTTATATATTCTATGACTTTAACTTATTGGGTATCTAATCTAGTTCTAGTTAATAAAAAACAAGGCACAATCCGTGTATGCATCAGTTATAGGGACATTAATAAACATTGTCCCAAGCACAACTTTTCAACCCCCTTCGTTGACCAAATCATCGACGATTGCACCGAGAGTGAAATATTCTCTTTAATGGATGGTTTCTCTAGCTATAATCATATTAACATTTTACCAGCGGATCAACACAAAAATGCTTTCATTTGTCCTTGGGGTACCTTCACCTATCGAAAACTACCTTTCGGTTTCAAGAACGTTGGTGCGACATTTAAACATGCCATGTATTATTCTTATCACAATATCAAGCACATTATACAACCATATCTCGATGATCTACTGACTCATTCCATGCGTTGCCAAGATCACCCGACCCATGTCTGAGCATTTTTCTTTGCTGACGTTACTATCGTATACATTTAAACCCACACAAATGTGTTTTTTTTGTGGAGTTCAGCCGACTTATGGGTTTTATTGTGTCACTTCATGGAATTAGGGTGGATCCTTTGAAGGTTGAGGCCATCCTTAATATACGTCCTCCTTCTACATTATGCCAACTCCAAAGTTTGCAAGAGAAGGAAAACTTTTTGCATCGATTCATTCCCAACTATGCTGAGTTAATCCTAGGATTTAATCGACTGTTTAAGAAGGGTTATTGATTTGTATCAGACGAGACTACCAAAAAAGCCTTCGAAGCTTTGAAACTTTCCCTAACATGAACACCACTTATTTTCCCACCATATTATAGTTGAGACTATTTCCTCTACCTCACCACTTCAGACTCTACCATTTCCATGGTTTTATTCCAAGAGGATGATTGACATGACTAACATGTAATTTATTATTTGAGTTGGAGTATCATGACTACCGAGGACAAATACCTACATGTGGAAAAACTGGCCCTGGCAACTGTTCAAGTTGTCCAACGTTTTCATCACTATATCCTAATACGCAAGACCACTGTTATTTCTAATTGCAACCTTATGTAGTATATCCTTACACGCCAATTTCTAGGGGGTAAGTAATCCAAATGGATAGTAATTCTCCAGGAGTTAGACTTAGAGTTTGAACGCACTAAGTCTAAGAAATATTTGGTATTTTCCAAATTGATATGTTACCTTCCCTCCACTGAGACAAAAAATGTGGCAGAGGATTCCTTACCTGATGAATCCCTTTTTCTGATCAATTATGATGATGCTTGGTATGGAGATATTATCATTTATCTCCAGACTCAAAATTTCCATACCGTCCTCTCTAGTACAGATTTTCGTCGCATACGATATCAAGCCCGTCAATACATAATTCTCAGTGACACTCTCTATCGCCGTGGTGTTGACTCTATTTTCCAACATTGTCTCACCTTTGATGAGACTAAGAGATATTTGAATGGCTTCCATTTTGGAGCATGTGGTGGTCATATGTTTGGGTATGCTACTTCCCAAAATATCTTACAAGTGGGGTACTTCTGGCCTTCTTTGTTTAAAGACTGTATAACTGTTGTCCATAACTGTCATGCTTGTCAAACGTACAATAACAAGATAAGATATCATCCTTATCCTTTACACCCTATAGTTTTTGTTGTGCCTTTCACCAAATATGGCATTAATTTCATCACACATAACTCTCACTTGATCGGGGGGCATGGATATATCATCGTAACCGTGGATTATTTCACGAAATAGGTCGAGGCGATGCCTACATTCGATAATACTAGAAAAACTGCATCCCTATTGACATTCAATCATATCATCATGCGATTTGGAATCCTGCAAGCTATTGTCACTAATCACGGTAGCCATTTTCAAAATTTCATGATGTCTGAGATTACCAAAAAGTTGGGCCTTCGGCATGAAAAATCAACCCCCTACTATCCATAGGCCAATGGTCAAGTTGAAGGCATAAACAAGGTTCTTATCACTATGCTTCGACGAATAATAGGAATTCACAAGACATGTTGGCACATGATGTTGTTTTTAGAATTATGGGCCTATCGGACATCCGTGAAGTCTGCCACATGATTTACGCCTTTTCAGTTGGTGTATGGTATCAAAGTTCTCCTATCGATTGAATGTGAGATCCCATCTTTGAAGCTAGCTACTGAACTTCTCCTAAACACATCTATCGAGGAAGAACATCTATTGTATCTGATGCAATTAGATGAAACCTGTCATGATGCCACCCAGGTTATTGAAACCTAGAAGAAACACGTAAAAGACCAATACGACAAGCATGTCAAGCCACGTGTTTTCTTCGAAGGTGATCTAGTTCTCCTTTATGAACAATATCATGATTTACTAGGGGCCAAAAAGTTTGAGGCTATGTGGCATGGCCCTTATATCGTCAAACGCATGTTGGAGAAGGGATCCTATCAATTAGTATATTATGATGGAATTCCTTTGAGTGAATTGAGAAATGGGCTTTACTTCAAGAAGTACTATGCTTAGGTTATCTTTTCATGAGTGCTTGTATTTTTATTGTATCATAATTTTGTGTGCTACTTGTGTGTTCTTTTTCGTTATTTGGTTTCGAACCCAGCTGCCTACCTTGCTTTGTGCTTGGTTTCCAGATGTCGGTGTATTCGCTACCCCACATTGGCTATGCCGATGGTGCTAGTCATAGTACTTAGAACTTAGCATCTGTTGCTTGGGAAATCTATGCACCTACTAACAAGTTAATCAATCTACATAGTGTTTTCCTTGGTCATTGTTACAAGGGAAAAACTCTCTATGGCCAAGGGTAAACCACAATAGATAGGTATGATTGCAGAAATCAACTCAATTCCAACATGTGCTATATAAACTAATGTAAAATACGAGGAAGATGTCATTCCAATCGTTTGATGTCATTCCACCATTGAGCACTTTGACCTAAAGCTTTACACCTGCAAGAAGTTATCAACAAACACGTGATGCAAGTATATAGTGACAATATATAAAATGAGTTAGCACATCAGATAGCACTATCCATTAATAAACATTACAAACATGCTCATGGATAATAATCATATATTTGCAAGATATAAATAGGACGGGAAATGGGTATTTCTATTAATAATTGATCAACAAAAGTATCAACATTACAGACTTCTATGTCGGCACGGTTCGAAACCAAGAAACCAAGTTCCTTCCAACTAGGTCTCCACCACTTCAATCCTCCATCAAAGGAAAACTCATAGAAAAGAGATAATGAGGTCCTCTCGACAATAAGGAAATAGCTTGGGGGTTGAACATTGTGTTCAGACTTGAGTACAAAGGGATGCAGACTCAATATGAAGTAATTTCTCTTGAGTAAATTTGCTCTCAAAGTTGAATTCTTTCTCCTTCTTTTCCATAGCTCGAAATTGTGCTCTTGTAGCCTCCAAAATGCAACTGAAGGACTAATTCAGAATGTTTTGAGTATATGGTAGGCCAAAGATCATATATCTTCTATCGTGACATGGAAAATCGACCTCATTTTGTATTTTCTGGCACAAATCTCAATATACGCGAGTTGTAGTGGAGCAACAAGCATATACGCATCTTGCAAAGTAGTTAGGGAGAATATATGTGGAAAAATACATATTTTTGGCTCTGGATTTATCAAAAGGGGGTTGATAAATCTGCATAGGGAAATGGAAAAAGGCCCTCTATGCAATATAGAAATGGTGAGGAAAATCTTGCTATAACATATGCCCCCTAATGTGTGAGATAAAAGGAGTATCTGTGATGGCCAAAATACATTATAAATAACCCAGAAGTGGAGTGGTAGTGAATGAGATGGACAAACTCAATTTCTCCCAACATTATGTACTGACTTTTCATACATGGCTACCAAGAATACAATGCAGATCCATGTGGAAAATATACCAACAAGTGTTCATGGCCATGAGTAGGCAAGTATAAATGCGGTTACAGTCCAATAGTTGTCATAGTCATGAACAAGGCCCAGTGAAACCAGTCTCAAAATCAATCTGAAGATATATGTATACCATGGAGTACAATATCATCTCCCATGATCATTGAAGTCAAATAGGTATTGTTCCAATGAAATGGAAGTAACAACTCAAGAAAGATTCGTTCACAAAGTGATGTCTTCAAGTCTTCAATATAATCCGCCAATGGTGCAAGTCTACATAATGTGAATAAATGAGTTGAGTTCAAACATGATGATACATCGTTTGATTACCGGTCATTGAGGTATACCATTAACAAACACAAGACAACCTACCAATGATGAAAGTAGGTATCAAGGAACCATGTACATCTCTACAAATGTGAATAAAGGAGGTGGTGTCGAACACTTGAGAGATCCATTGATCATGAGACATTGATGTATTACCATATGTCAATGGAGAGAGAGCCTGCCACTAATGAGTGTAAGCCTCGAGGTACTAATAAAACTCTAGGTCTCGTATCCAGAATACATGAGCTGAAGTCGATGGAAAGAGACCTGCAAAAAGGAGAGCTTTAAGGCATCTCTCATCAGTCAGCATGAGGAACAAAGAAGGAGCTTCATGATTTGGTGGAGAACGGACGAAGAACATGTTCACAAACCAACGGGCCTATGCGTCTTTCGCATGTTCCAAATGCAAGTGGTACACGAAAAAGACCCTCTGAATAGAAGCCAACGATGAAAATTGTTGACAAAGGTGAGGAAACCACCAATAAGGCTAATGGCATCCAAGACACTGCATGAATCCCAAAGTGTGAATATATGTCTTATCATCGAACACAAGGGAAACCACCCAGTCAATGGCCCATGATGAAATTTCATTTGCTAGGTTCAAGGTGACCTACCAATGATGAAAGTAGGGCCATGGTGCATCATAAGACCAAAGTATCATGTGATTCTGAGACAAAATGAGGGTATGGATGACATGAAAAGTCAATATTTCTGAGGAGTGGTCGACACAAGTTGATAGAATTCCTTTGAACAAGATCATGAGACATATGGTGGACTCCGACAACACAGACTTAATGATATGACAACTAGATGCAGGAGGCATCCATAATTTTCTCTATAGTGACTGGAAGATTAATTAGTCGGTAGAGAAAATTATGTAACGAGATTAGCTTCCTAAGGCCATGCTAAACCCAAAATTATGTTGACGCAAGGATTCAATAACTTTGTGCTATGTTCAAAGGCTACACGACTGCTTCCAATTACAATATAGTACTCCCTTCCCGCCCGTATTTTTTTTTTTTTCATAACAAGTGAATGCTATGATACAGAGGAGGGAACAAGTGTCGCAAGTAAGCAAAACTAGTTGCAGCAGTGAAACGTACCTATGCTCAATGCAAGGAAATGCATGTGGTAGATGGACACTCAGGGTGATGTTCCCTCCAGGGTATAGGGTGTCAAATTGCGGATCATATAAACAAGGCTCTGCTTGGTTGAGGATGCAAACTGCTTGGGCCATGGTTTATAATGAAAAGAGAGAACCGGCTAAGGGCATGATATGCAATCACAATTTAATACCAACAAATATCATTTTTTATATCTTTTAGTCTACTTGGTGTGAAAAAGGGGTAAACTTGTGCCAAAGAGACATCTTTTCAAATCCAATTTACGAGTGTGAAAAAGACAAGTTCACTTGGCGATCTTTTCCATTTTTGATAGCGAGTTGGAAAAGAGCTTAACTAATACTCATGACCTTTCAAATCCAACTTTAACGAGCGTAAAAGGGACAAATCAGTCACTGATCTTTTCAGTTTTTAGAAGAGTCGGAAAAGAGCTTAACTGAGACTCGTGACCTTTCAAATCCAAATTAACAAGCGTTAAAGGAATAAATCGCTCGACAATCTTTTCACTTTTTGAATGAGTCAAAAAAGGGCTTAACTTGGACTCATTGGGAGATTATAGGAGGAAATTCATGGGGGAGGCCAAGGCTCCCGTGCAGACCTTCCGTGGAATGTTGGTATCTTACGAAGAATCGACACAAGCTTGGGAAGACCTAAAGATCTCCAAGTCGAGGAGGGAAAAGTGCTAATGGAGGTTATCATCTCCATGTTATATAGGATAATGTCTCTTCCTAGAAAAGACATAGGCAAAGGCATTGGATACCTCACAAGACCATCCCAATCGAAGGGAACCTCATCAATACTTGGAGGGAGAGAACTCAGGAAGAGTAAAACTCTCTCTTGTTCAGAAGGTGAAGTGCTAGAAATGCTGAGGAGGTGGAATAAAAGATATAGAACCAGAAACCAAAGAGAGGGATTGACCAAGAATTGCATTGGCATGATCACTTCCTTAGACTTGTCACTCTCCAAGAGAAGAGTGGGGTCGATCGAATGTTCCATCGATACGACCACTTCCTCAACCATTGGTTGTATAGGATGCAAGACAACAAGGTCAAGAGGTGTATCACCCCAAAAAACAGGAGTGTTGTTGGTCGAAGATTGCATCAACACGACCGTTGGTTGAACACGATGTCATACAACAAGGTCAAGAGATGCATCACCCCCGAACATAGGAGAGGTGTCGGTCAAAGATTGCATCGACACAACCACAGGTTGAATGGGATGTGAGACAACAAGGTCAAAGGATACATCAACCCCTAAAGGAAAAAAGGTCTCAGCCGAAGATTGAATCAACATGATTGTTGTATCAACCAAAGAAGGAACTAAGTTTTGTGAAACCATAGATGCCTCAAAACTCAAATGGCCCTTAGGTGAGCCCCACACTTCTGGTATCCCAGCGGTAACAAGACACAAATGAGTAAGGCGACTTCCTTCGCAAGTCCTACAAAGGAGTCTAGGCTTATGTCTAAGACATCTAGGCTTCTCAATCATATGAATTCCCCCAACGGGACTTTGAGTGGTTGGTGGCATGCTCCCAACATGACTTACAGAGGCTAGTATAAAATCTCCAACATGACTAGCAGAGGTTAGTGATGGATCCCCAACATGACTAGCAGAGGTTGGTGATGGATGTGAAGTGTGACTAGCAGTGACCAGACATATGCCCCCAACATGACTTGTAGCCGCTAGTTGCAGGTCTTCAACATGACTCACAAAGGTTGTCGACCAATCTCCAACATGACTAGCAGAGGATGGTGATATAATGCTAGTATGACATGTAGTGACCAGACTTGTGCCCCCAGCATGATTTATAGCGGCTAGTTGCAGGTATTCAACATAACTCGCAGAGGTTGTCGACCAATATCCAACATGAATTGTAGAGGTTGGTGATATACTTCCAATATGATACACAGTGAATGGACTTGTGCCCCCAGCACGACTTGGAGTGACTAGTTGCAGGTCTTCAACATGACTCGCGAAGGTTGTCGACCAATCTCCAACATGACTAGTAGAGGTTGGTGATACAATGTCAGTATGACACGCAATGACTGGACTTGCGATGGTGTTAGCAATTGGTAAATTTCCTAGAGGTTGACATTAGAAGAAATCTACAAAGGTAACTTTATCCAACCACTTTTGAAGCTGAGATCTAGCCCTTCCAGCTTCAGAGAGGGATCTCTCTATAAGATTTATCTATGTTTCCAATTTTAAATATTAGGCTAGGTAAAGAAATAGGTCGGTTTTGTTGTCAAAGTATTTTTCAAATTGGTTGAGACAGTCTACACATCCATTGGGCTATGGGGTCTTTGTCTTAATTAAATATGAAATACAAACCAGAAACGCAAAGGGAAAACTTTCACAGGGCCAGATAACATAATCACTGGATCTTTTAGTAGCTTAAATGATGATTAGCAGAAAAGATGAGAAAGATACTTTCAACAAAGAAGTAGTTAAGAATTCCTTTATTGAAAACACCAGAAGAAAAACACTAAAATATTTCGAGTCAGAAATAGGGTATATGAGATAAATCCTGCAACATTTGTTACTCTTAAAGATTAGATTCAGAAAATAGTATGATAACAAAGCGAGAATAACATTCAACTTAGAGAAAAAACATCACCGGTGAATACACGCAAGGATCCTGTAAAAGTGCCTCCTTTTATTAATGGAAGGTCTCTTAAAAAATATTACAGTCTGAATAGCGTTAGGGTGTGAATATCAACAACCCCCAATACTTCGAAAGGTGAAGTATTTATAACTCAAATTACAAACGGTCTTGGCATTAATGACCAGGACGTTCTAAATCTATTTTTAGCCTAACTAACTTAACGAATTTCCTAAATCTAGGAAGTGTTTGATGAGGTGGTGCAACTGCACGCGAATTTCTGGGTGGGTCGTTGATGAAGCTTCTGCATAACTTCATCTGAATGGATAACTGACTAGACCTAGACAACTGATCTTCTAATCGATCAAATCGTAGAGTTCCTCCCATCTGAGATGACTGGGCACGTTGACTTTGAGCATTCTTCGATACACTTCATCCATTTCATTATATTTGGCGAATGTAGGCTTCGTGAGGAATATGTGTAGTGTACCAATTTCTCTGATACCAATTTGTAGTGTACCAATTGCTCTGATACCAATTTGTAGTGTACTTGTTCACTACCGAGGTTTCCAAACCCCTCAATTTACCATTATACATGAATGTTTACATAATTGGTATAGGAATTATAAGCACGTGCATTTAACACAATTAAACACACTTAATTCTCAGAGTAAAACATATGGGTACTTCTATAATTAAACCAGTCATGGCATTCAGCAACACTTCATTTACACACAGCGGAAAACATGATAATATATACAGCACAGTCGTGCCAAAACATGTTCAAAACATAATTCAGAATACTTATCTTGTATCAGCTGGAGAAATCACC
>ML778706.1:1682545-1721238 GCA_009831015.1 Picea engelmannii
TGGACACTCTCTGGAAGAAAACACTTCCCAACAAACTCTTTCACCTGGAAAGAGTTGCTCGCAGGCCTGACAACCTGCCTCTTCAAACCACAATCACCTCCCTCACCTGAAGAGAGGTTACACACAAGCTAAGCACGAGTTCATACTGGCCAGTAAGCCACGCACAGTCCAGCACTGCGTGACTGCAACAACCCACGGGAAACACAGACACAGGCTTCCCCAACTCGTTTCAGCAGACACAGGATGATCTCACGGTGTTGATTTCGGAGCAGAAGCTCCACGCACAGGCTATCTCATATTTTCCCAAACAACCAGGGATTCTTCCACTCGAGTTTAACACAGGCTTAATGCGCACACAGGTTTTCTCAGAGACACGGGTTACTCAGAGTCAGACACAAACTCCACAGCTCTGGACATGGTGCACACGATTTCCTCAGGACCAAACACAGGCTTTACGGCTTCCAGAGATAAACCAGGGTATTCTACAGAGGTCGTACCTTCCACGCACAGAGATTCAGTTCATAATGGAGGAGCCTACGCAGTATTTGACAGAAATGGGAGAAGAACCCCCAACACGGCTTGCTTCGACAGTTTTAACTGCATGCACATGGGTTGACACTTGTCACCCATGAAGCTCGTTCCTTCATATTTGGAAGTCACTCGTCCTTCCAAAGAACTTAGGGTAAAATAATATGCACATGGCTCTTTTTGGAAATAATATTAAAATATGATTCCAGGCCTAAGCCCCCTAGGCTTAGCCCCTAGGTTCATCACTCAGCCCCTTTCCCACCTTCCAGCCCCTAGTTCCTTGCCTACTTTGTGGACGCTCAGTCCCCCATCACTCTTTCATCATGGTCGGTCTGCACCGGCGATATTTTTATATTTTATAAATTGATCTACATACATATAAGTACATTAGCAGGCTCCTGGCCTTCAACACTTAGGCTCCCTGGCCTAACAAATCACATAAGCCTACAACTTATACAAAACTTGGCTCACCAGCCTATAGAACACATTTACAATTCTTTGCATATAACATGCTCTGTAACGGGGCTCGGCCTTGGGGACACTACAATATGTATCGAATCTCGTGTTGGATACTGATGTCCCACTGAAGGGCATCCAAGAATGCCTTTCTAGTGATGCTCCCTTGTATGCCTGCAAACTTTGAATTGTCCTTAGCCACTTCGGCTAATCTCTTCTTGTAGTCTGGGAGTGTCATCAATTTATCATTAATCACTTTCAGACCAGGAAGACCTTTCTTCTGGAGAGCTTCAATCTTACTAAAGAATCTCTGTACCCGCAGGTCCATGGCCTGAACCTTTTCTTCCAGCTGAAGAATTAATCCTCTCTTGGTCAAAACCCTTTTGACCTAAAGGATGGTCTCTATTCTGTCTTCAATATTCATCTCTTCCAGCTCTTCCCTGGTCTTAGAATTGAGGAACTTGATGATCTCATTTGTCTGTGTTGGCATGTCTCCTAATTCTACTCTAATATTCTCGATGGCCTGTTTGCTTCTCACCACCAACTCATTCTGCTCAAACATGATCTGGATCATGGGCCATATTTCATTCATGGACTTAGTGATGTATGTCCATACATTCTCTTTAACCTCGACCAAGGTCTCTCCTGCCACTGTCTGCTTCCGAAGTTGCTGTAACTCCTGCTTGAGATGCTCTGTCACCCGCTTTTCCTTGGAGAGGCTAGTCTAGAAGGAATTTTTGAGTTCCTGAAGGTTCTCAACTTCCTTTTTAAGCCTGCTGATCTCTGTCTCCTGCAGGTTCATATTTTCCATGGATTTAGCCAGGTCAGTTGTCTTCTCCTGTGATGTCAATGGAGTCGCGGATGGGACTTATGTCACTGATGCTGCGCTCACTCCTGAAATCGGAATAGCACTCAATGGAATGACTTCCATTGGCTTCATATACTCCTTCTCTTTTAATAGTTTCTCCATCTCAGCTTCCATTTCTTTGAAATGTGCATTCTGCTCCATGAGTAGCTTGAGCATTTCATCCTTCTCGCCTTCTTTCTCTGCTATCTCCTTCGCCTGCGAGTCCTCTGTGAGCGGGAGCTTCAGTTGTTTCCTCAAGGAGGCAATGTCAGCATTTTTCTTCTTTATCATTTCCTCCGCTGCTTTGATGTTCGAAGGGTCATAGTCGATATTGAGGACCAACTCCTCCAAAGTTTTGATTCTATTGTCCTTTGCAAAGGATGATATCTTCTCCAGCTTGAGTTGTGTTTGAACATTGTTCAGTGACACTTGCAATTTGGCTACAGAAGTGGAAGCATGCGCCAACGTATAGAAGACCATTTCTTCGGTATGCTTGTGCAGATCCATCTGATCGGCTGGGTGCACGTCCTTCGTGTGGAATTTGAAGGTGGCCCTCTTATATTCGGTGATCACCTTGGGATCTGGTACTTGTGCCTGGAGGAAGGCCATGTGCATTCTGCCCTTTTATGTGTCAAATGCAGACATCAGCCTATGCTGCACAGTCGACGTCTGCTTCCAAAACTGAGCAAAAGTACTGCTGGTAAGGGTCTGGTTCTTTTTCTTAATCAGCTCGTACTTCTCAAAGATACTAAGATTTGGTCCCACCTTGCCTGGTTGAGTGTTCAAAGGGGATCCTGTGGTTTTCTTCGGCAATACTGGGGTAATGTACTTATGGAGGCTCGAACCGAAGGGTGGAATAACAGACTTGGTCACTGTGGTAGGTGGGGCTTCTTTTCCTCCAGTCGGGCCAGGAACTGAGATTGTCTTGGGCCTCTTAGTGTGCAACTGGAACTCTTCGGACGATACCTCTGTGACAGGTGGAGATAAATATTGTCGAGGCATTTTTTCCTTAGGGACCTGTGGCGTGGTCCTTGGTGGCACAGTGGTCGGGGGAACCTGTTGTTCCACTTCGACCAATCTGTTAGGATCCCACACTGTTTGATTTGCAAATTTTTCCACCTTAGGCCTAGCTTCATGAACATAGGGTATGTTCTTGTTCTTCACCCTCATCTCTAAGATAATCCCATAAGGATCATAGTGCCATGGGAAGCTCATGAAGAACTTCATTTCTCTCAACATCATGTCTGCTTCTTCCCCAATGCCACGATTGTTGCAGATGAAGGAGCCAATCTTCCCCTTGATTCTAAACTGTTGCTTTTTTTTCAATGATACAAAATGAATATCATCTGAATTTATAATTTTTCTTATATATTATAGAGCAAAGATTCTGACAAGCAAATAATTGGGAAGCTTATACGGTGCCAATTCTCACCTGTATACTCTGATCTCAGTATGATTTTGATACAGGTACCAATCCCCGGTCTTTGTGTTGTCTGAGAGATGCAGGATTCTCTAGAATTCGTCATTTATTCGAGGCTCGGGCCTGCCGCTCAGCATACTTACCACGGGGTGGTAGAAATGATCCATGAACGCCTTGAAACTGTACTCTATGGAGTTTTACTTGAGCAAGGAAGTCCATGCTATGACTGCCTGAGGTTTACCATCTTCATCCATATTCTGCATGGAAAAACTAAATTTATCCGCCTGGAAGAAGACGAACAAGTAGGCTAGTATTGATGAATATATGAACATGCCTTTCGTGCCAAAATTCACGAACTATTCGTGAATATTGTATGCCAAGAATGTGCTTAAATCAAACTGGGTGGTGGGATTTTCATCAGTGGAGAAAATGGATAGAAAACCCAGAATGGGCTCATCTACCCACTGATCATAATAGTATCCCAATAGAGTGCAAAGGGATGATATGACTTGGTTTCCCTTAGTCGAGAACATGGAAGAGGGATAAGGAGGATTTGTGGAGGCGAATTGAGTGGATGTGGGAAGGAAAAGCTTGAATATTTGGGCTCTTTGGGGAAAATTCATTTTCTGGTACAACTCTGTAAGGATTTCCAGGTTGAAGGGAGACGTAGAGTCGGCTCAGGGAATTTGCATCATCTGGTCTATGGCTTCAGGCGTGATGAGGAACAGGATCTCTCTGGATGAGGATACGACGACTCTTTTCTCGGGGATAGAATGAGCTTGACACTTGAGAGAAAACTTGGGAAAATGGTGGATCTGAGGGAAGAGGTAGATGGGTAAATTGGACTCCCAGAGTCCAATTTCATCACTCTGGTCCAGGAATACTTCCCTGAGCCATGACTGGAGGTCTGAGAAATCAAAATCGCATTTGGTATCTGTGATTAACCGGTCTTTTTCGACCAGTGGGATCCTGTCCAGGTCGACAGGAGGCGGGAGAAATAGATTCTCCTATCCTTCTATTGGTTTGGACTTTGGTGCCATTTCTGCAACAGTACCTGCAATAAACACAACGTTAGTGGGGGCGACTGATTGTGGATGAGGACGATGAAATGTAACGGAGGAGTAAGCGGTGAATTTCTCTGGTGCGATGGGTGAATAGAGAAAGTAAGGGAAATAACGGTGGTTTTATTTAAACTGAAGTCGGTTAGGCGCGGGAGACAGGTCAACTGGATAACGGATAGGTTATCCAGTAATAATAGGACAATGGGTCATTTTGGGGTGAGATGGCGGATGATTGTGACTGAGGGATACAGACGAGTGACATGGAGACTATTGATTGGAGGTAAAAGTCGTAATAAGGGGCTTCCTATGAGCGAAAGGGGGGTAGGGACTGACAACAGTTATGGGATGTGACTAATTCGGGAAGAAGTGGAAGGTGATGTCCATAAGTGACGATGGTGAGTCAGGCCGCAGGCGGTGATGGAAATCGAGACCATTGAAATGATGGCACGTATAGGCAGGGGGGCGCCAGAGGAAGAATGTCGTTCTAGACCACCCCCCTTCGGTTAAAAGAAGATCATCAGGGGGGTCCAAAATTCATTTTGGGTCGTTGATCTGCACGCCCGTTTCTGAGCCACAAATCTCTGTGCTCTATTTATCACTCATTCCGGACCCCCTCCCCCCTTCCATTAAAGGCAGAATGGATGGGGGGGTCTGGAATCCAATATTGGTCGTTGATTTAAGCATTCAATCCTGGGCTGTCCAGATGCGCACAAATTTTATCAGTGATTTCAGACCCCCCTCGGGTTAAAAGAAGAATGATTGGGGGGGTCCGGAATGCTCTGTACACCGTAGATTTGGGCGTTGCAATCAGGACCGTCGATATGTGCAGGGATCATAAATGGGGAGCAGAAAACACATGCGCTGGGAAAAACTTAGGATAAATGCGTTTTTATGGGTTTTTGCAAAGTTTTACAAGTAGAGACCACCACGGGGCTTGACCAAACTATCTTTTAAGCATTTGAAACATGGTGCAACACTTACATCAAGCTATCTTTATTAAAACAAAGAAACAATGCAACTAGCCTATGTTCTAACCTAGTTTCCTATGACAGTTAACCCATATTAGACTGTTGGGTTAAGAAATTACTCTACCCTGGGGCTATCTGACTAGGATTAGATAGTCTGGCCAAATTTATTCACTAATCTAACCTAGACACTTTGGCTAAGATTAAAATTTTTAGCCAAATTCATTCACTACCCTATGAACATCAAATTTAAAAAGAACTTGGCCATGCTTGAAAAGTATAGACCAAGTTACTATTATTGCATGGGGATTTTATTGAAATTCTTTTATGCCCTCTTTTTCCTTTCTTTCTTTTTCTTTTTTCTTTTCTTTACTCTTTTTTTTTTCTTTTCTTTTCTTTTTTCTTTTCTTTTCTTTCGTTTTCCTTTTTCAAATTATTTGCAGAATGAAAAATCATTTGTCAACAAAAACACTAGAGACAGATAATATCCCAGTCACCAGTTGATCCTATAACTTATAGGGTGATAACATATGGTAGTGAATTGTGGCATTTGAGACCAAGGTCTAAGGAAAGATTGGTTTTGAGAAATTGTAGGCTAGGAAGGATCCTGGTTTACACCCTGTCCCTGTCCAGTAGGATAGTATCCTCCTCCATACTAATTTATAAAGGGTTGTAAGGGAATCGACACTGAGGAAGATGCTTGCGAAGATAGAGCAACATGACAAGGGTTACTCATGTGAGGATATATGTTTCCCCCAGATGGAGGAAATTCATGATGGGGGTTTCCCATACTATAAAAATAATTTCCCCTGGATGAAACACCAGAGGGAAGACAGAGGTCCGCCATGGGAAAAGTGTTCATATGAATCGACATAGCAGAAGAAGGATAAGTGGATGGATTGTAACAAGTAGAATTATTTCTTAATTGGGCACTTACTTCTCACATAGTGGATTCGTAGGAATGAAGATTCCAGCCTCCTACCGTAAGAGGTGTTTGAAGGATATGACTAATACCAAATGGAGAGTGATAAGAAGGAGGCATCATGCCCCCAAACCCAAAACTTGTATTCTTATAAGGAGGTGATACAGAGGATGGTAAGTGAAAATACATATCATACATACCATGAGAAAAATTATTGGATACCCATGGCATTGACTGAGTACCATAATTTTGCATACCATTATAAAAAGAGGACGGATTTTCCCCCATGAACGCATGGGGGGGTAGAAGTAAATGAGAGAGCAAAAGGAACTCCACTATCCTTGATAACAAAGACTTAGCACAAAATCCTATGGTCAGCTAATAGTCAAAGAGAATACCAAAAAGTCAAATGGCCAATATGCATGCAAACGGGCTAAAGTGGTTGAGTGGCCTCCCTCGCTAAAGAAGGTATGTCTCGTCTAAGAGGGACCTGAGACTCCCTGCTAAATTTTCGAGGTAACATAATCAGTTGTAAGGGCCCTCATAGTATTAACAACCGTTCGGTCAAATCCCCCGAGAGAGTTAATCCTCCATAAAGGTTGTGTGTTGTCTGACCCTTATCTGACTCAGGGTACCAGCATAATAACCCCTACAAGTAACCTATGAGATACCTAAGTCAAGAAACTAATAAACCACTGTATAACCAATGCACAGGTGAGAAGTCGTAAGTCCAAATCACTATATAGGCAGGGTATAAAATCTCGAAACCTTGAAAGAACCACCTCTCATAGAGGTATGGGCACTAGCAAGATCCTCGAATACAAATAAATCCAAAAAAATATTTATGAGGCTAGGTGAGTATCCAAGGGTTATCCCTTCAACTAACTTCACTTAACCTCGTGATTAAATCTAATGTGAGTGGAGCCTCCTGATATTACCAATTATACAATGGAATTCTCAACTCCCTATCTCAAACACATATGTTGATTTAATTTCCTTGGAGAAGTTTACTCACAAAATCCTATTCCAAGGCACTAAATCCTAGGCTAGTTTATGCACCCTAAACAATAAAATCGTTACTAATCAATTTTAGTTTAAAACATAAATTTTATTGGCCATGATTACTCAAAAAGGTATGGAAATGAAAGTCATGGTGTTATGACTCTGCATGAAAATAAAAATAGATGTAATGCAAAGCCTAACTTTAACTTTTCAGTGAATGATATGCTAAATAAAAACAGTGCAATCTTCAATTTTAACTATGCAACTCAAAAGTAAAATGCAATCTTTCGCTAAATGTGCTAAGCTAATGATAAAGATTCCAAGACGAAAATGCCAACCAATGTAAAATGCCTATTTTTTGTATTTTCAATATACTAAAAAGTAAATGCATGGACTGATGAGAAACCTGATATATAAATTCTACTGTGTATAAAAGAAATAACTCGAGAAGAATACCAAGCAACCAAGAAAACAACCCAGATAATAAGGACAAATCAAAAATAGAAAACAAAGAGAAAGACTCCACCCAAAAATTCAACTCCAAACATGTTTCTTGTCATCCTAGATAATCTCAATAGGCACTATAGAGACCTAAGAAGGCTCATCAATCTTCAAATCGCACCCAACAGTCACTAAACCAAGCAAAAAAAGCAAGGGGAAGTGATATACATGACTTTTCAGGAGAACAAAGTGTATATACACTTCTTGTAGTGAGACAACAAGTGTGTATACATGGCTGTCAAGGCAAAAAGGGCGTATATGCTTTAAAACAAGGCCAGACAAGGGCAAAAGGATGAAAACTTAGACTCAGAGTGAACATAATATGTCAAGCAGTGATATGACAAGAAATACAAAGGAAAAAGAGAAATGTAAGAAGAAAAAGTACTTCAACCCTTAGAAGGAAGATCTATCCCCAGTGGAGTCGCTAATTCTGTAACAAGGGAAAAACTCTCTATGGCCAAGGGTAAACCACAATAGACAGGTTTGACTGCAGAAATCAACTCAATTCCAACATGTGCTATATAAACTAATGTGCAATATGAGGAAGAATCCTACCTCGATCCAACTATTTGATGTCGTTCCATCGTTGAGCACTTTGACCCAAAGATTTACACCTACAAGAAGTTCTCAACAAACAAGCGATGCAAGTATATAGTGACAATATATAAAATGAGTTAGCACATCATATAGTACAATCCATTAATAAACATTACAAACATGCCCATGGATAATGTTAACTCTCTGTAATTTGCCCAAGGCTGTGGAGGCAGTCACAGAGGTAACCTCAAACCACTTGGAGTCTTGGATCTATCCCTCCAAGACTCAGAGAGGGATCTCTCTTTTCGATTTAACTTGGTTTGTATGGGATGGATGTTAGGCTAGCTATGAAAGTATGGGATTTTTTATTTTTAAATGGTTAGTTTGGGACAACAAGGAGGGCCATTGGGAAAATGGGGTCTGCGCTTAAATATGTGATTCACTCTTAGCTCTGGACAAAGTTCTTACACAGGGAAAGGTAGCGGAAATGTTGGATCGAATTAAGTTTTGATGGTGTTAGTTTGAGGAAGAACTAGGGGAGGAAAAAGCCAAGCAAAGGAGAAACTAAGAATTCCTTAACTGAGATTTTTAGAAGAGTAACATAAAGATTATCAAAAGAACAGATGCAGAGTATTTTTCCAATAAATTCTGCTCTGTTACTATCTTTTGACAATAAGAATTGACAACAAGTGAAAAGATGACAGGAAAAATACTTAACAGGGAAAGAACGCCACCAACACATCCGCAAAAGAATCTTGTAAAAAGCATGCCCATTATAGATCAGTCACTTAATGATTACAGAGAAACGTTTTCTGGCCAAACACAGCCCATGGTCCAGCCAAATAAAACACCTCACAGGTCGACCAAAAGGGAAACTTCACACAGGTCGAACCCTCCCTAAATACAAAACTCTCAACCTTCAAAAGATCCTAGCTTTAACTCTGCTTTCTAAAAATAGAAAACAGTTACATTACTGCATGACACCTGTAAATGACCTCCTAAAACAAACAAAATAGAAAATTAAAGGAAAAACTAAATTTGGAAACTGTTGGTTGGTCGTCTCAAATTTGCTGGAAGGTTGTTGATGCCTATCCCTCGAATCTTGGAAATAATGGCCACTTGTCCCTTTGACTGCTGGTCCTCTGCCTGGGAAAAAAAAATATACTCTGCCACCTCCCTCTAACTGTTGCCTCGGATTCTGGAGATTGATTTTCCATTTGTATGCTTGAGAATGCTAATTTTATGCCCTGGGATCTGCTACTGTCTTTGACCAATCATGCATGGTTGAGAAATAGAAGCTACAAGGCTGGCAATATAAGCCTCAGCTCCACATTCCCATAAGCCATTTGTTACAAGATTAATCCACAAACACAACTCTGATCTTCAACTCCATGCATTTCTCTTTAACAAATAAAACAAAAAGCACAAAAGAATCGACCCATTTTGCAGAATTATTTGTCCATATGTCTGCGCTTATGTTTCCTATGTGCATTACCACTGTGATTGTTTCAACTGGGTTTGCGGGACTTCTTACCACTATTGAAAATGGATGAATACGCCATCAATATGCCAAACACTGGCAACGCCAACAAGGCAAATGCCATAAAACAAATGAGCTCTTTGGTAACCAAAGCAACTGTCAGCTCATAATTTTTTAATGTCTGTCTCATAGAACGTTGTTGATAAAACTATAAGACTGTAGTGTGTAATTTGTGCCTTTAGACATTACTACTAGGGAACTCCCATTGTTGGCCCCTACAATCGCACTTATGTAATAGTTTTTCTCCCATTGTTCCATGATCCATTCCTTGTGAAGAAAGCACTGAGAAAACTCATAAACTTGTGCAGTGAATCCAGTTCCTGCATCATTTGAGAGTCCACAGATTTGAGCAAGATGCTACACTGCTTATAAAAAGACCATCTTCATTTCCTTTCTCAACATGTTGTGCAAGTCTTGTATCAGCCACATTATAGTGATGTCACTGTTTCATTGTTCGTCGAGCATTATAAACACTGATCCATTGAGTAGCGGGCATACCAAGCCGACCCTTCTTCTTAGGCTACTCATCATCATCTTCCTCCATAGTCAATCTACCTCTCTTTTGACCAACCTTTAGAGCTCCATCAGTGTTTATTGGCCTGACAGCTGGATTTGGACCAATGATTCCATAAAAAGTGAAATATATTTTGCATAATAGGGCTTGTCATCAAATTTCAAGCTCACCACATATTCCAGAAATAGTTTAAAGGGAAGTGGACAAAAGAAGCACAACATCTCTGGGGATGTGGCCATTTTTTCTTGCAAACCATGAAACCCTTGTTGTCACCCTGGTATCCTTGCCAAGGCAAATGCCCTCGAAGAAGAAATATAAGCGTACAAGCCAAAGACTCGAGATCATTTCTCCTACTTCCAGTTCTCCCTAAACGGGCATGTACACTAGCATATCGAACAGTTCCCCTGAATACATTCAGATTTTTGGGAATTATCCCACAATGTCTTCCGGGAAAGAGCTCTGACCCCCTCTGTGCAACATTTTTATTCATTTAAAATGCATCATTTATGCGATTGTTGTCCACTAAACATTGAATGCATTCTTCTAACTTTCCTAGCATGAATAAACACAGGAAATAAACATTGTTCTTCCTCTAATCGTTGTTATCGATGCCATTTTGGAGAACCCTTACGCATCTCCCGAAGAAGAATAGAGAAGCAATAATCCACTCATATCTATTGCCCCTGTTACCCATGATTTTGGTCGTCATGATGATGTATTGATGATGGTGTACTCAGGCTCTTCATTGGAACTTTCTCCTGAGAAAAGTTACCTTCATCTCTTTCGAGAAATCACATTTTTGAGGAATGTTCGCAGGCTGCTAGTATATTTGCCTGCGAGAATGCATGATTCTCGTAGGCTGCCTTAAGCCAGGGTGCGAGAAGTTTTCACTGTGTTGAACTGCTAGGGTGCGAACTCTTTCTAAAGAAGGGAAAAAGATGAATTCTCAAAGCTTCTAGAAGGGAATATTCTAGAAGGATGAGATGGCATTCGAATGGTTATCTTAGTACTGGATTCCCTGATATTTTGGGATCATTCTTATCCAAGTAACTAATTCATTCTCTCCTATATATTGAGGGAATTCTCATGGAAAAGGTTAAGCAAGCAAACAAGGAGAAGCAAGACTCATTGGATAATTGGTGAAAGATTGTGTGAAGGACTGAAGCTACAACAACTAGGAAACTCCAACAAGTTTATGAAAGGTGGTTGATCTTCTTCATGCAAGTGAGCAAGTGTGTGTGTTGGAGCCAAGGGCCATCGAAAGGAAGTTTGCGACATCAAGGCTTAGGTTGTAATCTTTACTTTCCATTAATATGATACAGTAATATGTCCCTTTCCCATAAAGTTAGTTCCACTTTATTGTATAACTCCTTGATCATATACATAGATTGACTGTTGAATAGATTGTTCTTTCTTCACTTCGGTTGGTTTGTATTGTTTTGGTCTTAACTGTACGAGAGCACTGGAGCGAAGAGGAAGAAACAAAGACGAAAGGAAGCGATCATAAGGTATGTTCTTTCCTCCTATTTAATTCAATGGTTATAATCTAGGGAAAGAGTCATGTTTTGTCTTACTTTGTTCTAGATCCAGGTGGATATAGGGATATCGGTTTGTGTCTGTACTTACGGATTTATCCAAAAAAAAAATTGGCGACTCCACTGGGGAACAATCCCATTTTCTTTGTGGATTTTGATATTTTTCTGTGGCCATTTCCTCTAGTTTCACTTTTCTCCTGTCCTATCAGTCTCTGAGTCTTCAGGATATCCTGATAGACCTTCTAGGTCCAGAAGCCTTTTTGAATTTTGCTTCATTTTTCAAATTTTTGATTATGTTCAGGGATTCTCGCACTGCACTTCATTGCAGCCTGCGAGAATAGGTAGGGTTCACACTCTGCCTATAGGTTTCAGTGCGAGGTTCTCGCACCCTGCTCAAGGGTCACCTGTGAGAATCAGTGATTCTCGCACTTTGTTATATTGCCTGCCTACGAACACCATTTTTCAAAAATTTGATTTTAAGTTTTGGCATTTTTAACTTCCCAGATCAGTTTGATTTCCTCTTATGAGTTTCTGGGACCTCTGATTGGTGTCTTTCTTGTCTTTGTTTGTATGCATGAAGAGTCTTAGGGTTTCAAGGCTTTTCTTGTCATTTGTGGCTTGACTTTCATTTCTTGGCTTTTCTTGGCAAAACCATTCTCTCTGATTTTAGACTCTGAGTGTGTTGGATTAGTTAAGATCCAGTGATTGGTTGAAAGTTAAGTTTTCTTGGTTTTTCTCATTTTCTTATGGTTTGAAAGATCATTTTCTTTTGCATTTGAAAAGACTAAAATTGGTTTTCTGTTTATTTTTTCTTTCATTGAAAGAGTAGATTGGGTTATTTGCTTGCTTGTTAATTTGATTTTTTGTGCTCATTGGCATAGTAAGGGTCCTTTTTTGAAAAGTGAACAACAAAGTTTTTCTTTCAAAAAATTGTTTTTGTCTTTAGAAAACATTGAAAATCAATTTTTTGAGATTGTTGAAGTATTTGAAAAGACACAATAGAGAATTGTCACTTGATAAGTGATTGTTTGCATTGGCGTTTGAAAGGAAATTTTGCATTTGTAGTTCAAGGTTGATCTGGAAAACGTTTTCTCTCTCCCATACATAGGATTCATTGAACGAAAAGTGATATATTTCATTCTCATCCTTGCATTGATTGGGTCAGAGTCATACAACATAAGTTTCATTTTCGTCATCTTTGAGTAAACAACAGCCTTTAATAACACTGCGTAATCATAAAATTTACCTTGTAACTCTTTTCTAGGGCTCATTTAGACCAACATTTAACTAGGCTAGCACTTTGGAGTAGGAAGAGAGATACACTCTCCAAAAGCACAAAACAAACAATAGCATCTTGTGTTAGGGAGTGTTAAATTCCATTTGCAACATCTTGTCCTGGGAAGCCCTTCTCACACAAGGGTCAAGCACAAGGTCGCATTGGTATTGGCAGAGTTACTCACCCTGCTTTGTTGATATCAGTGTAGAGATTGCACGTATTATGGGGATCACTCAGAGGTATACCCACAATGATGCGTGGAAGCCTTTTGAGTTGATTTTGGGCTAGATACCCTGCCCTTGCGTGTGGATTGGACTGTCGACTATTCCCCCAGGCTTTCTTGTTGTTGGTGGTGACCTTAGTGGCCTATCTCTCTAGGTTCTTACCCGAGGTGACTGTGGAGGGGAAAGTCTTCACGGTACCTAGAATTGACGTTGACCAAACTCAGTCGGGCTCCTTGAAGGGTATACCCGCGATTATGTGTGGGAGCTTGCACCAGGGTGTAATTCCGTTAAGCAGGTCGTCAGCGTAACGTTTCCACCATAGCCCCACCCCTTCTCATCTCATTGTTGCGACGTTGTATTTCATCACCAACTAGTGGCTTCGAAATTAGAAGGTCTTGTTTGTCTGGTGATTGCTTCTTAGATTTTGTTTACTAGCGCATGTTGTTTGTTTCTCGAAGTTGACCATAGGATTTTCTTCGCAAAGTTTGTCACTCGTTTACAATAGCTCCTCCACGTTGTTCACATAGAATGCAGGGTTTATCTCCAGAGCATCTGGAAGGTTCACAACCCTTGCCCACAACCACACCTGGAGGCTCTTCGATGTAGAGTGAAGTCCCAGTTGTTATCACACCTCAAGTGGAACGAAATGACTCTCTTGAATGTTTTAGAATTACAAATACTCGAGAGGATTTTTGACTTCCTAGTAATTCTTAGCGCCCTTTTAGATGACTGAATTCTTCCGGAGAACTAGTTGTTACTTCTTCTGGATCACCCGTTGGGCCTTTTCCCGGGGTAGAAGGAGAAGATCTATTTTGGTTTGCAGGTGATTTTCACAGGACCCTTTTTAGTCTTGATTCGCCTGTGGTCTCCGAAATCAACCCTCCGGTGTTTTCTGAGATGGAGACTGTCTCGTTAACTACCACTTATCACTTTAATCTCCCTGTCAAAATGGCCCATCTTGCAGCTACTACGAGTGTCCCAACTGGGTTCACTACATCTGGTCTTGCTCCTATAAACACCTAGTGAATGCCCAATGTCACTGCGACACTACCACCTGGGTACCATGCGTTGAATGCTTTGTTGAATGCTTCTGTTCCAACACCTCCACAAACCCCTGCCAGTTCTCTAGGTGGTACTTCTTTTCCTGGGCATCCTATTCCCGATTTTATTCTGACACTCCCTCAATTGACTTCTGGAAATCCTAATCCTAGTGGCACTATCCCATCCATTACACCAAACTTGCAGATTCCCATTGGTGGACAAGGTGGTACAATTCAACCTCCTCTTACCGGACACATTCTAGTTACTACACAACCTTCGATTAGGACACAATTTCCGATTGGAACTCCACCTATGATAGGGGGACCAACCCCACCTTTTGGGCAAAATATACCTCCTGCTTTGGCCCAGTATTAGAATCAGATGATACAAAATCTTCCTCAAACGACTGGGGGGCAACAACCTGTCCCTACTATAGGCCAACCATATCTAGGTATACCCAATCCTATTTGGGGTCAGGGTCAGAATGCTCAAACTCAGGTCCCTGCTCAAACTCAAGGTTACAATCCTTGGAATTACTATCTGCTCCAACCACCACTGAATCTGTTTGGGTCTTCCCATTATGGACAGACTGCTTACGGTCCTACTGGTTTTCCGACAGGGCTTCCACCCCAAAGCCACCAGTACCCGTAGGTGAATCGACAGTTACCTTTTCTTGCTAATTTGGATTTGCCAGATTTGTCTAGGATTTTAAATGATCCTATTCGTCACTCTCCCCAATGGCCTGTTATTCCAGCCAAGCTTCCATCAGACATTCCTAAATTTGATGGAAAAGTGGGAGAGGAACCAAACAATCACGTTATGACTTTTCACTTATGGTGTTCATCCAACTCATTGATGGATGACTCTATTTGTTTACGTCTTTTTCAACAAACCCTTACCGGTTATGCTGCGAAGTGGTATATTGAATTACCATGAGGTTTCTTCTCTGATTTCAACACCCTAATTATGGATTTCCTTACACATTACCAGTTACCGACCCATTATGATACTGGGACTGAGATTTTGACTTCCTTCAAAAAAACTAAAGGCACTCATATATCTGATCATATTCATGAGTGGCGAAGACGTCGACGTCTCATTAAATTTGAACTCCCTGATCAATTACTGGCAGAATGGTTTACGAAATTCTTTGTGAACGAAATTGGTAAGGACATTGCCATGGGTGGCGTTGTCATGGAAGAGCAGGCTATAAGTCATGCTCAATATCTTGATCTCGTTTATTCACAAACGGGAACACTTTACGATTTTCTACCTGAATTACCTCGTCCTGGTACTTCCAACACTTCAACTGCTCCAGCTGCCTCGCATGCAGCTGACGGTGTGATTGGTACTGCCCAAACCCACTCACATTCTATTTCAATTACAGCCCCTAAATATGCTTCTTCTAATGTTCAAAATGCTCTGTCTCCTGCCACTCACACCGACAAAACTTCTGAGGTAAACGTTGTTCAATCTACCCCAGCCGGTAAAAACAAATCTAAAAAGGGGAGAGGCAAGAATAAGGAGGGAAAAAAAATAATCAAGCAGAGAAAACTAAAACCACTCCTATTGAAGATCAGGATAAGCGCAAACCACGATACCCTTACCTTATCTGTGGTGACGATCACTACACAAAGGATTGTCCACGATGTGCCGAGGTCACGAAGTTCCTTCAAGGAGCTCCCAAACCTTCTACATCGGTTGTCTTGTCCCAACCCTTCCCGTCTCAACAACAGGCTCAGTTGGTCATTCAATACCAACCTTCCTCTTCTATGACATCATATGTTTTGATGTGTACTAGTGATTTTAAGCAAAACAACATTGCACTCATGACTAGAGCCAAATATTATACTTCATCTAAGGAGAAGGTTGACGATTTACCTCTTTCTTTGGTACAACCATCTCCCACGACACCACCTACTAATGGTCCTCTTCATCTCGAATGACCGAGCCTTGATACAGTTCTGCAACCACCCCCAAAAGGTGTCGTTAGGAAATCATCTTTCAACCCTCACGCTCGTGTGGCCCAGAACTACAGTATTGTTGAAGATCTGGCCCAGGTAGCTTCAGCGATGTCAGCTCTTGAAGTCCTTCAGTCTTGTCCTGCACAACGAAAGGCACTGTTGAAAGCTATAGGTGGAATTGACCCAACAGATACAAATCTCATAGTATTTGACTTGGATGATCACATTCCAAGGTTACCCCCTCAACTCATGTTCCAGATACAGGTTGTTGTCTCTGACAAGAAAATTTGACGAACTGTTATTGACGAGGGTGCCTCAATGTGTGTAATGTCTTTTGCTTGTTGGAAATCCATTGGCTCTCCTCCATTGAATGAATCACAAAACAATCTTAAAGCCTTCAATGGCTCTGGTTTTAAGCCTTATGGTGTTCTTCCTTCATTGCATATCACACTAGAAGGTAAGACGGTCCAAGTTGAAGTGGAAGTCTTTGACGCTCCCCTTGATTATAATCTTTTACTTGGCCGTAGCTGGATCGATTCCATGTGCACAGTTGTGTCAACACTTTTCTGTGTAGTACGTTTTCCTCATCAAGGAAAGGTTGTTATAGTTGACCAACTTACCTTATTCAATTCTTATACTTGTACTGGAAACGTGTCGTTTATTTCTAAAACCCCACCGGGTTATGAGAATGTTGGTGTAGGCCTATTAAAGGACTCCTCGTTAATGGGTACTTTTCCCGTTCCACCGCCCGATGTTCCACGCCCGTCTGCGGCTTCTATCAACATGATATCCACCGTGCCTCACAAACTTCTTGTGTCATACGATCCTTGGATTGTCCCTGACCCTGGAGATCATTTTCGTTTCGACGACGTCATGCCGTTAAGTCCGGTTGAGTCTACTTATCAAGCCATTAAATCGACAACACCTTCCACCCCCTCTCTTGATGAGTTGTCTCCCAATCCTTTTCATGTTATTTTTCCCACTGACGAGATGATCATGTTCGTCATGGAGGACACCCCTTGGGATGATGGGCATCATCATTCCATACTTTTTTTGGAGCAACATACTCTTGAGAACTACCAATGGATTTTGACTCAGTCGACCATTGTTGTCATTTCAACGGTTCCCGCGACTTCACACGATGTGTTTTCTGAAGGGAACTTAAGTAACATCTTGCCCATGATTCCCATTGACATCTACATTAACCCTAGGATTGTTGAAAATGTCCATATCGGAGCTTCATGTTCTTCCGACGAAATCATCACATATACATCTCTGTTCAAAGAATTTCGTGACATATTCACCTGGAGCTAGGAAGCGATTCCAGGTATCGACCCTGCAATTGTTGTACATGAGATCAAGACATACCCTAGAGATAAACCTGTTCAGCAATGCCTTCGTCCAGTTCACCCACGTAAAGTGGATGCTATAAAACTCAAAGTCGAGAAAATTCTAAAAGCCGGCTTTATTTATCCAGTGGATCTTACGGAATGGGTTTTCAATCCTATCCCGATTGACAAGAAAGGCAGCAGTATTCGTGTATGTGTTTATTATAGGGATATTAACAAATATTGTCCTAAAGACAACTTTCCTACCCCTTTTGTCGACCAGATTGTCGATGACTGTGCCGGAAGTGAAATCTTCTCTCTCATGGATGGTTTCTCTGGCTATAATCAAATAAACATATCTCCCGAGGACCAACATAAGACAACTTTTATTTGTCCTTGGGGTACTTTTGCCTATAGGAAACTTCCTTTCGGTCTTAAGAACGCTGGCACGACGTTTCAACGTGCTATGTCTTATGATTTTCATGATATTAAGCATATCGTTCAACCCTATTTGGACGATTTACCCACTCATTCTATGTGTAGATTCGACCACCCTTCCCACCTCCGAGCCATTTTCGTTCGCCGTCGGTTCGATCGTATACGTTTAAATCCTCATAAATGCATTTTTTGCATAGAATCTGGCCGTCTTCTCAGTTTTATCGTTTCGCGTCAAGGGATTTGGGTGGATCCTATTAAGGTCGAGGCGATTCTTAATCTCCCTCCTCCTTCTACATTGCGCCAATTGCACAGTTTGCAGGGGAAAGCAAACTTTCTTCGTCGTTTTATCCCTATTTATACCAAGATCACTCGTGGTTTTACACAGCTACTAAAGAAAGATTCAGAGTTCGTCTAGGATACCATTGCCAACAATTCTTTTGAAGCTTTAAAGTTGTCCCTAACGTGAGCTCCACTTCTCTTTCCTCCTGATTACATTCGCGTTTATTTCATTTATCTTGCTGCCTCAAAGTACACTATTGGCATGATTCTCATTCAAGAGGATGATGTGCACGACGAACATGTTGTTTACTACTTGAGTCGAAGTCTCACACCAACTGAAATCAAGTATCAACATGTCGAAAAACTAGCCTTGGCTGTTGTTCAAGCCATCCAACGCTTCCGGCAGTATATCCTCTCACGTAAGACTACGGTGATTTCTCATTGCAACCCTATGCAACATATTTTGACACGTCAATTGCTAGGGGGAAAATACTCCAAATGGATTGTCATACTCCAGGAGTTTGACTTGGAATTCGACTGTGCCAAGTCTAAGAAGTCATTAGTTTTTGCTGAGTTGATATGTGATTTTCCTCATTCTTCAACGGAAAATGTAGCAATAGATTCATTACTCGATGAGTCTCTTTTCCTTATTATCACTAACGATATTTGGTATGGAGATATCATTATATATCTCCAAACCCAAACTTTCCTACCTACTTTGTTGAGTACCGAACGACGTCGTATTCACTATCAAGCTCATCAATATATTATCCTTGGGGATACTCTTTACTGTCGGGGAATTGACTCTGTCTTTCAGCGTTGTTTAACATTCGACGAAGCCGAGAAATATCTGAATGACTGTCATTCCAGAGCATGTGGTGGTCATATGTCTGGGTATGCTACTGCCCAGAAGATCTTACGCGCAGGATATTTTTGGCCTTTTTTGTTTAACGACTGCATTACTGTCGTTCAAAAATGCCATGCCTACCAGACCTACAATCAGAAAATTCGGTCACATCCTGCTCCTCTTCACCCTGTGGTCTCCATTGGTCCTTTTGAAAAATGGGGCATCGATTTCATGATATTTCACCCTCACTCAGCTAGGGGGAATGGTTACATCATTGTATCTATTGATTACTTTACAAAATGGGTCGAGGCGATGTCGACATTCAATAATACTGGAAAGACTGCAACATTATTTATTTTTAATCATGTCATAGCTTGTTTTGGTGTGCCTCAAGCTATCATCACTGATCACGGTAGTCACTTTAGGAATTTTATGATGTTGGAACTTATGGAAAAGTTGGGTCTTCGCCATGATAACTCAATGCCCTATTATCCACAAGCTAATGGTCAAGTCAAATCAGTCAACAAAGTTCTTATAACTATGCTATGACGAATGATAGGGATTCATAAAACAAGTTGGCACACAATGTTGTTTTCAGCATTGTGGGCATACTGGACATCTGTCAAATCCACTACTGGGTTTACGCCTTTTCGATTAGTCTATGGTGTGGAAGCCATTCTTCCTATAGAATGAGAGATACCCTCTCTGAAGCTAACTGTCAAAATTTTACCCAACACTTCTGTTGAAGAAGAACGTCTATTGTATCTAATGCGATTAGACGAAACTCGACGTGACGCCCATATAGTAATAGAAGCCCAGAAAAAACGTGTCAAGGCACAATATGAAAAGCATGTCTAGCCTTGCGTTTTCTCTTAAGGTGATCTTGTTCTTCTCTATGAACAGGATCGAGATGTGTTAGGAGATGGGAAATTTGAACCAATGTGGCAAGGTCCTTATATTGTTCGTCGAGTTTTGGAAAAAGGAGCATATGAGCTAGTAGATTACGATGGTATCCCTTTGAGTGAACCCAGGAATGGGTTGTACTTGAAGAAGTACTATGCATAAATCATTTGTGCACAAGTACCTGTATTTTAATTTATCATACTTTGTGTGTGTTACTATAGTTTTCTTTTGTCATTATCTGGTCTCTGCCCTTATGTGACGTTGTGTTTGATTTCCAGATGTCGGAGTTTTCGCTACCTTATATTGGCTTCACTGATGGCGCTAGCTGTAGTACTCGGAACCTTGCGTCCGCTGCGTGGGCAATCTATGCCCCAACAAACAAAATTGTATCTTTACAAGGTGTGTGCCTCAGCCGTGCGACCAACAACATTGCAGAGTATAGAGAAGTTATTGAATTATTGGTTGATGCTATCTCGCTTGGAATTCATCATTTGGTTGTGTGACTTGACTCGCAACTTGTAGTACTACAACTAAGTAATATCTACTCTATTCGAAGTCCTACTTTGTTACGGGTGTATTTTAGAATTCGCCTCTTGGAGCGTTATTTTGATCATATTGAATATCAACATATTCCTAGATGTCTAAATAAATTAACAGATGCATTGGCTAATTATGTATTGGACAGACATTTGAATCATTTATAAATTAAACACATCGAATTTCACACAATATAAAGTAAACCGGTAGAAGTTGTATGTATATATAATGATCAAAAGATCTTTTTACAAAAAGTTTGTCCGAAGACCAAAATGTCAAAAATTGAAGCTTATAGCTTCTACAAAGTGACGTCATGGATGACGTTCACAGTAACACATGACTGCCCTAGAAACCCTATGGAGTAGTCGACTCATAGCTGCTGGTACCCCTACAATATGACGCTGATCGTGTCGTGGAACCTCTTCCAGAGTCATATCTGGAATGTCTGTAGTAAGGCGCTCTAGATTATGTTCCACTACTTGATAATCCTCAGCATATTGTGGTGTTGCCGCTACCTCTCCTCGCCGCTAGATGGGAGAAGTGTCGGGAGGTATATACGGTCCAACATCTGAGTTATCAACAAATGATTTTGTATTAGTCTTTGGATGAATATATAAAAACAAAAACATTTGAATATGATAAAAATTCAAAAACATTTAAAAAGAGTATTTACTTATTTTATTTACTTTTACTATATCATTTTGGGTTTTTTATAATTATTTACCAATTAAACCCTAATCAATAATGTTATGATGAGTGTAACTCTTGCAGGCATGATGATTTTGACGATTCAATACAGGGATATGGACATGTTTTTCTTTGTTATCGTGTGTTTTTTATTGTTTTTTATGGTTTTTACATAAAACCTCGAGCGTCATTTTTGTCCGTTCTTGCGCTCGTAAATACATGAGAACGTGGTCGAGCATACTTTTATCACTTTTTCAGGATCAACAAGGTTATACGAAAAAGGAACCCCCCTGGAGTCCTCTTTAAGCTCTTTTCAGACTCTCTAAACATGAAAAGATTGTCGAGCGGCCTTGATATTTTCACGCTCGATAAAGTATTTGAAGTAAGCGTCTGGTGAGCGATAATTTATCTCTTTTTCGGTCTCGTCCAGACTATTTTATGAAAAAGGAACTGAGAGAGTTCTCTTTTAAGTGTTTTTCCAAACTCTATAATCTTGAAAAAACCTTAGAGTTTTCTATCTTTGGACTCGTTAACCAAACATTGATAGACCTGTGATGGGACCGAACCACTCCTTCTTAGGGTTCGTCAAATATACTCCGAGGGACTCGTTCGAAGGGTGAGCTTATATCAACAAGAATATGTTATCCTCCTCAAGCTTGCATAAAAATAAAGAGGTACTTGCCAGAAATGGTGGGGGGAAATTTGGGAAAGAGATATGTTTCATTTTCGTATTGATTGGCAGTAAGTGTCTCTCTTGAACATGACACCCCCTATTCATCATTTGAAGCTAGTTTGGGAAATCCATTTGTCTCTCATTCGATTTGCTACAAGTTCATTCACTGTGTCGTCTTTGAATAAATGCTGCCAAATCATTGGTCGTATCGTTCATATGTTCAAGAGAAGTCCATCTGAAACCTATATTGCGTCGACCATCTGCAGTTATCCATTCTCTCTGTGTCGGCCTTCCCTGTGTCCTGTCCAATTTGCAAAATAATCTGTTTCATCTTCAAAATTTGTTACTCATTTCATGTCATTGATGGGGGATACATCAAGGCCCTCCTGTCATGAGTTTTGTTCCATCGACTTCAACTCATTATCCAGAATCAAGACTTAGAAATTACTTGGTACCTTGGAACTTGCATGCCTCAATGGTAGGTTTCCTCACTTTCGACAGTGGGTTTACATCATTGACCCCTGATCAAAAGATTCCATCGGATGTTCGACATCAACTCATTTATTCACACTTGATGGATTGTACTATGGTACCTTGGGAGTCATTGACATCAATGGTGATTTCCATCGCACTTGTTAATAGTTTTATCATTGACCGGTAATCAAATGGTTTCTACCATGTTCGAATTCAACACATGTAATCACATGGTTAGATTTGTACTTTGGGAGATGAGATTGAAGACCCTGGATATCATCTTTGTGATCCAGGTTGCAATGGAGTATGTATAATTTGTGACACATAGATCCACTTTGTATGTTTCGTGGCTATGTCGTCTTGATTTGAAATTTCTCGCATAGATCCACAGTGTATTCCGGTGCCTATGCTATATTTTGACGACATGGATCCACAGTGTATGATTGGGGGCCATGACCCATGTCTATAAATTCATCAGTCTATGATCTGAGTATGGGAATGCCTACCTCAAAATTGGTATATATGATATTCTGTAGATACTTGGTTGTTCGCAGGTTTCCGATTAGATGTGCTCCTAGTTCTCGACACACACATGTATATTACAAAGTTTATCGACTGTCACTGGTTCCAACCTCATACTTTGGGGGACATTCTGTTACCCATGATTTTGGTCATCATGATGATGCATTGATGATGGTGTACTCAGGCTCTTCATTAGAACTTTCTCCTGAGAAAAGTTACCTTCATCTCTTTCCAGAAATCACATTTTTGAGGAATGTTCACAGGCTGCTAGTATATTTTCCTGCGAGAATGCTTGATTCTCGCAGGCTGCCTTAAGCCAGGGTGCGATAAGTTCACACTGTGTTGAACTTCTAGGGTCTGAACTCTTTCTAAAGAAGGGAAAACGATGAATTCTCGAAGCTTCTAGAAGGGAATCTTCTAGAAGGATGAGATGGCATTTGAATGGTTATCTTAGTACTGGATTCCCTGATATTTTGGGATCATTCTTATCCAAGTAACTAATTCATTATATCCTATATATTGAGGGAATTCTCATGGAAAAAGTTAAGCAAGAAAATAAGGAGAAGAAAGACTCATTGGAGAATTGGTGAAATATTGTGTGAAGGATTGAAGCTACAACAGCTAGGAAACTCCAACAAGTTTATCAAAGGTGGTTGATCTTCTTCATGCAAGTGAGCAAGTGTGTGTGTTGGAGCCAAGGGCCATCGAAAGGAATTTTGTGACATCAAGGCTCAAGTTGTAATATTTACTTTCCATTAATATGATACAGTAATATGTCCCTTTCCCATAAAGTTAGTTCCACTTTATTGTATAACTCCTTGATCATATACATAGATTGACTATTGAATAGATTGTTATTTATTCACTTCGGTTGGTTTGTATTGTTTTGGTCTTGAATGTATTGAAGTGGGAGAAACAAACACCAAAGGAAGAGATAATAAGGTATGTTCTTGCCTCCTATTTAATTCAATGGTTAGAATCTATGGAAAGAGTCATGTTCTATCTTTCTTTGTTCTAGATCCAGGTGGATCTAGGGAGATCGTTTGTGTCCACACTTATGGATTTATCCAATAATAGCCTCGGCTTAGGAAAATCTTCAGCCATATCTAATTTCCTAAAGCACATGGAAATCTCTCCTTCTGCGACTTCTGCAATTAAAAGAATATCATGATGCCATCTACGGATGTGATCTTGGTCTTTTAATTGTCCTGTTGCTTGGCGCATTGCGTTTTGGCAATTAGCTTGCATGTTTGTTGTTGTAACCCATGTCTTGTGTTGCATTGTTTGTGTGACAAGTTGCGTAGAGATGGAGTCTTGTGTTTGGGCATTGGCTTGGATGTTGTTTTCTTTGGTGATTGACTTGTGTTGTTGTTGATACAGATGCGTGGCTCCAGATACAAAAAACAACTCTCGGTGTTGAGCTTGGCCTTGGGCCAACATATTTTTTTAATCAAAATTTTAAGAAAACCAAACCAAAAACCTGTGATAAGGCAAAGAACTAATTTAGACTTAAAAAGGCCAAATTAGACTAATAATTTCAAAGTTCAGGTTAAAAAAAAAACCAAAAACTTAGCCATGTATCACCTTTTGCCACCCAAACCAATTATTCATAGTTTATTTCCCAAAATGCATTGAAATTTTAACATGCTTTGAAGTTCGCATGCAAGGTTCTTAGCTTATGCTTGTTCAGAGTTGAGCGCTTTCTTCCACCTTCACCATGTGTCATGAGAAAAGGCGCAATTCCTGAAAAAGATAGATATTAGTCAGAATAGTGATTCCCCTATTATATAGGGTTCTAACATATGCTCCACCTGGGGATGGCATCTCCTCGTGAGGTGCCAAGAATCCATAGAACTCTTAATTTCGTAGACCGACTGATCATTGGGTTGTCCCCAAACTGTAAACTGAAAATAAAACCACGAAGAGACGAAAAAGAAAAGATGCTCATCCTATTGAGCTTATTGGCACATTCCTACCTACCCTACTTTGCTAACAGTTACTGCTTCAATCAGGTAATGAAAAAGTGCCAATGAAGCCAACCCAGCAGTTGATCCCATGATTGGGTTTCCTCATCGTGCTTGATGAAAATCGAAACTGAAATATGTACTAGCAACTGGTGACATATTTGGTTGTTATAGAGAATACATGTTTGAAAACTCAAGCTAACATGAACCTCCATGTAATCTTCTATAGGATCAATTCAAGCATGATGCATGATATTTGTTCGTAGATCTTCTATGACTAGTTGATCAATTGCATCTTCAAAATTAAACCCTGCATCTACAACTTCATCCTTATATTGGAAAACATAATCATCATCAACCTGCCAATCAATAGGTAGTACAATTTCCTCTTGTTTTGGAGAAGGAAGATTAACCAAGAATTCTTTGAGATCTCAGAAATTATATGACTGAATTTGAGAATCCAAAAGTTCAATATCATTTTCGAACTTTTCAACAACTAGCTCAAGAAAACAAATTTTACTTTTAGGGGAAAATTTGCTTGATTCCAAAATACAAAACACAGTTGTTAAAAAGTCTTCGTCAATGTGAAATTCCGCTAAATTACCCCTGAATTCTTCTATGGCTTCACAGGATATAAGATTTCCCACATACACTGTCATCTTAAAATATCATCAAGGCTTTGAGATATGGATTCTTCAGCAGTGAAGTCACTTGTGAACTTCGAAGCTCGGGATCTTGAACAATGGAGTCACCAGGTGAATGGTACAACCTTCCTGTGTTTGGCTTCTTTTCACCATCAGAAGTCAAATCTGAACTTGATATATTTTCTATAGAACTTGAAAAATCATCCCTAGTATGGTCGCCAAAATGTTAATGCTCTGTAATTTTCCCAAGGCTGCAGAGGCAGTCACAGAGGTAACCTCAAACCACTTGGAGTCTTGGATATAGCCCTCCAAGACTCAAAGAGGGATCTCTCTTTTCGATTTAACTTGGTTTGTATGGGATGGATGTTAGGCTATCTATGAAAGTATGGGGTTTTTTATTTTTAAATGGTTAGTTTAGGACAACAATGAGGGCCATTGGGAAAATGGGGTCTGTGCTTAAATATGTGATTCACTCTCAGCTCTGGAAAAATTTCTTACACAAGGAAAGGTAGCAGAAATGTTGGATCGAATTAAGTTTTGCTAGTGTCGATTTGAGGAAGAACTATGGGAGGAAAAATCCAAGCAAAGGAGCAGCTAAGAATTCCTTAACTGAGCTTTTTAGAAGAGTAACATAAAGATTATCAAAAGAAAAAATGCAGAGTATTTTTCCAATAAATTATGCTCTGTTACTATCTTCTGACAATAAGAATTGACAACAAGTGAAAAGATGACAGGAAAAATACTTAACAGAGAAAGAACACCACCGACACATCTGCACAAGAATCCTGTAAAAAGCATGCCCATTACAGATCAATCACTTAATGATTACAGAGAAAAGTTTTCTGGCCAAACACAGCCCACTGTCTAGCCAAATAAAATACCTCACATGTTGACCAAAAGGGAAACTTCACACAGGTCGAACCCTCCTTTCATATTTTTCATCTCCCTAAATACAAAACTATCAACCTTCAAAAGATACTATCTTTAACTCTGATTTCTAAAAATAGAAAACAGTTACAGTATTGCATGACACCTGTAAATGACCTCCTAAAACAAATAAAAAAAAAAATTAAAGTAAAAACTAAATTTAGAAACTGTTGGTTGGTCGTCTCAAATTTGTTGGAAGGTTGTTGATGCCTATCCCTCGAATCTTGGAAATAATGGCCACTTGTCCCTTTGATTGCTGGTCCTCTGCCTGAGGAAAAAAAGATACTCTGCCACCTCCCTCTAACTGTTTCCTCGGATTATGGAGATTGATTTTCCATTTGTATGCCTGAGAATGTTGGTTTTATGCCCTGGGATCTACTACTGTCTTTGACCAATCATGCATGGTTGAGAAATAGAAGCTCCAAGGAATAGCACTCTTCAATTGTAAAGATAATAAATCCAGTAACAGGCTAGCAATATAAGCCTCAGCTCCACATTCCCATAAGCCACATGTTACAGGATTAATCCACAAACACAACTCTGATCTTCAACTCCATGCATTTCTCTTTAACCAATAAAACAAAAAGCACACAAGAATCGACCCATTTTGCAGAATTATTTGTCCATATGTCTGCGCTTATGTTTCTTGTGTGCATTACCAGTGTGATTGTTTCGACTGGGTTTGTGGGCCTTCTTACCGCTACTGAAAATGGATGAATACGCCATCAATATGCCAAACATTGGCAATGCCAACAAGGCAGATGCCATAAACCAAACGAGCTCTTTGGTAGCCAAAGAAACTGTAACTCATACTTTTTTAATGTTTGTCTCACAGAACGTTGTTGATAAAACTATAAGACTGTAGTGTGTAATTTGCGCCTTTAGACATTACTACTAGGGAACTCCCATTGTTGGCCCCTGCAATTGCACTTATGTAATAGTTTTTCTCCCATTGTTCCATGATCCATTCCTTGTGAAGAAATCACTGAGAAAGCTCATAAACTTGTGCAGTGAATCCAGTTCCTGCATCATTTGAGAGTCCACAGATTTGAGTAAGATGCTACACTGCTTATAAAAAGACCATCTTCATTTCCTTTCTCAACATGCTGTGCAAGTCTTGTATCAGCCACATTATAGTCATTTCACTATTTCATTGGTCGTCGAGCATTATAAACACTGATCCATTGTGTAGCAATCATACCAAGCCGACCCTTCTTCTTAGGTTTCTCATCATCATCTTCCTCCATAGTTAATATACCTCTCTTTTGACCAACCTTGAGAGCTCCATCAGTGTTTATTGGCCTGGCAACTAGATTCAGACCAATGATTCCATCAAAAGTGAAATATATTTTGCATAATAGGGATCGTCATCAAATTTCAAGTTTACCACATCTTCCAGAAATAGTTTAAAGGGCAGTGGACAAAAGAAGCACAACATCTCTGGGGGTGTGGCCATTTTTTCTTGCAAACCAGGAAACCCTTGTTGTCACCCTGGTATCCTTGCCAAGGAAAATGCCCTTGAAGAAGAAATATAAGCATATAAGCCAAAGAATCAAGATCATTTATCCTACTTCCAGTTCTCCCTAAATGGGCATGTACACTAGCATATAGAACAGTTCCCCTGAATACATTCAGATTTTTGGGCATTATCCCACAATGTCTTTCGGGAAAGAGCTCTGACCCCCTCTATGAAACATTTGTATTCATTTAAAATGCAACAATTATGCGATTGTTGTCCACTAAACATTGAAGGAATTCTTCTAACTTTCCCAGCATGAATAAACACAAGAAATAAACATTGTTCTTCCCCTGATCGCTGCTGTCGATGCCATTTTGGAGACCCCTTATGCATCTCCCAAATAAGAATAGAGAAGCAATAATCCACTCAGATCTATTGCCCCGGCTTAGGCAAATCTTTGGCCATATCTAATTTTCCAAAGGACATGGAAAGCTCTCCTTCTGCGAATTTTGCAATTAAAATAATATCATTATGCCATCTGCGGATGTGATCTTGGGATTTTAATTGTCTTGTTGCTTGGCGCATTGCGTTTGGGAAATTATATTGCACATTTTTTGCTGTAACCCGTGTCTTGTGTTGTGTTGTTTGTGTGACATGTTGCGTGGAGCTAGAGTCTTGCATTTGGGTGTTGTCTTGGATGTTTTTTTCTTTGGTGATTGACTTGTGTTGTTGTTGATGCAGATGCATGGCTCCAGATACAAAAAGAAACTCTCGGTGTTGATCTTGGCCTTGGGCCAACATATTTTTTTAATCAAAATTTTAAGAAAACCAAACCAAAAACCTGTGATAAGGCCGAGAACTAATTTAGACATAAAAAGGCCAAATTAGACTAATAAGTTCAAAGTTCAGGTTAAAAACAAAACCAAAAACTTAGCCATGTATCACTGTTTTCCACCCAAACCAATTATTCATAATTTCTTGCCCAAAATGCATCAGCATTTTAACATGCTTTGAAGTTCGTGTGCAAGGTTCTTGGCTTATGCTTGTTCAGAGTCGAGCGCTTTCTACCTCCTTCACCATGTGTCATGAGCAAAGGTGCAATGCCTGAAAAAGATAGATATTAGTCATAATAGTGATTCCCCTATTATATAGGGTTCTAACAAATAATAATCATATATTTTCAATATATCGATAGGAAGGGAAATGAGTATTTCTATTAATAATTGATCAACATAAGTATCAACATTACAGACTTCTGTGTCGAGATGGTTTGAAACCAAGAAACCAAGTTCCTTCCAACTGGGTCTCCACCACTTCAATCCTCCAGCAAAGGCAAACTCATAGCAAAGAGGTAATGAGGTCCTCTTGACAATAAGGAAAGATCTTGGGGGTTGAACATTGTGTTCATACTTGAGGGACAAAGGGATGAAGACTCAATATGAAGTAATTTCTCCAGAGTAACTTTTCTCTCAAAGTTGAATTCTTTCTCCTTCTTTTCCATAGCTCAAAATTGTGCTCTTATAGCCTCCGGAATGCAACTGAAGGGATGAATCAAAAAAATTTCAGTATATGGAAGGCCAAATATCAGATATCTTCTATCGTGACATGGAAACCCAACCTCATTTTGTATTTTCTGGCACAAATCCCGATATACGCGAGCTGTAGTGGAGCAGCAAATGTATACGCATCTTGCAAAGCAGTTATGGAGCGTATATGTGGAAATATATATATTTTTGGCTCTGGATTTATCAAAAAGGGGTTGATAAGTATGCATAGGGAAATGGAAAAAGGCCCTCTGTGCAAGATAGCAATGGTGAAGAAAATCTTTCTATAACATTCGTGCAACTAACAATATCGCGGAATATAGTACAGTCATCGAATTTTTGACCGATGATATTTCACTTGGAATCCATCAACTGGTTGTACAGATTGATTTGCAGTTGGTGGTACTACAACTAAGTAATGTCTATGTTATCTGAAGTGCTACTTTGTTACGGGTTTATCTACGAATTCGCCTCTTGGAATGTTATTTTGATTACATTGAATATCAACATATTCTTAGATGTCTGAATACATTAACAGATGCATTAGCTAATTATGTGTTAGACAACCATTTAAGACATATGTAAATACAACCACAATTCACATTAAAGCAAGTAAGATGGTAGAAGCCTCATGTATATATATAACGATAAAAGTGTTTTACAAAAAAAGCGTTTTTTTTTCCGAAGACCAAAAATATTAAAATGAGAAGCATTTGGATTCATATACAAAATAAAATCAAGGATGCTTCTCATGGTAGCACACTACTGCCCGTGCTACCATATGAAGTAGTCGACTAAGTGAACCAGATATGCCTATAGTATGATGCTGATAGCATCTCATAATCTCATCTATGGAAATTTCTTATATATATGCTGTCAATCCCTCTAGGTTATGCTCGACTACCTCATAGTCACCAACATCCCATCCCATTGTTATAACCCTAATTTTCACCAGACATGCATACCTAGCATCAGGCCATCTTATTTTCTATTTTTTCCAAGCCACTACTAAACATATCTTCTTAAAAACACCATTTTTTAAGGCACACGTTCCCTGCTCCACTACTGCACGCGTGTATATGGTAGTTGTCCCACTGCAGCCCGTGTATACCTACAAAATAATGAAAAATGGAAAGTTGCAGACGGAACTCACAATTTTGGGTAAGTTACCGAAACCATTTGACCACCCATAGACGGTCACTCAACCAAATACCTAGCCCTTTATAGCCTATAAAATAAGGGGTAGGGGTCCCATTTGGAGAAGGTAAATAATTGTAAAGAAACTCTACCCGGTTTCGCATTCCCTTTGTCCCAACCTTTTGCAACTAGTGTGTGAAGAGAAGCATATACAAAAGAAGTTGGAGCACAGTTGAAGAGGATCCCAGGACCTGATTCAAGGAGCAGTGGTCGATCTCACTATTGTAAGTTACTCTCATGATATTAATAAAAAGAAGTACTTTTCCCATCGCCCCATATGAGGTTTTCAATGTTTAAATTTGATTATATTTTGATAAAATCTCTAACCCATTAGTTCATAGATCATATGCATGTGGAGTTATTTGTTTGTCTTTTTATGGATGCAGGTCATCGTTGGGAGGAAATTTGCAGTCAAGGAGCGACCAAACGTTAAAGGATCGACATCAAACATGGAAACTAAGGTACAATAACTTGATCTTTTTAACCTTGTATTTGCATATGAATAATGGGGTTTATGATTGGGATGTTGGTAAGAAGTAGGATACTTTAGGTCATTTTATGAATGCATTATAGAACCCTTAATTCAAGTGTGTTGGGGGATTCCCCACCCACAACAGAATTGGCAATTGTACTGGGGAAATCTTTAGGGATTTGGGGGGTACTTTTTGGGTGTTTTAAATTGGTTTTATTACCTTTTTTATGAGTTTCTGCAAGAGTCTAAACTAGTAGGGATTCTTGTCTTCCATACCAATACTCCCTTCTTTATTTTCTTGACTTATTTTTCTTTTCTGGGAATTCAAAGAGGTGCATGTGGCTTGTAGTGAGACTCACATGTGCATACACAACCTACCTTTATATAGCCCATGTGCATACATTGGCTGATGAAGTGTTAGTTGCGTGCCTGAGTTCAACTTTTTTTTTTAGAGAGGTAGTCATCCTCTTCCATGTCAGAAGTAATCCTTCTCATGGGTTTTCTAGATATAATTCTGGTCTCTGTTGTTTCAGTCTGTAGCCTAGGTATAATCTCAGATTAGCTATTTTTTATCAAAGTTTCCTTGCATATTTTTCTGTCAAAGTAATTTTCTTTGTCTTTAAGGGATTCTGGTTTTCAATACCAGTACTCCCTGCCTGTGCTATACTATTGTTTTTCATTTTTTTGAGGAGTTATAGAGGTGTACATGGCCTGTAGTGGGCCTACATGTGTGCATATGTGCCCTGCCTTTGGATAGCCCACGTACATACACTGACTATTGAAGTGTCAGTAGTGTGCCTGTGTTAAGAAAATATTTTTTAAAGAAGAGGTAGCCATCCTCTTCCCTGTCATAAGTCTTACTTCTCAAGGGTTTTCTTGATCTAGTCCTAGTCTCTGTAGTTATAGTCTTTAAGCTTAGGTTTGACGTCAATTTTATTGTCTTTATCTTGAAATATTTCTTGTGTTTCCCAACTTTTTAAATTTATTTTTAGCTTGAAATTTCAAGAAAAATGAGTTGCATTTTGAAAAAAAAATCCCCCTCATGGTTGGGGGGCCATGAATAATGTATTCATCAATTTCTTTTAGAATCTTTTGTTATTTCTGCTTTGATTGGAAGAAAATATAAAAAAAATAAAAAAAAATAGTTTGTTATATCTCTTTCTTTCTTGGCATTTGCTTTGCATTGTTATTTGAAAAAGAAAAAGAAATTATCATAGCATTGTGTTTTCTTCTAATTTTAAAAGCATTTCAAAAGAAAATAAGAAAGATGATCATTCTTTGCTAGTGTTCTTATCATTTCTTTTTTCTGCAAGAGTCTTAACTACATCAGTTTCACTACCACACCTTTTGAGTAAATCATGCCTTAAAAAGAATGCTAATTAAAAATAACTAGACTTTTATGTTTGTAGGGTCCATCAACTAGTTTAGGGTTAGGTCCTTGAATTAGGTTGGAGAGGAAACTCTTCAAGGCCATTAAACCAAACAATGGAGTCTGAGTTAGGGAGTGTGAAATTCCAGTAACGTGGAAACTATTTGGGACCCCCCTCTAACACATGGGCTAAACATGAGGTTGTGTGCGAAAATGTAGAAGATATAACCCCTCCAAAGCCAAACCAATCGTAGCAGAGGAACACATATAGAGGGTTTGTCTTGGGATTTCGTTGATCGCATTTGCCACAAATCTTTGTGGGTCTCGAATCCATTTGAGGTCCTCAGTCATCTTCCATAACACTTCCATTCGATACGCTTGATAGGTTTCAGGCTTGATACCCTAATCATTGTGGTCCACCTGATTGTCAACTGTACCCGCTTGATAGTTGTTCATGAGTTGAAAACCTAGTTCTTCAAGAACATCCTTTCGTTTGTTTGTCAAGACCTGGGATTTAACCTGACCTTAAGAAGTTGTTCTCGCTACATAGAGTTGTGTCCTCCTCTGTTTGGTTATTCTTCCAAACATTTGGTGAGTTTGTGTTGCCTCCTACATCATAGACTTATGTCAAATACCATGCTTCCTGAGTCTCATATTTTGTCATGCTATTGTCCAAGGGAATTTTTTACCAAGCTTGAGTCACCCCCTCTACAGTTTGACTCTTTCCCTCATGTCTGGCCATCCCGAAAGTACAATCAAGTCTTTGCTCGAAATCAATGAAGCCCTTAGCTTGATCATCAAGATCCTCTAATCCGTTCCTGAAAAGCCATCGAATACCTCTGGGTAGTGAAGTCGTACACTCATATTACACTCCTACCCAAGTTGTGAATATTTTGAAGTTGTTGCTCGATCTATGAAGGCCTCATCTCTAGCCATCAGGCCTTATTAGATTCTTAAAAATGGATACTATACATGTATATATTTTTTATTTCGATATGTATATCCGTTGTGTATTTCTTGTGGCTACACTTTATATAGTTATATGACATGGATCTACAGTGTATTTGACTGGAAACCATGGTTTTATTTCATTCCGAGCATGGGTATGCCCGCCTCGGTGAGACAATTGTTATTTTACAGATGGCACCTCCCAAACTCTGGTCCCTGGGCTTACTTGTTTCGTATGTTGGTGAATATTGATAATGTATTTCAGCCATCATATTCTCTTCTGACCTCACACATTAGGGGGCATCTGTTATAACCCTAATTTTCACCAGATATGCTTACCTGGCATCAGGCCATCTCATTTTACATATTTTTCCAAGCCACTACTAAACAAATCTTCTTAAAAACACAGCTTTTTAAGGAACACATGCCCTGCTCCACTACTTTATGCATGTATATGCTAGCTGACCCACTACAACATGCGTATACCTACAAAAGCACAAAAAATGGAAATTTGTAGATGAAAATCACAGTTTTGGGTAAGTTACCTAAACCATTTGACCACCCATAGCCGGTCACTCGACCAAATACCTATCCCTTTCTAGCCTATAAAAGGATGGTAGGGATCCCATTTGGAAGAGGAAAAATAATTGTAAAGAAACTCTACCCGATTTCACATTCCCTTTGTCCCAACCTTTTGCAACTAGTGTTTGAAGAGAAGCATATACAAAAGCTGTTGGAGCAGAGTTAAAGAGGAGCCCAGGACCAGATTTGAGGAGTAGTGGTCGATCTCACTATTATAAGTTACTCTTGTGAGATTAATAAAAATAAGTACTTTTTCCATCCTGCCATATGAGGTTTTCAATGTTTAAATTTGATTATATTTTGATAAAATATCTAACCCATTAGTTCGTAGATCATATGCATGTGGAGTTCTTTGTTTGTCTTTTTATGGATGCAAATCATCGTTGGGAGGATATTTGTAGTCAAGGAGAGACCAAAAATTAAAGGATTGACATCAAACATAGAAAACTATGGTACAATAACTTGATCTTTTTAACCTTGTATTTGCATATGAATAACGGGGTTTATGATTGGGATGTTGGTAAGAAGTAAGATACTTTAGGTCATTTTCTACATGCATTACAGAACCCTTAATGCTAGTCCGTAGGGGGATTTCCCACCCACAACACCTGCTACCACAACTGCTTTCCCTCGTCTACAAATAGGGGATGTACATGGAGGCCGGTGTGGCCCCACATCTTCATTTTCAAAAGATTTTGATTAGTCATCGGATTGAAAGAATAAAACACATCTTATATTTTAAAATTTACAAAAACATTATAAAACAAAAAAATGTTTTTCTTACCTAAGTCCCCCCACTGAAATCCCTCAAGTAGAACCAAGTTAGGGTCACCTTTGAAATCCAACCCATCATATGCATAATCGTCCACCATCAGGATCTGAGGCCTCAACCAGTCGAATAATGTGTCATTGTATTTGATGATGGGGCCCGCTACATGTCGAGCCATGAGGTCGCACGATGTCTTCATCCTTGGATATCGTGGGGCTGATATACCCCACTCTACCTGTAAACGTAAATGGGGGACCCTCTCTAGGAAGAAAGACACTAAAATAGATCCATACCCAAATTGTTTCAGGTCCCTCTTCTTGCATTTTGTTAGCTGTGTCTTCATGCTACGAAGGATGATGTCACTCCAGTTGAACACCCTAGGTTCCATGCACTCCACTGCATATTTAAAACATCTTTGGAGGGCCATGTGAGGAAATTCATTCCCCGCCATATGTGAAATGGTAAAAAGAATAGTCCAAAGGGGTAAATTCTAGACACCCCTGATGGAAACTTTTCCCTTGCATCTCTTTGCCTCAAGATCACAGTAGCGACAGAGATACTCGCTCATTGGTAGACCACCACCTCTACCTCCTGTCAAAGTCACATGAGACCCACGATGAGATAACCCCGTCAATAAATAGATATCCTTGATATCTAAGGATAATACATGGGCACCCACATGAAACACCTACTGGTCCACATCCCACATGTGGACTAGATACTCCAATAACCTCAGTTGGGCCCTCATGCCATGGATTTTACAAAATTTCAGTAGTCTGCATTGTCGAGGGGAATTTGCAGTGCCTAGGTCATTCAAGGCATCATGTCCATCATCTTCATGATCCCTCTCCCTCAAATACAACATTTTTTATGATTAAAAACCTGCATTGGGACATTAAGGGAAGTTAGAATCCTCATTTGCTGCTTTGAAAAGTTTTTATTGGCTAAACGCATGCACAATTTTTTTTATTTGCGGACATCATAGACATAGTATTACACACAGTTAGGGTTTTCTACAAGTGAACCATAAGCCACCTATGGAAATCTATGATTTCCACAGGTCCTGACATAGGTCACCCGCGACGACCCTAGCGTGCACCTACCGACCCAAAATTTAACTCAAAAAACTATTTTAAACCGATAAAAATGAAATTTAATACATTGAAAATCAATAGGAGAAGGATATTACCATTTTGATGGAATCTGTTCTTTGAATGGTCACCCGTGCCTCCCATGATCAAAAACCGAAGTTTGAGGTAAAAATAGCATTTCTAGGCAAGTTTTGGGCAAAATGAAAATGAAATAGTAAAAAGCGTTTTTACCCCTATTTATTTCACTTTTTACTTTTTCTATTAATATTTATATTATTTAAATGAATTTTATCAAAACCTAAAGGTATAATGGTCTCGTGAGTATTTTGTTTTCTCGTAGATGGAGGAACTAGGATCCTAGACAATGAAGTATGGATATTCTTTCGTGATTTGTTTTTCTGTTCGTCACATATACATATACTTTTTAGGGTTTTTTAGAAAATCCTCGAGCCTAGTCTTTGCTCGTTCTTGTGCTCGAAAATATATGAGAATGAAAACGAGTATAATTTTTTCTTATTTCCATACTTGTTATGGTAACACGAAAAAAACGACACTCATGGAGTATCCTTTAAGCTCTTTTCATGCTCTATAAAAACAAAAAGATTGTCGAGCGACCTTGTGCTTTTCACGCTCGTAAAAGTATTTGAAGAAAATGTTCAATGAGTGGTAGGTTATAATTTTTTCGGTCTCATCAAACTAATTTACAAAAAAGTAACTAGGAGAGTTCTCTTTAAGCATTTTTTAGACTCTATAAACATGAAAAACCCCCAAGTTTTCTATCTTTAGACTCATTAAACAAGCATTGAAAGACCCATATGGGGACGAACCACTCCTTCTTAGGGTTCGTTAAACATACTCTGAGGGACTCGTCCGAAGGATGAGCTTATATCAACAAGAATATGTTATCCTCCTCAAGCTTGCATAAAAATAAAGAGGTACTCACCAGAAATGGTCGGGGAAATTTTGGGAAATAAATGTGTCTCTATGTTTGTGTTAGTGGCAGTAATAGTGGCTCTTGAAAATAACATCGCCTTTTGTATCCGGGTTCGGAAATCCATTTGTCTCTCATATGACCTTCTGTAAGTTTATATCTTGGGGAATCTGTGAGTCAATTCTTCCAAGACCATTGTCATGTCGCTCATATGTTCAAGAGAAGTCCAAACAAGCCCTCTATTGAGTCGGCCATATGTAGTTGTCAATTCCTACCATGTCGACCTTCCTTGTGTCAATTTTGAATCATTGTCATACTTTTCTCTACCCTAAATCTATTACTTATTTTGTGTCATTGATGGGGGATACATCAAGGCCATCCTGTGATGATTCCTTTCCTGTCGAATTCAACTCATCATCTGGGAACAAGACCTAGAAATCATTTAGTAGCTTAGAGCCTGCATGCCTCAATGGAAGGTTTCTTTTCTTTTGACAATGGAATCACATCATTGGTCCCTGATCACGATATTCCATCGAGTGTTCGACCTCAAATCATTTATTCACATTCGTTGGACTGTACTAAGGTACCTTGTGATTCATTGACATCAATGGTGATTTACCTCGTGCTTGTTAACAGTTTTCATCAACGACCAGTAATCAAGTGGTTTGTACCATGTTCAACTTCAAAACCTATAATCGCATGGCTAGATTCATACTTACAGATGACGAGATTGAATACCCTCGATCTCATCATTTTGGTCAAGGTTACGATGGAGTATTTATGATTTGTATTGACACATAGATCCACTTTCTATGTCTCATGGCTATGTTCAGATTTCAAGTTTGTTAACACATAGATCCACAGTGTATTCTTGGTGGCTATGTATCATATTGATGACATGGATCCACAATGTATGATTGGTGGCCATGACTTAAATTTATGACTTAAATCATTTGTAGTCTGAGCTTGGGAATGCCTACCTCAGAAATGGTATAATATTGTGCAGATTCTTGATTGTTTGCAAGTTGTCGATTGGTGCGTTCATTGTTCTTGACACACACACACATTTTTACAAAGTATTTCGGCTGTCACAAGTTCCAGCACCATAATTTGGGGGGCATTCTATTACACATTATTTTGGTCACCCTGATGATGATTCTACAAGCATGTGTTTAGGCTCTCAAAAGGATCGTTTGTAGGAGAAAAATAACTAATTTCTTCTTCTAAAAGGTTTGTTTTTAGAAGGAGTCTGCAGGCTAGGAGTAATACATAGTGGGGAAATGCTTGATTTCTGTAGGCTTCTCTATACCTAGCTCATGGGGTTTCCGTAGGCTACTATATAGGTAGGGTGCAGCAGCGTTTGAAAGCTAAATAAAGGAAGAAGTTCATGAAGGTTCTAGAAGGAGGATCTTCTAGAATGTGAGGTGGCATCTATATGATTTTGATCCTACTGGCTTCTATGATTTGCTGGGATCATCCTCATCTCTTTAACCACTTCTCCTTATCCTATATAATGATAGGTTTCTCAGGAAACGGTTAAGCAATATTTAGCAAAGAATTGCTGAAAGAATAGGCTTAAGCCTGTGTGAAGAATCATGTTGCAACTGATGCTTGAGGTCTCCATTTGTCCATCAATATTTTGTGGACCATCTTCATACAAATTCGGAGCAAGTGTATGAAAGATACCAGATATATAAAATATGTAGAACAAAAATGAAATGCTAGAAATGACAGAATAACAGTAAAATATCCAGCATAATCTTCACAATACACAG
>ML778706.1:1727231-1787913 GCA_009831015.1 Picea engelmannii
AGAGGAAGATCCTTCTAGAAGCGAAAGCTTCTATTAGGTCTTCTTACATCCGCCTTATTCTATTTTATTGAAAGGTCTTATTAATATTGACCTTTATTACATCTGAATACATTGATCTACCTATGTGTGGGTTAGGACCTTAATAGTGTATGTGTGTGTTGGAACAAAGGACCATTTAAAGGGAACTTGCGACATCAAGGAAGTTTGGTTGTATCTTCTTCTTTTACTTAATATAATACGGTGACATGTTTCTTTCCCATAAAATCATTGTCATTTTATTACATGACTCCTTGATCACATGTTTAGGTTTTCATTGAATCTACTATTGTTTATTTCACATTGATTGGTTTGTGTCATTGCATATTTGATCTCAAAAGAGCACCAAAGAGAACCAAGGACAACAAAGACATAAGGAAGAGATATCTAAAGGTATGTCATCCATTCCTTCTTTGGTAGCAAATTCAATGATTGTAACTTAGGGAAAGTGTCATGTCCTGTCTTGTTTTGTTCTATATCTAGGTGGATCTAGGGAGATTAGTTTATGTCTGCATTCACTGATTTATCCAATAACATATCTTCCAAAGATACTACACTCTACCCCGATGTAGTTTCACATTCCTTATGAACCTTCTGTGATTCTACCTCTTTTTGTAACATGGTTTCAGGAGTTCCACTTTTGTGGATGAAAATATCAACGTTGATTATTGAGAGAGGGTGTTGATTGCTTGGGACTTGTGGTTCTAGAAAAATTGGACTCTCCATTGAAGATCGAGTGTCTTGAAAAGGTACAAATGGAATGATTGAATGACTCAATATTTTAGGGGTTAGAGTAATGAGCTCTAGTACCTTCTCAGGTAGGTCAGGGGGATCCATATGCATGGTCTCAAATGAAGTGGTTTTCGGTTGCATGGTCATTTCTTGCGGTGGTGATGGGGTTTTCTCAGTTTTTATGGTTGTGGATATAGTGGTATCTGGTTCAGATCATCCTAGATGTCAATCACTTTTTGGGCCACTCGAGCGGTTTCTCAAGTACAAGGTATGTTCGAGGAAAATGCACTAGGGATTCAGAATATTCACCAAGGAGAGCCCTGTACTGGGTTTATTAACTAGTGAATATTCTATGAAAGAATCAACAAGGACATCATTGACATATTTACTCGATAGCACATCTTGTTCAGGAAGCTGCGGAAACATGAGAAACGTCCTCTTTTTTCATTCCATAGGTTGTGCATCCTCTTCGTCTTCTGAGTACATTGGCATCGAGATGTTTTTCTTCTTATCAAATAGGTCAGAACTCAAACCTACTCCTTCTTCATGCCCCTTTTTATTTAGGAGATCCGCAGGAAAGAGGTAGTGCATTCCAGACTTGTGTGGATTATGCTTGACGCCATTCCATGACATGACTTCTTTGTCAAAGGTTTCCTCGTCTAGGTAGAAGGGGAGAAATCTTGAGTGAAATTCTTCTATCTTCGTATACCTTGGCCAGAAAAGAGTTGTTAGTTCAAGTCAAAGGTGATGTTCCTGGTGTTCAAGTTTAACAACTGTTGGCCCTCGACCAAGTTTTGAGGAAACATTGGTCAGGATTGACCATTTTTTAGACATCGACAGGCTAGACGAAGATGGACTGCCCAAATAGAGCTGAGATCACGGATCTCACTTGTTTTTTGGTCTTTGTGGACAAAGCATGAGGCTCATTAGGTTTTTGTAATGGGTTATGGGATGTCAGCCCGTGGGGTTACCCATGATTAGGACTTTCTGTAAAGAATGTAAAAGTATAAATAAGAAAATATTGTAAGTTAGAAGTAGCTAAGTGCAAAAGAAGGTATCTAGATAAGTGCAAGAGGAAAGTAGTTCTGAGTTTCTTTGTGAAACATACCGTGTATGTATGACTCTGTGCTTAGTAGAGGAGTTGTCTCTATGCCTTGACCTAATTTTGGGAAGGTGGATCTAGTGTGCAATGTCCATATCACCTGTCTGGTGCGAATATTGTCTCTATGACTTAGTACACAACATAAGATGAATGTGAGCAATTGAAGTATAAAAAAGAAGAAAAAATCATTGGTGGACATAGCCCCACACTAGGGTGAGCCACGTATATCATGTGTTGATGGTTTTCTTGGTGCTATGATATTTATGCTATAAATCTTCTTAGTGCATTGATTATTATGAATGATAGATAGATCTATGAATGCTTAGTTCTTTCACTATGTTGAATGTGTTAGATATAACTTCTAATGCTAAGTGTGATGTATATTTTGTCATTGTTACTACGTCGATCTGTACTTAGGGTTTGATATACGATGTGAATAAAGCTAATGAATTAATGTGTGTTGTTTGTAAGTACTTTGTGAAGTATTATAATCACACATATGTGTCTCGGCTTATTTATAGACACTTAAGTCATGTAACCCCCCCCCGCTTCCTCTACCTCAAGTGAGACTTCTCCTGCTTCACAGGTGTTGCTAAAAGGGCTGGTAGTTAGGTTATTGTTGGTGCGTTGTTGAAGTGTTGAATCCTGGGTCTACCCATGTGCCAACAAATGGTTCTGTTGCCAGGACCTGAAACTGTGATCGCTAGGAACTAAAAGAAATGAGAAGCTTTTTGCGTAGATATGTTGTTGTAGTGCACAATACTCTACTTGACTTGCGAAGCTCTGTGCTAAGAAAGAAACCTGATCTGAAGAAAAGAGTTAATATCTTGAAAGAGGTAAATCATTTTTCTTAGATAGAGTTAGATAAGTGGATTTTTTTTTTTCGAAAGCATGAATCTAGGTATGTTTGATAGATTTTTATCCTAGTCTGAAATATAGGGTACAGTTAGAAGAAAGAGTTGATCTAAACGAATTTGATAAAAATAGAGAAGGATACGTTATTCCTATGCATAGAAAGAATTTTTGGACTTATTCACTCGATGCAGGATCCTAGAAAGAATTTTTACAGATTGCAGGTCCAACACTGTGATCCCAATGTGAAGTACAACAGAGGTTGGGGAACGCTTAAGAGAAAGAGTGGATTGACATTATGTTATAACTGCAGAAGACCAGGAAATATTGCTAAGGAATGCCCTGGTGTAGGTCCTATTTGTCTTTGTTGTAAAGTTGTTGGTCATGAAGTTGAGTATTTCCCAAGAATGATTTCCAAAGTAGAACAAATGAACATGAGTCAAGAGAATAAGAGCATGTTAGAAGATCAAGGATCATAGGAAGTTTAGAATCCATTAGAATAGTTAAAAGAAGTAATGAATGATCACAAAGATGTCAGTTTACCAGAGATCTTGAAAGACAAACAACGCATAAGTACAAGAATAAGAGACTTCGACATAGACGGTGTCTTGGATGAGGAGACACCGGTGAATATAATGCCAGAAATCACTTTGAAAATTTTGGGACAACCTACTATGGTACCTTCACTGCGAAAGATCGACTTGTTTAAAGGAAATATGATAACCCTATGTGGAAGAGTTACTAATGTACCTGTTATCATCCATGGAACATCGACAGAAGAGGAATTCAAAGTTGTTAGGTTTCTTGAGAACAACACCCCGTTTTCTCTTTTGTTAGGAACGACTTGGATTGAGAAGGATTAGATCAGAAGGAAAGTAGAGGAAGAATCTACAGAAAAGAAAAAGAAAGAACTAAGGTATTTCATAGCTAGAAGATTAGATCGAATGATGGTAGAACGAGAAGTTGAGTCGAAGCAACGGAACGCAAGAGAATTAGTTTTCGAAGTTGAAAGAACGCAAGAATATTTTAAGGACCTATCCATGCAAGAGAGAGGAATACCCACCCTGAAGTTAATAATAGAAGAGGTATTATCTGTGAACCCTATGAGAGAACATCACCAGCGTGAAGCTAACACGCTAAGAGAGGATAGGAATAAGAATGGAAAGAGGAATCCAGAGACTCAGATCACAGGAAAGAAGGCAAGGAAGCTCAGTAAGTAGAAAGCCAATATAGAAAAGTTACAGGAAGTGACAGAGAAAACTTCACATGAGGCAGGCTTGTAGGCTCTGAACCTTGCCGGAATAGCAGAACCACCCAGAATCAGGCTTCTCCATAACGAAGCTATATGACCATCAGATGTTCCACGACCGTTAGAACGACGCTCCGAATGGCTAGGAAACACATTTATGGGAGACTAGACCACGTTTGGGATGTTGATACCATGCCATTGTTAGGACCCACAAATGTCCCTTTTTCACTACATCTTTTTTCCATTCAACCTTCTCATTCCTAAGCTAAATGACTATTATAATGAGTACTAAGACCCTTTTTCCCAAGGTATGAACTATTCATCTCACTTTTATATTTTCATTTACTTAGAATCTTTGATTGGTAACGTTCACATATTTTACCCATGGAATGATTTAACTAATGATCAAAATGCTTAGAACAACCCACTTCGAGAAACTCCCTGCTAGTCTGCTATGCACCAATATTGGAAGTTGTTACATGACTGCTGCAATGGATGCCACCAATCCTGGAAGCTGTTACAACAGACACCACCATTTCTGTTGTTATACGATTGTTGCAACACCTGTTGATTAGATATGGTGTCTCATGATGTTGATCAAGGAGAGTTCTAGATTTTGTATTAATGATATCAAATGAACAGGTTGAGAATCAAGAATTCTCAAGACTATTATGTTTATGTTCTACTGAATGAATGGAGAAATAAAAGTAACTCTTCATGTACACAAACATTTTTGGCAATTGAATGAAAGAGTGGAATGAATTTATTTAGAAAAATGTAACCTATTTCTTTGAGCGTATTCAGTGAGAAGGAAAGGGCCCACCTTCCTCATTGATTCCCCTCTATTTTGAATTCTAGATTAGTTGTTTTAAATGTGAATGATTTAACTGTTATAAATTTCTAGAATACAACTGTTGTTACAGTTTAGTTCCTTCTTTTTATATGCACATAAACTTGTCTCATGAGAATTAGAAGTTGATTGTTGAACATAGCTGGAGAACTGCTTTCCCTTTTTCTAGATTAGGTTAAAATCTTATTTCCAAGAAATAAAAGTGTGAAGTACCTTCTTGCAATAAGTAGATTTCCTTTCTGAAAATAGTATAGAATTTCTTTCTGCAAAAGTAAATTAGAAAGTTATATTAAAGTAGGTAATCCAAGGTTTTTATACATTCATCAGTTTAGATTGCAATTATGATTTCAAATCTGTAGAACTCTAGCTGTATCAGCACAACTGTGTTAGTGATAATGTTTTTTTTTTTAAACTTCCCTGCTACAATTAAATTAGAGATGCTTTCATAATCTAGCATAGACTGTGCACAATTATCTTGAAATAACAGACTTCCCTGGGTTGGCAATTTATATTGAACAGTTTGATTTTCTATTCAATTAGACAATTAAAGTGCCCAACATTTTGGTGCCGTTGTCGGGGAGGATAATTATAGATTTTGGTATGCACATTAGTTTTCTTTCTTAGGAATGAATAGTCTGCATGAATCACGAAATGTGAGAACAAATCCCCCAAAATACTAACCTTACAAGTACCATAAGACGTAGAGGAAGAAATCCTAACATACTGGGAAGACAAACCATTGTTGATGAGATTATAGCCAGAGCAGATTCTTCTTCAGGATCCATTTTTTGGCCTGCAAATCCTCTAAGAAGATGTGATCCATAGTCAACTGAAATACCCCTTCTCAAAACATCATTCTCATCAAGGGATGAAGCTGAAGCTGAAGTCGAAGCTGAAGATTTGTCACCAACAAATCAGCAAGCAACACTAAAGAACATTGAAGATCAAGGAAGTATAGCCTGGAACAGGGAAAATCTAGAAGAATTTGTTTATCGGATCAACGATTGGATAGTCACTAAAGAAGACTGGGACATTGTTTGGAGAGAAAGAGCACATATGGAGAATCAAGGTGATAATGAAGAAGAGCTCTACCAAGAGAATCCACAGAACAATGAGGATCAGGTAAACAATGAAAATACTATCTCTACCCTGGTTTTTCCTATTTTTGATGTTCCCACATGAGGGATGGCTCCTATGAAAAACATTCCTCTCTCATCTCTCCCAAATTTTCATGGATTATCTACTGAAGATCCGGATGAGTTTCTGTTTGAATTTGACATTTTTTGTAGAAGCTATGACTACACTACCACTGTGCAGAAGATTAAATTGTTTCCAACTACATTAAAGAGTAATGCATTAAGATGGTTCATGAGCCTTGTAGGAGAAAACATTTCAACATGAGTACAAATGAGGCAGCTTTTCCTAAACAAATACCAAGACTATTGTCGAACAAGGGAATGAAGAGAGGAACTATTCAAGATGTCATAGAAGGAGGACGAGACCCTTGAAGACTTTGTGGAGTGACTCCAACATAATCTACAAAGGCCTGGACATTCGGATGTGGGTAAGGACATTCTGAAAACCATTTTTCTAAAAGGAGTTAGAGAAGATTGTTTAGATATGATGAATATGCTTGGCAAGGGAGATATATCTAAGGAATACTATGAGGACATTGTAGATCTCTGCAAAAGATATTCTCGAGGATCTACAAGGAATAAGTCAGCTACCAAGGATACCAGTTTTTCAAGGGTACAAAAATTAGCCAATGGAGGAGCAACAAGAGGAGAAATAGGTAATCTGTTAGAAAATTTCAAAACAGAGATGATTAACTCTTTTGCCTCACAAATGGATACTTTGCAGGTCAAATAGAAACAAGTTGAATCAGAGAAAGTATTGTGCATTTTCTGTCTAAAATGCAGAAAGAAACATCCACCAAGGGAGTGCCCACTGAACAGTGTCCAGGTATTCCTTATTTGTGAATTAGACTATGCCACTGACCAATTTCCATCTCTACCAGGTGTAAAAGAATCAATGAAGGCAACTAATGAGGAAGCAGAGGTTGTATATCTAATAACACAAAGAAGACAATGGAAACCAAGAGGTCAAGGTATGAACTCTCAATTCTCTCCGTCAACATTTAATTATTGGAACAATCAGCTACCATATGGCAAGACAAATGCCCCCCCTCCAAATCAAATTCCACCCTCTTATCAGGATCCCAATGCATGGTTACCTATGCCCCAAAAAAATAATCACTATGGGAAATGGAACCCATACGAGAGAGGCCCTCAACAACAAATCAGTTATCAAATACATCACCAACCGAGCCCCTATAATCAACAGTTCCAACCCCTGTACCAGCAACAAAAGATGAAATTGCCTCCTAATGCCTCACCAAACAATCCTCCCTTACGACCTTATATGCTTTTGCAACTTAAACCAAACCCAAATAATAAGGCCATTCAGAACATAGACATACATAATGTGCCAGTATTATCTATTACTCTTATGCCTTGTGATGAAATAAAATTAAGATCAAGGAGAATAGTTGAGCCAATAATTGAAGATGCTCCATCTTCATAATCAAATAAGGAATCAGGGGAGAGACTATCTTCTGATACAGAAGAAATTGACCAACCTATTATAGAATCAATAGACCCACCATTCCCTGAAAGACTGAAAATTACCAACCCTGTGGAATTACCATCTTTCAATCTCCTAGGAGAATTGAAAAATCTGCACGTTAATATTCCACTACTGCAAGCGATAAAGGATGCCCCTATTTATGCCAAGACTATGAGGGACCTGTGTATCAGAAAAACTGGACGAAAACCTAAAGATCCCCTCACAGTGCATGTATTGGGGGATTTGTTTGAGCTGATGTTCGGAAAAACTCCACCCAGGAAACCCTACAGTAACTATTAAAATTGGATAGACATCTATTCCACATGTACTAGTTGACTTAGGGGTAACAATGAACATCATGCCAATAGAAACTATGTAGTTGCTGCAACTCGGAACACAAATCCAACCTACTCCTAATATTCTAGAATTAGTTGATTTCTCTACCATCAGACTAGAAGGAGTAATCGATGATTTAGTCATTTCAGTGGACTCATGGGAGTATCCTGTTGATTTTGTCGTTTTGCAACCCAAATCCCGTCTGGGAGGCCATCCTCTAATTCTGGGACGACCATGGTTAGCTACAGATGATTCTTTCATTAGTTGCATATCTAGTTCCATGACCATATTTGATGGTTATGACACAAAAAATCTTACCCTGTATCCTCATGCTACACCCAGTGCAGAACCTGAAAATTCTCTATGGATGGACACTAAGGATGGAAGTGCTCTGCCTGTGCTAACTATAGGAAAGACCCTGAGTTTCAAAGATGATATGGAGTATGAGTTAATCAAATGATTTATTTGTGACCCCTCTGTTGTTACACAGAACATGCACCACCAATTGATCAAAGTCTTTGACCCTATTGCCCAGGAAGAAATGAACTCGGAAATCTTCTCAGAAACCGTTGACAATCAAATTGATTCAACTATAAAAACAACCACTGTAACAGTGAACGCTGTAACAGAAGATGAAGAAAAAACAACAACTTAATGATTTCCTAGAGTCAATTCTAATAGCGTCACTGTGGAATTCGAACCTGGCAAAGACTTGAACATCAATCCCGATCTCTCTACTACTGAAACTCACCGATTGTTGAAATTACTGACTATACATAAAGAAGCATTGTCTTGGGAATACATGGATATGAAAGGAATTCCCTTTGAACTATGCACCCATAATATATACATCAAAGAATAATGCCGACCCATTTTCCAACCGTAAAGGAGGATGAACCCAAACCTTAAATAAATTGTTAAGGAAGAACTTCAGAAACTTCTCAACACCAAATTCATCTATCCTATATCATATGGCGAGTGGGTATCTCATTGGTTATTGTGCCTAAAAATAATGGTAAGTGGAGAGTGTGTGTGGAATATAGAGCCCTGAATAAGGCCACGCAGAAGGATCATTTCCCTTTGCCATTTATTGATCAGGTTTTAGACAACCTAGCTGGAAAAAAAATATTTTCTTTCCTAGATGGATTCAGTGGCTATAACTAGATAAAAATTTCCCCACGGGACCAAGATAAGACCACCTTTACCAGCCCTTGGGGTACATTTTCCTAAAAGGTTCTCCCATTTGGCTTGTGTAATGCACCAACCACTTTCCAGAGAGGTGTGATTGATATTTTCTCTGATATGGTGAATGACTGTATGGAAATATTCATGGATGAATTTACACCTTATGGTACTAATTTCGAAGAAGCTTTGTCTAATCTGGAAAAAAGTGCTCAAAATATGTAGACAGAGTCATCTTTATTTAAGTACAGAAAAGTTCCATATGATTATGCACGAAGGGGTAGTGTTGGGACACTTCATCTCTTATGCAGGGATTCAGGTAGATCCATCCAAAATCTGGGTAATTTTGGACATTCCAACTCCTTCAAGTCAGAAAGAGGTAAGATGTTTTTTAGGGAACGTCGGGTATTACAGGAGATTCATTAAAAATTTCTCTAAACTTTCCTCTCCATTGTTTTTTATACTAACAAAATATGTTGACTTTCGTTGGACTGACAACTGTGAATTGTCTTTTGCAGATCTTAAACATGAATTGTCCACAACTCCCATCTTGAGAGGGCCCAATTGGGCTCTGCCTCTTCACATTTCTTCGGATGCCTCAGAAACTGCAATTGGTGCAGTACTAGGGAAATAGGAGGACAAAGAACCCTACGTTATCTACTATATCAACAAGAACATGAATACTGCTGAGTTAAATTACACAGTTACTGAAAGAGAATTCTTGGCAGTGGTTTATGCAAACAATAAATTCGGGAATTATGTAACTGGTTATCCCACATTTATTCATACTGATCATACAACCATTAAATATCTAATGAATAAACCTATTACTAATGCTTGAGTGACAATATGGTTGTTACTACTGCAAGAATTTGACATCACTATAGTGGATAGGCCAGGAAAAGAAAATGTGGTTGTTGATTTTCTCTCAAGATTACATATAAATGATGATAATTCATCCGTAGATGATTCCTTTCCTGATGAACATTTGTTTGCAGTATCTGCTCCCTCACCTTGGTATGTAGTCATTACTAATTATTTGGTTGTAGGGAAGGTACCTCCACATCTATCTCCTCGAGAAAGAAGGAAGATTATTCAAAAGAGTGCTAGGTATAGTTGGATAGGAGGATACCTCTTCTACACAGGCCTGGACCAAGAAATCAGAATATGTGTGAGGGATGATGAAGTTTATGATCTGCTGAAAGTTGGCCATGATGGCCCTTGTGGGGGTCATTTTTCTGATAAAAGGACTGGGTATAAACTTTAAGGATGGGCTATTTTTGGCCCAACATATTTCAAGATGCCAAGAAGTATGTCGAAGCTTGTGACAGTTGCCAACGCATGGGTCAGCCAACTCACAGGGATGAGATGCCTCGCCAGTCTCAGGTAGTGTTAGATCCTTTTGAGAGATGGACCATGGATTTTGTAAGACCCATTAACCCACCTTCTAATCAGAAAGTATATATATTGGTATGTACAGATTACATGACCGAGTGGGTGGAGGCAACAACACTTATCAGAGCTTCAAAAGAAGTTGTCTTAGCATTCTTGTTTGAAGATATATTTGTTAGGTTTGGCGTTCCAAGATAATTGGTAACTGATGGAGGACCCCCTTTCACATCATATAAATTTGAAGCTCTACTCAGTAAATAACATGTTTTACATAGAATAGATTCTCCATACCATCCACAAGGCAATGGCCAGGTGGAAAGCACCAACAAATTTATCGAATCCATTCTAACTAAAACAGTGAGAGAAAATCATAGGGATTGGTCTGACAGATTGTATGAAGCTCTATGGGCTTACCGAACTACTTGGAGGAGCACAACTGGTTTTTCTCCTTATGAGTTGGTATATGGAAAAATCCCTATTTTCCACATTGAATTCGAAATCAAAACCTTAAGAATTGCATCAACAATCAACCTCGACTTGACTATGGCACAAAATGCCAGACTGCAGTAGCTCAATGAGCTTGATGAAAAGCGTTTGGATGACATCCATCAAACCACAGTGATTCAACAACAGAGAACAAAATGGCATGACCGAGTCATCAAGAAGAAATTATTCCAGAAAGGAGATTGGGCTCTATTGTATGATTCACGCTTTAAAGAATTTCAAGGTAAGATGCATACACGATGGATAGGGCCTTACGAGGTAGAAACCATTTTTCCCAATGGGATAGTCCAGTTGATTACTATTGATGGATCTAATACACACTTACATGCAAATGGTCATCACTTGCATCTATATCAACGTCCACTGTCTAAGGAAGAATTCAAAACTAGATGTACAGTTGATACAGGTTATCAATTCTTAAATGGAAAGGAGCTTGCTCCTTCCCCTTATGAACTTTAGGACTTCTTTTTCTCAGACCTTGTATATAAATAACCTCAGCAAAATTTACATTTCTCCGTTTTTATTTGAAATTTCTCTATTTTCTTTACTATGCTAATAAATCTTTGAAAGGTATCAGGCGGTTATGTGTGTGCAGGTGGATTGATGAACAACAAGGTTGAGTAGTGAAAAACACATCAAACAATAAGTTCATGAAAGTTGAAAAACTTCCTAGAAACTAGGTAATGTAGCGTTTCGGCCGATTTCTATACTGTTACACCCCTTTTTTTCGCTAAATTGGCCGATTCCATGTTGTTACACCTTCTTCCGATAAATTGGTCGATTTCCATGCTTTTACACCCCTTTTTCACGAAATTGGCTGATTTTGATGTTGTTACACCTTCTTCCGATAAAATTGGCCAATTTCCATGTTGTTACACCTTCCGATAAATTGGTCGATTTCCATGCTTTTTACACCCCTTTTTCGCGAAATTGGCCGATTTCCATGTTGTTACACCTTCTTCCGATAAATTGGCCAATTTCCATGCTGTTACACCTACCTCCTCCATTTTTGCCGAAGAACCTGCTGATACACTAATTGTTGTCATTCCTTCTTGCCACTTCACTCTTTCTTTTTTGCATTTTTTCCGATGTTGCTGCTCCAACCCTCCAATATTTCCATGCCACAGCACCACTGATTAGACAACACTTATGCTCTCTATCTAAAAGTGTTTCTTCATAATGACTTCACTTCACATCAGATGATTTCTAGTTGGCTAACTATAGTAAGGACACCATTTCTGCTCCAGCTGTCATTTCTCTCATGATCCTTCATCATGTCTGCTATTCTGCGCAACTCAGACGATGGTTGGATTGTGCAGTTACTATGACAGGTTGTTATGTGTTGTAAGATATGAGGTACGTGATTAATCCTATGTGTTAAAGCAATGAATATATAAAAGCACAGTTTCCTATTTACTAACCGATTGTCATAAATCGATGCACCTAGAGCCAATCCAGTTAGTTGGGGGGGGGAAACATAAATCTAGCCATCCATACCGAATTTTATACACACCTCCACCACCTTTCCGCCCACACTTATTTTTATTGAGACACTATATTCTTTCTGCAAACCACGCTCGATCTTGTTGCGTCTCTGATTTAGGTGATAGTTTCTCCTCCTACATGCCTTTTAGACTCTCAAGCAACATCATGGGAGGATCAGTTGTGAGATATGAACCTGCAACTCTGGACAGTTTGCTGCTACACCCAGAGGCCTACCAAATATTTCTCCAGGGCAACTGGATATCGTATTTTGAAAAGTTGAAGCGGTTTAATGAGGATGAGGTATCAGAGTTTAGTCAAAATATTACTGAAGGGTATTCAATGGTGAAAGGGGTAAGGATTCCAGTGTTAGAAGAAAGCATTGTTTCTATAACAGGGTTGCCAAGAACAGGAGACCGATGGTTTAATAGAAAAACACATCTTCTGGATGCACATAACGGTTTCCTCGTCAACACTGAGCTAGTTCAGACCAAAGGCAGAGGTGTAGATGTCAATTCCTTACCAGATCCATGGGGGGAAGTCACAAAATTTCTTAAAAGGTACATTGCCTGTGAAGGCCGATACCAAGTTGTTTATTTTTCTAATTTCATCTTATTATCACATCTGTGACATCATAAATTCATAAACATTCCTTATTTTCTCCTCCATTCATTGCATAACATGGCTCATTTTGTAAAACAATCCAAGAACCCCAAGAACTACATTTCTAATCACAGACTCATCGGCCTATTAATTCGCAGAGGTTTGAGCATTTCCAATAACCCATTACCTGCTCTAGCAGACTAGCCACATTTTGTACATACATATATGCTTGCACTAGTCCTTGAAAACACAACCCATGGACCTCTTCCTGAGCCTCTGACCTCAGCTGCAACAACAGTCCAAACCCCTATTTTCGCTACCCGTAAGATGACTTAGAAAAGAAACCGCATAACCCAAAGCCATCCTGGCACCAGCCAGACAAGCCTCGATGAAATTGCATTGCAACAACCTATAGTTGCGGTCGAACAAAAAGATGAACAACCAACCACTCGAATAAGACATGCATCACAACACTTGGTTGCAACACCTATCATTGAAAACCTACCCCCTGTCTCTAAAAAGAAAACCCCTACTCCTATCTCTGGATCACTGAGAAAGAGAACAAGGTTAGGACAGTCCATTTCAACACCTATCATTGACAACCTACCCCCTTTCTATGAAAAGAACACCCCTGTTCCTATCTTTGCATCACCTAAAACGAAAGCAAGGTCAGCATGGTCCACTATACCATCAAGTCTGCTTATCTCCTATGTTGTTTCACCGACATTCACACAGAACCCTCCTATTGCTGCAACAATCGATCAAGCGCCTACTATCATTACTAGTGCATCTTCTCAGAAAAGAAAACATCCATTCAAGGGAAAACGTCGAAGAGCCCTTGAACAAATTGGATCAACAACAAATCAGAGCCCTCTGGCTACTGTAATAGAGAATTCTACAGAGGTACGAATACCAGGTTTTACTTTATGCACAGAACTTCAGGAAATTATTCTCTCCTTTCAGAATGAAGGTACTCAAATTGTAGTAGAATCATTGGCTCTGCCTGATGATTCTGCACATCAAACATCCATTGATGATGTACAAATCATAGAAGACCACAGTATACTAGAATATCCTCCTTTTGTGGTTGAGGAAGAATTCCATGTTCCTCCTCCAACAACAAAGAAGAAAACCCCTTCTTTCATTTCTATTTTACCCAGGAGAAGAACTAGGTCAACCAGGTCTGCCGAAGCTACAATTGGATGGGAAGATGTGGAATAGGCTATTACCATTCTTCATCCACTACCCTCTATGGTTGATGTAGGGATAGTTCCACATGAATCAACTATCGAAGTGGTGACTATTCCACAGGACCCAATCATGTGATATACCGTTGTTACACAAAAACCAGCTGTCTAGGTAGATACTGTTACACCAGAACCAACTTCTCCACAGAGGATTGTCCCACCAGAGTTAGTAATACCAGAACCAACTGTCCATGTCGAGACTATTCCACAAGAACCAGTCTTGAAAAACACAGTTGTTACACAAGAACCAACTGTCCATGTCGAGACTGTTCCACAAGAACCAGTCCTGACAGACACAACTGTTACACAAGAACCAGCTACACAACATGTTGAGGATGTGCCACTTGCCAAATTGTTTGCCCAAATAGAGAGAAAGATCAAGAATAAATAAAATTCCAAAATTGTTTCACTAATAACAAAGAATCCTGAAACAAGAGGTGGAGGCTACTCGACAGAAGAATCCAGAAGGGATAACCTTGGACACCCTAGCACTGACAAAAGCTATTATGGATAGAAACAAAGAACTCATGTGATTTGAGTGCAAAAACATTTACTTTGAGGCAGGATATGAGGTAGTCAAAGTTCCAGTCGCTAAAGGACCAGCAACTGTCTCAGTCAAGACTGAACATGAACTTACTGCTACACAAAAATTAGTAAAACAGGTTTCATTCGCTAAAGGACTAGCAACTGTCTCATTCAAGACTGAACATGGACTTACTTCTTCACAAAAATTAGTAAAACAGAGGAGATCTCAACGTCATAAAACAATTGCTGGTATACCAAAAGATTGCAAACAATAACCTTTGTTTCCTTCACGATTTGTTACTCGAGTAACTCAAACTGATTCTGTTCTCAAAGATAAAGAAACTCAGACAGATCGTTGACACAACAAATTTTCTTTTGGATATAGCATTTTTAAATACCGACACTTAGCAATTTATCTTAGCATTGTTTCACTGGAGGAGACAGTTATCTACTTCAACTACAAAGTAAGGTTTGAATGTGTTTTGCTTGAGGACATGCAATGTCTTCAGTTGGGCGGCATGTTAGGACCTAGAAATGTCCCTTTTTCACTACATCTTTTTCGCATTCAACCTTCTCATTCCTAAGATAAATGACTATCATAATGAGTACTAAGACCCTTTTTCCCAAGGTATGAACTATTCATCTTGCTTTTATATTTTCATTTACTTAGCATGTTTGATTGGTAATGTTCACATATTTTACCCATGAAATGATTTAACTAATGATCAAACTGCTTAGAACAACCCACTTTGAGAAACTCGTTGTTTCTACAGCTATGCACCAATCTTGGAAGCTGTTACATGACTGTTGCAATGGATGCCACCAATCCTAGAAGTTGTTACACGACTACTGCAACAGAAGCTCGTCAATCCTGGAAGTTGTTACACCATACACCACCAGTCCTGCTATTATACGACTGCTGCAATACCTGGTAATTAGATATGTTGGCTCACGATGTTGATGAAGGAGAGTTCTAGATTTTGTATTAATGATATCAAACAAACATCTTGAGAATCGGGGATTCTCAAGACTGTTCTATTTAAGTTCTACTGAATGACTTTGACTTTAAATAGCAGATCTTTTGTAATGAAAATGAGTTTTTTTGACTGGAGAAATAAAAGTAATGCTTATTGTACACAAACATTTTTGGCAATTGAATGAAAGAGTGGATTGAATTTCTTTAGTAGACTGTAACCTATTTCTTTGAGCGGATTCAGTGAGAAGGAAAGGGCCCACCTTCTTCACCGATTCCCCTCTGCTTTGAATTCTAGATTAGTTGTTTTAAATGCGAATGATTTAACTGTTAGACATTTCTGTAATACAACTTTTGTTACATTTTAGTTCCTTCTTGTTAGATGCGCGTAAACTTGTCTCATGAGAATTAGAAGTCGATTATTGAACATAGCTAGAGAAATGCTTTCCCTTTTTCTAGATTAGGTTAAAATCTTGTTTCTGAGAAATAAAAGTGTGAAGTACCTTCTTGCAATAAGTAGATTTCCTTTTGCAAATAGTATAGAATTTCTTCCTGCAAAAGTAAATTAGAAAGTTATATTAGAGTAGGAAATCTAGGGTTTTTATACATTCATCAGTTTAGATTGTAATTATGATTTCAAATCTGTAGAACTCCAACTGTATCAGCACAACTGTGTTAGTGATAATGTTTGTTTTTTTTTTAAACTTCCCTACTACAATTAGATTAGAGATTCTTTCATAATCTAGCATAGACTGTGCACAATTACCATGAAATAACATACTTCCCTGGGTTGACAATTTATATTGAACACTTTGATTTTCTATTCAATTAGACAATTAAAGTGTCCAACAACCATAACGGACGGATTCACATTGATGGAGGCATTCCTGTCCATTGGAAGAATCTGTTACGACGCTCTCTTACTTAACCCTTTCGATGTTTCACTAGGAACACTTTTTTCTACCCGTGATTATCTGAGATAATAGGGAAGTGATTGTGTGTTTTTATTTGTGCTATCAGACCTCGCCATCTGTTGTTTACACCGCTATTCGTTTGCCTACCCCGACCCATTTGTTAATAGTGAGAATGTCGGTCGAGTGCACCGAGCTAGAGAAATCCATTGAAGAAGTTCTGAATAAGTTTATGGCTAATAAAGCTATGTATGAAGGAATATAGGTGTTGCTAACCAGGGGACTGCAAGCTTCCCCCTCGACTGGACGTCGGTCGGGCCATGTCAACCCCGCGACTGAAAAGCGAAGTAAGAATTGCGACAATCTGGCTAACGCTAAGTAGATCCCATAGATCTTACCTAATTACATCCCACCTTTGGTTGTCATGGTTAATTGTGACAAAATTCCATGAAGCTTTGAGTACACATTGATCATTACATACATCCCGAAGGGGATATGCGTAGAAGAAATCCAGTTGGGATAGATCCCATCCTTAAAGATTAACGATTTCAACCTTGGTGATAGAAAGAACTATGTTATGCTCACGCCTCACAGATATTTGATGAAGACGATTGGGAAGAGGCCCCACATAGTCTCCTAGCCATGGATTAGGGAGCTCACGTAGTCCACGATATTGAATTTCATGAAGATCCCTCACTTTGGTGGACATCAGGAGGTTAACGCTTCTGTTAAAATACTCTTGTCATGCTATCATGGAGGATACATGTGGCTTGACAAGTGCATTACTGTGGATCTAATGTTGATCCACCCTATCACATGACTAAGCATGCAGGGACCCAACCCTCAGAAGTTATACCCAGGGAAGACCTTAGATCGCTCCCTGGCATAGAGCATTAAAATATCATACGACGAAGTAGATAAGGGAAAGTGAGGCTACAAGGTAGCCTCCATACAGGATGGCACAATGTGCCTAGCTTGTTATCTCATAGTTGGAAAGCTTGTAAGAAAGAACCGCCCCATGGAGGTCACCAGGTTCGTGGTGGACCTCACAGGGAAATGTGTGGACAGGATGCAACTGAATTGGGTGAGCTACCCCGTCAACGATATCAAGAAAGAATGTCATGAAGCACAGGATCAAGGATACAAGATCCATTTCAGCTATTTGCTTCTGTTGATTTCATTTGTCTCTTGGAAAATGTCGGAAGGAGAAACCTTCCCAAAGATTGAACCATCTGAGTCATTGGCCACGAGGTTCTCAACCCTATGGTACACGAATGACATGTCAAAGAACTGGTAGTCAAAAAAATTGTTCCACGCCTACTATCAATAACTTAAGGTTGCTATTGAGTCATTCCCATGCATGAAACCATGAACATTTCACCAGTACAGACCATTATCTAAGTTCTGCATAGATAGAAACTTAATTTATATCATTGCACGCAAGGATGAGAGCAAGGAAAAATTACAGTCCTACTATAAGCTGACAGATGAATATATCAAACACATCATGAAGGAGTGGTCGACAAAGTTTCTTGTATTGTTTGATGATGCAAAACTGTTAGACCCTGACATCATAGGAATCCCCTTGGTCACCCGGGCTGAGCATGTCAGACAAACCAACGCGAAGAAGAAGAATAAAAAGGAGGAATTCCAAAACATAGAAACTGATGAGGAGGACAATGCATCAGAAGAAAGTAGACTTGAATCACCCGTAGGAGGAGGAGGAGACGAAATAAATCAAGAAGGAGGAGGGGAAGAAGGAAAAAATCAAGGAGAAGGTGAGTCTACACCATCGAAGGACCCCCCTACAAAGATATAAACATTAAATAAGAGGAAGGATTCTCTGTAGAAACCTTTAGCAAGAAAGAAGACCTGTGCCAGTAAGCCCTAGCTAAAGGCTACGTGTTATAACCCTTATTTGCACTAGACATGCTTACCTGGAATTAGGCCATCTCATATTCCTTGTTTGACAAAACACTACTAAAGAACTCTTCTTAAAAACCCTTTTTATAAAGGCCCACGCTCCCTGCTCCATTACTGCATGCGTGCACATGCTAGCTGACCCAAGATAGCCCATGTGTACCTACAAAAGCACGAAGAAAGGAAAGTTGTTGCCATAACACACAGCTTTGGGTAAGTTAACTAAACCTTTAGGACATGCATGGATGGTCATTCAACCGATTACCTAGCTCCTTCTAACCTATAAAAGAAGGGGTATGGGTCCCATTTGAAAGGAGGAGAATTATAGTAAAGAAACTATACTCGATTGAGCATTCCATTTGTCCCAACTTTTAGCCATCCTTGTGCAAAGAGAAGTATAGAGAAAATCAATTGGAAGACAGTGGAAGAAGAGCCCAGGACCAGGATTGAGGAGCAGTAGCCAACTTTATCATTGTAATGTATCATTGTAAAGTTAACAAAATAAATTCTTTTCCTGTCCCACCACATGAGATTGTCATTATTTGAATATTGATTGCACCATTGATTAAATCTCTAACCCATGAGTTCATAGATCAAATGCATGTGGAGTTCTTTGTTTGTCTTTTGTGAATGCAGGTCAGCATTGGGAGGAGAGTTGCAGTCAAAGAACGACCAAGCATGAAAAGGGATCGACATCAAACACGAAAAATAAGGTATGTGAACTTGATCCCTTGAGCCTTGTATTTACATATGAGTAATGGGGGTTTATGCATGGGATGATGGTAAAAAGTAAGAATCTTTAGGTCATTTTTTCATGCATGATAAAACCCTTAGTGCTAGTCCGTAGGAAGGATTTCCCACCCAAAACAAAATTGGTGACCATACTAGGGATCTCTAGGGTTTCTGGGAATGTTTTTGCTTGGGTATTTTTAAGAACTAGTTTCATTCCTTGTTTTTAAAGTTTCTGCAAAAGTCTTAGCTTACAGAGTTTCTGGTCTTCCATACCAGTTATCTCTGTTTCTTTGCTTGACTGCATTTTTTTTTTGGAGTCCCACAGAGGTACACACAACCTTATAAGGTCTGCATGAGTGTACCCACGCCCTACCTTCCCACAACCCACATGTACACGCTAGCTGAGGAAGTGTCAATCGCGTGTATGATTCCATAAAATTTCTTTTAGAGAGGCAGTCATCCTCTCCCCTGTCATAAATAATCCTTCTCTGGGGTTTTCTGGAACTCTTTTTAGTCTTTGTTGTTTGCAGTCTATAGCTTAGGTTTCACCTCAGATTGTTTTGTTCTATGAAGTTTTCCTTGAATTGTTTTCCTTTTTCTGTTAAAGTAAGTGTCTGAGTCTTATCATGGTTCTCAGTACTAGTAGTCTCTGCTTGGGATGGATTGCTTTGACTTTCATTGGTCTTAGATTTTCATAGATAGATGCGGCCTATATAAGGCCAACACGCGTGTACACACGCCCTGACTTTGCATAGCTCGCATGCACATGCTTGTTGTTGAACTGTCAGCAGCGTGCCTGTGGAGAAAAGTTTTGTTTAAGGCAAGGCAGTCATCCTTTCCTTTGTCAAGAGTTATACCTCTCAGGTTTTTGGGTCTCTGTCATAGAATTCAGTAACTTAGGTTTGATCACAAAAATAGCTTTCTTTTTCATTAAACAGTTTTCCTCAAAATTTTCTTTTTATAGGGTTTTTAGACAAGTGTGAGAGTCCAGTTTTAATTTGCTTGTGTGTTATTTTTAAAGTGACTCTTTGAGATCTGCGCTTAGGAAAAAAGTTTTCTTGGTCTTTGCTTGTTGATATTTTTCCTTTTTGCTTTGTGAGCATTCAAATAAAATAAAATAAATAATTTATTTCTTTGTTTGGTTAAATAGTGTTGGTTTGCGTTAGTAACCATGAAAAGTCTTTTCTTTCATAATTTATTGATGGTTTACTTAGATCATAAGTAGCTCGTAGTTGAGTGAAATCTTGCTTTGAGTTTGTTGTTCAAAGATATTAGAAAATATTTTTTTCGAAAAGTTGTTTAAGATTTGAGTCAAGAAGAAGCTATTTTGTTTCCATCTTTCTGTTTATTTTTCTTTCGTCTTTCAAACATCACTAGTTTCACTTTCATAACCTTTGAATTAAGACAAGACATAAAAATTAACGCTAAATCTAAAATTATTTAGAATTTTTATGTTTGTAGGGTCAACCAACTAGTTTAGGGTTAGGTCCTTGAATTAGGTTGGAGAGGAAACTCTTCAAGGCCATTAAATCAAACATTGGAGTCTGAGCTAGGGAGTGCTAAAAGTCTAGTAACATGAAAGTATAGGGTATAAAAACGAGGTCACGAGTAGAAAGGAAGAAGAGACAACCCCTCCAAATCCGGACCAATCATAGTGGAGAACACATATAGAGGGCTTGTCTTGCGATTCCGTTGATTGCATTTGCCATGGAGCTTCATGGGTCTCGAATCCATTTGAGGTCCTTAGTTGTCTTTCGGACCAATTGATTTCGATACCCTTGACAAGTTTTGGGCTTTATACCCTGCTCATTTTGGTCTACCTGATTGCCGACTGTACCCGCTTGGTGATTGTTCACGTGATGGAAACCTAGTTACCTATCATTTTTAGGGACATACATAGGTGACTACATGGGTATACCGCGGTACCTAGGATAGACATAGGGCCACACTTTGCATAGTATACCTAGAGGGTGCTTGCGTTTTTGAGTTGCACTTGCACTGGTAAGCTACTCTAGTGTTGGTTGTTGTAACTGTTCTTCCAACTAGTTTAGTTTTTTCTTGTTTTATCTTATAGGGACTTTACTAGTGTGTGTTGTTTTTGAACGAATCGAAAGCCCTAGTGTGTCTTTGATATTTTCACACAGTGGAGGATCACGAGATCCGTCGTTCACGAAGGCTTCTGGGACTATCATCGGTTACACTGGAGCCACCTCTGTCACCACTAAGGATAAATCTAGACCAACAAGGGTCTTTTGAAGCACCCGGGTCACATGAAACTGTACCCGACCAACATCCAAAGGAAATGACCATTTTAGACCTTGGAGTGGAAGCTCCTGGTCCATCCGAAACTCCAACCACTGATATTTCGACACCCATCATCATACAGATTCATCCTTACGAGTGCCAGACAGTGTCACATGCAGCAATGGAAAAAAATGTTGCCACTTCTTCTGGGAATTCTTCAATTCCCACTATGGTTGTCACCACAGGGGGTATTTCACCTCCTAACCCACCATCGTCAGTCCAAGCCACCATGGTCTTGACCACCTCTACCTTGAGCAGTGGTCCAATCCCATTTATGAAGGCGACCACTGCCCCTTTCAAACAGAGTGTGACAAGCCCTCCGTTCTCATATAGGATGCCTAGCTCAAGTACAAGTCTTGTACTTTCCTACTCCACTTTACAGACTTTAGGTATGGGGGCAAGGATATCTAACACTCCTCTGCAAAGACACATGGGAGTCACTTTAGATCCTTTTAACGCTTTCTCTTATGGGGGAGGTCATATACCTCCTTCATCCCCTTCGCTCGGTGGCACCCACCAGCAATCCAACGGGCCACCCATACACCATAGTTTATTTGGAGCAGGGAGTCAAAGACCACCTTCTCATAATATGTCGGTAGGTTCAACATTGTTTTCTTTGTTCCATGCATTTGGTAACAATGCTTTCTCGTCAACTGCTTTCCTGACTGGGTGCAACCCCGGTTACGAACAACCTATTTCTTATGTAGGGTACTATTCCTGCACAGGGGGAAAACTTGGGAACTTCTTCTGCACTAGGACCTTGGAATTCTTGGCAGGGATTAGTTCCCTTGTTAGGAATGCCGATCTGGGGAAATTATTTTCACAACTAATGGAACCCCGGACAAGGTGCTATGCTTATGCTCATGGGATCGACATGGGCCAACCCTTCCCAAAGTTCTTAGAATGCAATGCATGCCCAACCATCTACGTCCTATTTTGGGAATCATTCGATGATGTCTCCTCACATGTAGAATTCATACGTTGGTCATGGCCATGGTCTTTACTAGAACCCCGGCCAACAACCCAACTTTTCCTGGAAAGCTGGTGCCAGTCAAACGCCAGGCCCCTTTTTCCATGGTTATCATCAACAACAACCAAATATACCTTTCCTAACAACTTTACATTTGCTAGACTTGACAAGATTGTTGAATGACTCCATCTTTCATGATCCACGTTGGCCTCCTATGCCGATGAAATTTCCTTTGGACATACCAAAGTTCGAGGCCAAGCCTAACGAAGATCCAGGGGATCATGTGACCACCTTCCATCTTTGGTGCTCATATAATTTGTTGAAATACGACTCCGTACAATGGTGATTGCTTCAATGCACTCTCATCGAGAGTGCCGCAAAATGGTACATCGAGCTAGAACACTTGATATATTCTTCCTTCGGTGAATTGGCAATGGCATTCCTAAACCATTTCCAATTACCTATGAGATATGATGCCAGCACAAAATTGCTGGCCAATTTTGAACAGACAAAAGTGGACCATATCTCTGACCACATTCAAGAGTGGATACACCGAAAGAGTTTAATTAAGGTACCCATCCCACCAACATTCCTGCTTGAGTGGTTCCTTAAGTATTTGGTCCCACAACTATCCAAAGACGTCACAACGTTGGGAGTGTTTTCCGAAGAAGATGCCATCATGAGAGCTCAACAAATTGAGCTAATTTATTCTCAATTTGGTTTACTATACAAGGTTTTTCCCGATGCACCATGATCCATACTTGATAAAACCAGAAAGGGAGTTGGAACACATGGCGATGGTATTGTAGGTTTAGCACAAACCAAGCCTATTGAACAACTGACAAAGAAAATGCAACAATTGTCTATACAACACACAGTGGCCAACCAAACTACTGTTTCGGTTTCTCCCCCTACCCAAACCTCGAATGTACACATAGTGCAATCGACAAATCCAAAGGCCATCCAACATCTCAATGGAAAGAGAAAACAATGAAAGAAGGGTAAGGGGGATAAGGGAAACACTAAGAAATGAAAGGCGAGGTATCCATGCAACCTATGCATGGAAGACCACCCAACCCACCAATGTCCTCGGCTTGAAGAGGCCCAAAAGTTTGTGACACAACAATAGCCTGCCATGTTAACCAATCCATTTCAACATGGGAAAAACCTAACCCAAGCCTCTACAAGCGCAGAAGGGGGAATTCAAGGACCCTCTCCATATTCGAATAATACTACATCCATGAATGTGTATATGATGAAAGGTGATGCTTTTATATCGACTAGAGAGCATGACTACAGTAAACCAAGAACTTCTGAGAAGGGCAAAGAATTTGAAATCCCATCTCTTCCTCTTTCAAATTGAGAAGACTTTGGGCGAAACAATTACACGCATCCTAAAAGGTGCGTTCAAGAAATCTTCTCACAACCCAAACACAAGGGCCACCCAGAAATATTCTGTGGTGGAGGATTTGTCTCAAACCACTTGTGTGATGTATGCTTTAGAGGTCCTCCAAAGCTTCCCTTCCCAGAGGAAAGCTTTGTTAGCTGCTTTAGGATCTACCGAGACTTGTAATCTGAGTACAATCATGCTGGATACAATCAACATAAAACCTTTTCTACCTTACCATGTAGCATTTCATATAGTAGTGGCTTACCCCACAAAAAAATTTACTCAAAATATTTTCCGCACGGTGGTTGATGAGGGAGCCTCTACATGCATCATGTTGTTGGCATGTTGGAAGGTCATTGGCCAACCTGTTTTGTCTCCATCACCTACTCTTCTCACTTCTTTTGACGGTTGTTCATTCTGACCACATGGCATCATTCCCTCTTTCCCCATGCAGTTAGGAGGGAAGACCATGTGCATCGACGTAGAAGTAGTCGACGCGTCCCTCGACCACAATATCTTGTTAGGAAGGAGTTGGAATTATTCCATGAAAGCAGTGGTTGATACAGTTTTCCAGGTCTTGTTGTTTCCACACGAGGACCAGATTATGACCATTGGTCAATTGTCTTTTTGCAGACCTGGCCCTTCACTAGGGGCATCCGCGGTCCCAATGATTGATAATCCCCAACTGGGCATAGTCAACATAGGGGTTGGTTTGTGCACATATTTGATGGGTACCATCGATTACCTGCCCCCTCAAGGCGATGTCAAGTTCATATCAGACCACCATAAGGTTGAGATTTTCCAAGTCTTGTTGTTTCGCACGACTTACTTCAATGATCCGTGGATACTTCCTTCCCCATCGGCCATGATGGAAGGGACAGGGCACCCTGGCATGTCCATGCCCTTGTCTGTAGCCGAAGTAGCATACTCTTTAGTCCATCAAGCTTCGACTGACACTGATCCAACTCCTGTACAAGATTTAGATCCGATTCCAGAGCCTATTTGGGCTCAAGTTTCTCTCGCTAATATCGATTCATTAGACTTAGTCTTGCCCTCCGATGAAGAAATAATTGAATCAATGACTAGTCTGAAAAAACCCTGGGATGATATCCATCACAGATCATACTTCCTACCAGAGTTAAGCAGAATTGAAGCAGGATAATTCACCTTCACTATGACTGGAGATAGGTCTTGTCATATTAATCCCTTAGCTACACATGAGGTTTATGCTGAGGGTAATATGGAAACTATCGCTGAAACTATACCGATTAATATCTCCAGAACCCATGGCGTCGCGGAAAATGTTTTCATCGGAGTTGACTGTTCCCCCGAAGAGATTCAAATCTACCCAGATCTTTTTAAAGAATTCTGCGACGTTTTTTCCTGTTCTTATGAGGAAATGCCATGAATTCATCCAAAAATAGTCGAACATGAAATCACAACTTATCCTGATGCCAAGCAAGTTCGGCAGAAGCTTCATCTGGTTAATCCCAGAAAAGAATCAGCCATTAAGGTTGAAGTCGAGAAACTGCTCAAAGTTGGTTTTATCTATCCTATCCATTTGACCCAATGGGTGTCGAATCCTATGTCGGTCAACAAGAAACAGGGCACAATTTGCATATGTACGGACTTCCATGACTTAAACAAGGCCTGTCCAAAAGAAAATTTTCCTACACCATTCATTGACCAGATCATCGATGAATGTGCAGGTTGTGAGGAATTTTCCTTCGTGGATGTTGTTTCAGGATATAATCAGATACAAATCAAACCCAAAGACCAACACAAAATGACATTCATTTGTCCATGGGGTACATTCGCGTATCGTAAGATGCCTTTTGGTATAAAAAATGCTGGAGAGACCTTTTAGCGGGCCATGTCTTTTGCTTTCCATGATCTCAAGCATATAGTCGAGGCCTATTTAGATGATTTAGCATCTCGATCTCGCAAGAGAACGGATCAGCCCACATACCTTCGACTTATCTTTGAGCGATGTCTCTACTTCCGTATTCGCTTGAATCCAAACAAATCCATCTTTTTCATAACATCAGGACGTTTGTTAGGTTTCATAGTTTCAAAAATAGGGATCATGGTCGATCCTCTGAAGGTTGAGACAATAGTTCAGTTTCCTCCCCCACGCACAGTCCTTCAACTTCATAGTCTAAAGAGCAAGGATAACTTTTTGAGGCGTTTCATTGCCAACTACGTCGAGATCATGAAGGAATTTATGCGCTTACTGAAGAAAGACATTCCTTTTATTTGGGACGATGCCTCTCAACGCTCCTTCGAAGCATTGAAACATGCCCTCACAACTTCCCCTTTGCTTCAGCCACCCAATTATAACAAAGATTTCTTATTATACTTGGTTGCAGCAGAGTAAACCATCGGCATGGTCTTAGTTTAGGATGATGATTTTCTCTCAGAATATGTGATCTATTACCTGATCCAATGCCTCGTCAGGCCGAAACTCAATTATTCTCATATTGAAAAACTTGCGTTGGCAGTAGTCCATGCTATTCAACTATTCCATCATTATGTTATGTTTCGAAAGACCACCGTCATTGCTATTGTGAATATGTTTCAATACGTGTTAACACGATGGGTAATAGGTGGAAAGATCAGTAGATGGATAGTCGTCCTCAAGGAATTCGACTTAGATTTCGTTTCGGCAAAATCCAAAAAATCACTGGTCTTCACAGAACTTATTTCAAAACTTTCGGCTGAGTCAGGTGATCTTATGCCCAAAGAATCTCCTATCAGAGGAGATATGTTTTTGATTGCATCTTCAGATCCCTGGTATAGAGATATACTTGTCTATCTCTAGAATTTTAAGTACCCCATCTCTGCTTCTCGTGATGAGTGTCGCTGTATACACCATCATGCTAAGAATTATCTCATACTCGACGATACAATGTATCGAAGAGGTGTAGTGTAACACTCTTTCATACTGTAATGCTCTGATACCATTATGTAACGCTCCCCTAGCCGTCATCCAACCCACTATCCGGGAAGACGCTACTTTGTGGAACAACATCATTTTATGCTTAATTAATAACATGCATTTAAAACAGGTTAAACACATTTAAACTCAGAGTCAACACAAAATTACTGCTAACATAAATATACAGACATGCATTCACAGCAAAATACATGATAAATATAAATACACAGACATGAAAAACATAATTAAAACATCGTCTGGTACTTATCTTTGAAATGGTGGTAATTCCACCAACCACATGCAGGCCTTCCATGAATCTCCCAGCCTTAGACCATGCTACTCATCAAGCTCAGCAGTGGGTCACCCATGAGCTGGGACTAAGCTCCACCCCAAGGCAAGGAATCCTATGCTAGGCTGAGGTTACAGATAAAACAACAAAGAACAACTGGAAGGATTCTTCCGAGGATGCCATCTTACGCCCACTACTCTCGTACTCTCATTCCCCACATGCCTGTTCCACCCAGGAGTATACACCTTCACAACAACAGTCCATCCGTGCTACACCTCCCTCTCTGGGTCTCAGAAATAGGCTGGATCAGGAAGTCTCAGAGGCCGAAGTTGGTGGTGGATACTCTCTTCAAGAAACCACTTCCTAGAAAACTCTCTCACCTGGAGAGAGTTGCTCACAGGCCTCCCAACCTGCCTCTTCCAACAACAATCACCTCCCTCACTAAGAGAGAGGTTACACATAGGCTAAGCATGAAATCACACTGGCTAGTAAGCTATGCATAGTCTAGCACTGTGTGGCCACAACAACCAACTGGGAAAACATACACGGCTTCCCAAACAGGCTCTGCAATCATGGGATAGACTCACGGTTTTGGTTTTGGGATTGCACCAAGTGTACAGAGTTCCCACGCACATGCTCAAAACTATTCAGATAGAGGATGTACTGACTATCTCAAAAATCAACATAGGCTTTTCAACTTTCAGGGTTGCACCAAGGTATTCTTGCAGAGGTCAGACCATTCACGTTTAGACAGTCGGGTAGAATGGAGGAGGAACCCCCAACATGGCTCATCTCAACCATTTTATTTTCATTCTCCTAGGTTGACACTTGTCACCCATGCAATTGCATGCATTCCTTCCATTTGGAAGTTGCTTGTCCTTCCAAAAAGAACTTAGGATAAAACATAATATTCACATGTCTTTTGGAATAATATTAAAATATTATTCCCAAGGACTTGATCCCCTAGGCTCAACACTTAGCCCCTCTTCCCACCTTCCAGCCCCTAATACCTTTCCCACTATATGGAAGCTTAGTCCCCCATCACTCATTCATCATGGTCGGTCTACACGCAACAATGTTTATAATTTTATTAATGTTCTACATAGATACATGTACAAAATCAGGCTCTTTTCTTTCAACACTTAGGCTCTCTGGCCTAATAATCACATAATCCCGCCAACTTATATTAACTTGGCTCACCAGCCTATAAAACATAATTACAATTCATTTCATAAACATGATTTACAACAGGGATCGGTCTTGGGGACATTACAATCCCCCTCTCTTATTTTTTCACTGTCCTCAGTGCAACATTCATAGAGCATCAACAAGATTTCCAAAATCTTCAAAAATATGCAGGTATTACGCCTGTATAGCATCCTCATGCTCCCATGTCACATCCTCAGAACTGTACCAAGTCCACTGAACCTTTACAAGCTCAATAGCTCGATTCCAGAGTTGTTTTATTTTCCTGTCCAATATGCGCACAGGATGCACTTACAGGACACCTTCTGGTTCCACCTGAATCATATTCCAATCGATTACATGATTAACATCAAGTATATATATTTCTTAAGTAATGAAATATGAGACACCTTAGGTACAATCATGGATGCGGTAATGCAAGCATATATGCAATGTATATATATGTATATACAAACAAATTTAATAACATTAAAACTATATACAACATACACAACATACAATAAATAGAGAATTGTACTTATCTTTTGAGTGAGAAGACCTTCCACCCTGGAGCAGGGCTATGACTCCATCAGGGCAATGGCTTCCCAAGATATCCATGGTCCACAATCCTTATCCACATGGTCTAGGCCAATGTACCAGACCTCAGTAGCACTCCAACCATTCAAACCTCGGTATTACTCCAACCAATGGTCTCTCATTCCCCATATGCCTGTCCCACCCAGGAGTATACACCTTCACAAGCACAGTCCATCGGTGCTACACCTCCTTTTCCTTGGGCTTCAACAACAGGCCAGACCGGAAGTCTTAGAGCATCATGGCTCCAGGAGTTCCAACTTCCTTCTAAGGTTTCCAAGCAACATCTTCCCGAGATACACTTTGTAGCCAACATTTAACTTTTATCAACATCATCTCATCTGCATCAAACACATGCAGTTATCCTGAGAGAACAGAAAGGAATTCATTTAGGAATTCCAATTAGCTTGAAAGGAAATTCAACTTTTATTCACAAAACATGACATTCTATTTCATGATTCATCTTGGTTGTTGCCACATTATGAATGCAACCATCCTTGTGATTTTCCACAGGCATCAAACTGCATACAATTTTCCTTCAAGACTTCATCTTGCATACTACCAACAAATTGTCAGTATTTTCTGTACATCATAATTCAACATGTACAACATCTTATGCAATAATATTATAATTTCCTTCACCTGGCAATTCAATCACAATTACCAAAAAACTTGACCAAATAGAATGACTCATCATTCTATGCATATGCATGTTCATAATCAACAACAGTAAGTTCATTATTTCAATTTTCTGAACATAAAATTCTATGTAGTCTCTATTCTTGTAACTACCTGGCTTGTAACTTTCCCGTTGCAACGTTTAACAGTTCCTAAAATGTTCTCAACTTTAGGGGTTAGAAACACTTCAACCATTAGTATAATTATTTCCATGCAATAATATATATGCATGTACTTACAAAACATATTCAACCATTGCATTTAGTATACAATTCTATCACTCATTATGCATGAGTGCAATTCTCAATGCATTCTTATTCAATGCACCTTGCATTGAATTACATAATGATCTCTATCTCAGTCATGTATCTCACCATCCATGAGTTGGAATTCTGGCCAATCTGTTGCCACATTCTCCATACCTTTTCATATTCAACCAAGTCCTGGTCTCATACATTACTAGCTTACTAGAATTTATTCCTACAACCAGTTTTTATCTTTAATTATTTGTTTATTACCCCATAACCAAATTAACATGACATTCTACTATGTCAATGTGTGCATTCAGAAGATAAAAAGATTTGAATTAATACAGGCCTACAGCCTTTACCACATCTAGTGGTATGCATTTAATCATATAATCATGTGATTTTTTTAACATATCTTTGGCTCAGGAAATTCTTACCAAAATTTTCTTTCAACAATTATGCAAAAAGAGTGATAAAAACTCATACCTGCATGGCTGCCATTAAAAATTATACTACCTGATTATCTGATAGTAGTATAATCTTTAATGCTTCTTTTATCAAACTTATAACCAACACTTCAGCTCTAGCACAAACCTCTGACCCTCGGGCCAAGATCCGCACAGGATTGTTCTAAATTCTCCTCGAGCCGAAGTGACTACATTGATTCCCTGCTGGAACCTCCAATGAATCTGATCCACAAGTCCTTCATGAAAACCTTCCCTGTGCAACTTGATGCCAGGCACGAGCCTCACATTTCCATGTGACCACAACCTTATCTTAGTGCAAGTTCCTCTCGCAACTCGCGAGTTTGTGAGTCGAAGACCCTCGAATCCTCTTTCTCCAGACATCAATACCTAAGATGTGATATGGGTATGGTGCCTCCTTGTTAGTGCCTTCCACACATAACCACCGGCTAGGGCTAAGTGCTATCACTACTCACAACTCACGACTTCACGAGTTGTAGTTTTGAGCCCTCGTGCTCCTCCTTTGTGAATCCCTGAGACACGAAATTCAGCGATGAGTTGACTCCTTTCCAGGTGACATGTGTCCAGCACCTGTCACCTGCTTCCCCTTTCTCTGGGTGCTTATTGTTATGCCACCTGCTTCCCCTTTCTCTGGGTGCTTATTGTTATGCCACCTATCAACCACGTGGTCCCCACCTAATGGATGTGCAACATGTTCTACGATCCCTCAGTGCTCGACACTTCGTGACCTCGCAGTCAAAAATAATTTATTTCAACCCCTGATATGTGATACGATGTGGAGGTTTTGATCCAATGGTTCTCCCGTGGCTTAGATCAAATAGTTTGGATCTCCTTCCCTGCTCCTCGTGACTCGGGACTTCGTGAAACCAAGAATTTGGTCTTCCCTCCGAACTCACAAACCCCGAATTCATGATTTCTTGAATGAGATCAACGACTGTCATTGAACTAGATCTGACAGTCGCTATCCTTTTTGAGCTTCAGAGTATCGGAAGATACTCGGCCTTAATCCCCTCGATTCTCTGTAAGATCCAATGACTCTCACAACTTCAACACTTCCTCCAAGAAGTGTCTCCACTGTCCATACGAATCCTCTCCTTTGCAACCTCCTAGAGGTTAAACTCTGTGCGCCTTCCTCCAGATCCGATGACTATCGGTTCTTTGCACTAGATCTGACGACCCATATCTCTTCCTCTCTAGTTGATCTAATGACAGCTATGCTCCCTCCTGAGCTTTAGAACTTATTCCTTCCCCTTGGAATATTTTTCGAAGTTTCAAAGGCCTCAACCTTCGCTTCCCCTGCGAGCTCAATACCTTTGAATCTCACCTATGTTCTAGGAACGTTGTCCCTCCTGAGCTTTGTCGACTGTGAAACCTCGAAGATTTCCTCGACCTCCTGCTCCTCTTTGTTGTTACTCTGTGCACAACAACACTATCCTTCCTGAGCTTCAGAACTTGAACCTCTAAGGGATTCAACCCTTTCCTTCTCCTTCAAATGGAGATTGATGCACTCTGGTAACTTCTTTCTCAAGCACGCTTTGTTGAGCCTATAGGGTGTTCAATAACCCAGTGAGTGTCTTCTTGTCACACTTCTCCTATATCATAACTCGAAGGAGTTCCTTCTGTGAACACTTGTACCAACTTGATGCCCTTCCTGGGAAAGTTATCCAGAATCCTCAGTGACTCGGTCTTCTCACTGAACTCAAAATAGAGTTCTCCTCAATGCATCCTGTGCATTTTATCAATGCCCTCTTGGCAGAGTCTCACAAAATTCTCAGAAATTTTGTCTTCCTTCTCGAAAATTCTCCTTCCTCTGATCTCAAAATAGAGTTATTTTATGCACTCTATGCACTTGCTCAATACCCTCCTAGCAGAGCTTCCACAAAACCCTCAATGCTTATTTTTTCTTGGTTCTTTCCTCTGCACAATCTTACCTCCAAGGATTCCTATCGTCTGTTCAGGGTCTCAATGACTTCTTTCCAAATATCTTGGCGTCGATTCTTCTGGACTTGACTTCCTCCCTAACTTGAAGGATTTTTAATATTTTGAAGGCTTCGATGGTTTTTTCTAAAAGACTTTCTTGTGCCCTCCTAGCATCCTCTACGCTCATCTCTTGGAGTATTTCGAACTTAAAACAAGTTCCCTCTATAAACACTCCTTGCGCTGGATATGCACACTCTACATACAAAAGTTCTACACTATCTCTTATGAGCTTCATTTTCTGAACTAGAAGCATTATGTGTCTTTTCCATGTCTTTGCACTTTGTGGAAATTCAAATCATTTATGGCACTCGTCAACCTTCTACAATACAAATGCACAGATGACTAGAATTTTTTAGGCCTTCATTTCCTGACAATTCCTTCATCATTCATAAACAATCCAATTAAAGAAAATGTTTCAATTTCATGATTTTTTCAAGATCTTGTCGGCTCTGTGCTTTTGCGTGATATCTCCCTCTTTCTTAGTCCCTACCCACGTGATCAAGGGTTGTGACCAAGTGCTAGACTACTAGGTGCTACTCAGGTCTTCAGCCTTCAAAGATTTTGAGGCACACATAGCTATCTCCCAGAGTTTTGATTTACTAAATTCATGTAAATCGGGTGGATCGACAATCTACATTTACCCAACATCCAATGATTAAAATCCATTGTGTTTCTTCCATCTTAAAATATTTTGGGACTTCGAGACTTCGGGTTTCAGGGTTTTGGTCCTCGAAGCTCTCATACTCGCTTCCCTCTCCAACCCCTGAAATCCGAAATTCTATTTCTCTTACCCTCCACGTCCACAGATCACAACTATCTCCCACATCCACCGTGGAAAGTGGCACACTCAGGAGGGTCCATGTCACCTTTGGTGATGTCATCGGGTCCCACCACTCTCACTTTTCTTCTCGACCCACTGGCACATCATGCACACCCATGTGTCCACGTCCATTCCAAGGCAATCCAACGGTTAGACTTCTCTCAGATCTACAACGCAGATATTTTCGACGTTTCAGGGTTTCGGGCATCGTGAGCTCGTGCATCCACACATCTCAAACTTCCATTTGCCAAATTCCCAAAATTATTGTCTACTCTTCCACTTGAGCCAATGGTCAAGTTCCTCTCTTATGATCTATGGTGTAGATCATTTCAGGATTTCTCATATTGCGATTTCCACACTCTTGTGAAACTTCAAAGGGTTTTAAACCCTATGCACATTTTTCAGATCTGACGGTCGTGAGGGTTTTCCTTTCCTCCCAAATAGATCCTACAGCTCCAACACTTCATGCGTTGAGCTCTCTCTCTCTCTCTCGGTGGCCATATAACACACCGACTGCGGTTCTAAAATATCTCTACACCTCCTGAGCTTGGTAACATGGTCAAGTAACTCCTTGACACTCAAGAATATTCTGGGGTTTGAAATTGGCCCTCCCGACACAATTTCTTCTAAAAAATTTCAGTCCGAAGACCACTTATCCGACCCATCTAGGCTCAGCATTGAAACCTTGGCTTTGATACCATTCTGTAACACTCTTTCTTATTGTAATTCTTTGATACCATTCTGTAATGCTCCCCTGGCTGTCATCCAACCCACTGGCCAGGAAAATGCTACTTTTTGGAACAACATCATTTTATGCTTGATTAATAACATGCATTTAAAACAGGTTAAACACATTTAAACTCAGAGTCAACAAAAAATTACTGCTGACATAAATAATCCATGGAATTAACATTAATTCATATGCACAGCAGAATACATGATAAATATAAATAAACAGACATGCAAAACATAATTAAAACATCGTTTGGTACTTATCTTTGAAATGGTGGTAATTCCACCAACCACATGTAGGCCTTCCACGAACCTCCTAGCCTTAGATCACGTTGTTCATCAAGCACAACAGTGGGTCACCCTCCAGTTGGGACTAAGCTCCACCCCAAGGCAAGGAATGCCAGGCTAGGCTGAGGTTACAGGGAAAATAGAACAAAACAACTAGAAGGATTCTTCGCAGGATGCCATCTTACGCCCACTACTCCTAGACTCTCATTCCCCACATGCTTGTTCCACCCGAGAGTATACACCTTCATAAGCACAATCCATCGGTGCTACACCTCCCTCTCTCGATCTCGACAACAGGCTGGATCAGGAAGTCTCAGAGCCCGAAGCTAGTGTTGGACACTCTCTGGAAGAAACCACTTCCCAACAAACTCTCTCACCTGGAGAGAGTTTCTCACAGGCCTGGCAACCTACCTCTTCCAACAATGATCACCTCCCTCACCCAGAGAGAGGTTACACACAGGCTAAGCATGAACTCACACTGGCCAGTAAGCCATGCACAGTCCAACACTACATGGCCATAACAACCAACTGGGAAAACATACACGACTTCCCAAACAGGCTCCACAATCACGGGATAGACTCACTGTTTTGGTTTCATGATTGCACCAAGTGTATAGAGATCCCATGCACAGGATCAAAACTATTCAGACAGAGGATGTACCAGCTATCTCAGAAATCAAGATAGGATTTTCGTCTTTTAGGGTTGCACTAGGGTATTCTTGTAGAGGTCAGACCGTTCACGTTCATATGGTCAGGTAGAATGGAGGAGGAACCCCCAACACGACTCATCTCAACCATTTTATTTGCATGCACCTGGGTTGACACTTGTCACCCATGCAACTACATGCATTCCTTTAGAATGTGTTCCTTCCATTTGGAAGTTGCTTGTCCTTCCAAAAAGAACTTAGGATAAAACATAATATTCACATGACTTTTGGAATAATATTAAAATATTATTCCCAAGAACTTAAGCCCCTAGGCTCAACACTTAGCCCCTCTTCCAACCTTCCAGTCCCTAATCCCTTGCCCACTCTGTGGAATTTTAGTCCCCCATCACTCATTCATCGTGGTCGGTCTGCATGCAACGATGTTTATAATTTTATTAATGTTCTGCATAGATAAATGTACAAAATCAGGCTCTTGGCCTTCAACACTTAGGCTCTCTAGCCTAATAATCACATAAGCCCACCAGATTATATTAACTTGGCTCGCCAACCTATAAAATATAATTACAATTCATTTTATAAACATGATTTACAATAGGGCTCGACCTTGGGGACATTACATGTAGACTGCATCCTACGTCGATGTCTCACTCATGAAGAAGCAGTTATCATGGTTAACGATTATGATATCGGAGCATGTGGCGATCATTTGTTTGGGTTGGAAACAACCCAAAATATTTTACGAGTAGGTTACTTCTAGCCAACACTAATCAACTATTGTATCAAATCGGTCAAGAAGTGCCACCCATGTCATATATTATCTCTGAAGATGAGGGCACATCCTTCTCCCATGTTTCCTGTCATCACAGTTGGTCCCTTCACCAAGTGGGGGATTGATTACAATACATGCAACCCTCCTTCAGCAAGGGGGCACCGTTATATCATTGTAGCCATAGACTACTTCACGAAGTGGGTCGAAGCTATGCCAACGTTTAAAGATGATGGAGAGACTGCAACTCTCTTTTTATTTAACTAGATAATAGCAAGGTTCGGTGTCCCGAGAGAGATTGACACTGACCATGTCAGTCTCTTTCAGAACTAAATGATGACCGAATTAACATCAAAGATTGGGTTGCGGAAAGAAAATTCGTCACCCTACTACCCCCAAGCAAATGGTCAGGTGGAAGCTGTAAATAAATCTCTTAAGACCATCCTACAACGAATGATCAACTCGGCCAAGTCAAATTGGCATTTAATGTTATACTCAACATTATGGGCTTACCGAGTGTTTGTTAAGATTGCAATCAGGTTCTCACCTTTCCAACTCATTTACATGTTGGAATCAGTCTTGCCTATAGAATATTAGATCACGTCCCTAAAATTGACAGCATAGTTATTGTTGGACACTTCTCCACTTGAAGAATAGTTATTATACCTTGAGCGACTCAATGAGCAACATTGTGATGCGACCCTGGACAATGAGGCTCACAAACAAAAAGTCAAGTGTTAGTATGATTGATCCGTTCATCCTCGGATTTTCTCTGAAGGTGACCTTGTCCTGGTCTATGACCAATATAAGGACCCCCTCGGGGAAGGCAAATTCAAACCCATCTGGTTCATACCTTTCATCATAAAAGAGGTTGTAAAAAAGGGTGCCTATTGTCTGGTTGACTTTGAGGAAAATGATTTGGCAGAGCCTAGAAATGGGCTCTACCTCAAGAAGTATTACTCATAGGTAGGTCACCTTGGGTAACTTTTTGTAACATATGTATAGTCTTTGTACTATGACTTTCTGGTTGCTTTTAGTATTATGGACATGTCATTTTTTATGTTATCTTTTGTCACCATGGAAGATGTCAAGTGAATCAGAGGTGTTCATTGGGTACACAGATGGTGCTAGCCAGCACACTCGGAGGCTTTCCTCCACAGCTTGGGTAAATTTTACACCTCAGGGCTAGTTATCATCTTCAAGAGGTATATGTTTAGGTGACACCATAAACAATGTCGTTGAGTACAGTGCAGTTATTGAGTTGCTTCGTGACGCCCTATCATTTGGTATCTCTCATCTCTGGTTCTATTTAGATGCTCAGTTGGTTGTGTCTCAGTTAAATAGAGTCTACCGTGTTCATGATCCAACTTTACACCGATGTTTCCTTAGGGTACGTCTCTTAGAACGAAGCTTTGATTATATTACATATTTTCATGTTCCTAGGATATTTAACCAGGTTCCAGATACTCTAGCTCATCAAATTTTAGACTGGCATCTTGCACACATATAAAATGACATACACTTAAACACGTAAATACATTTTTAAAGGAAAATATGATACATAAGACACAAAAAGACATAAAAATCCATATATAATATCATAATCACCAGAGTACATAGGTAGACGCAAGCACCTCAAAAAATATGACCAGTAACGATTCATGGGGCTTATGCCCTCAAACAATATATATAAGTGGAGCTATCAAAGTCTAGACTATCTAAGGTCAAGACCTATGGGCCCTATTGTAATAATTAATAGCATTTTCCAAACGACGAAACAGTCGGACCCACATCCATGGTGCCCCCACTATATGAGGCTACATAGATAGTGGTAGATCCTCAATCTCTGTCATGGGGATGGTGCGAGTGAGCGAGGTAAAATTTCTCTCAACTCGTCTCAAAACCCTCTCAGCCTCACCGATTGGAGGCTCTCCTACTATCGTTGGTCCTCTTGCGGTGGTAGGTGCGACCCCTGGCCGAGGACGATGCCTGTTCCTTGCATAATTTGCAGGTCGCAAGGGTCCCACATCTACACACAATAGACACATATATGTCAAATACTCTGGTATAAAAAAAATGATATATAAAAAAAATAAAAAAATAAAAACTATAGATGTTTCACAAAAAAATAAAAAAATGATGCAAACTTACCCATCTCGCCTCACTCCTCCCCTGGAGGTACAGGGATCTCGGGATCTCTCAAGAAATCAATCCCAGCATAAGAATAATCCTCTATGGCTGGGATCTGTCACGACAACCAAGAAAAGAAGTCATCATCGAAGGACTCATTGGTCCTTCCACCACCCTCTCGTGGAAACAACACTACCCATATGAAAACTGTAAGAAGAGAGGCCTGATGTCCTCGTACCACCACTCGAGGACTGAAACTAGGAACTCTTTCAAAGAAGAAAGAGCATAGAATCGTCCCAAACCCGAAGTTCCTCTGTGTCCATAACCAACAATATGTCAACTACCTCTTCATACAATCCAACAGTGTATTGCTCTAGTCAAATATCTATGCGTTTAAGCACTGGACTGCATAGTTCATCTGTGCACAGGACGCCTGATGTAGAGTCATAGAACCATTCATCTACCCAATAAGAAACACAATTACCCACAATGATAAATTGGTTATCCTGCTTATTGGCACCTGCAAGCTCGATCGGTCTTTACCCACCTCACAATGAAGTCTTATCAATTCTGATATATTGTGAGGCCTAGCAGGAAATGTTCAAAAATTGATTGGTTCCCCTCTCCTGGAGAGGCCAGTCAAAAAGTATTTATCCTCTATAGTGGGCACTAGTGAATGCCCCTCTAACATAAAATCTTATGCATTAGGGTGCCAATATTCAACCAAGGCATTCAGTAGCCTAGGTTGTGCTCTCATGAAAGGACACCGAAAAAACTTGAGCAAGCCACATTGCATTAACATTGCCATAGCGTTAGGGTCTTCCCCAACTAGTGCGCTAATATCTTCGTGCTCTTGTTCTCTCCATTGGACATACATCCTGCACATGGGAAATTTTTTAGAGGGTTAGGCCTTACTTTTTAAACTTTTTTGCAGTCATGGGAGTGTCCACGCGGGCTGTGGTGATGACCGTCACATGTACACGCGCTCTGAAATAAGATAGAGCGAGTGTATAGGTGGGCTATCATAGGATGACCAGTGTGGACCTAGGGCTGACCTTTTAAAGGTCGACGCCACCCCCCCAAACAAACAAATTAAATGCATAAATGAAGAATTAAAAGGCAAGAGGATGTAGTTTATACTTACTTGGTCCAGACGGATGGTTGTTTCGTCTACTATAGCTCCCGAAATCACCACTTTTATCAAAGGGGGTTTTTGCTCCAGAGTCAATTTCCAAATCAACAATGGTGATAATGAGCTGCCAACTTCTATTTATAGAATTATTGGCCGTTTTTTGTCACTTTTTTGGCCCCCCCTTATCATTTTCTCTAAATTGAAACCTATTTAGAGTGATTCAAGAGTTTCTATGGAAGGTTATGTTCAGGTATCTTGACATGTTTTGGATTTTTGGGTCACTTTTGACGGTCCGTGGGTAAAAATATCAGATGGTCAACTTGAGCATATAAGTTAGGTTTCCACCCCTACTTTTGTATCTCATAGTCTTTATCCCTTTTCCATAGGATCGATCCCACCAATTTGTGACATAGAACCATCATTACTTCTTTATAAGTGTCACGATTTGGTTGTAGAGCTTACCAGAACATGGATGCCCTAGGTAGATCCTGGTTGCATTATGGTGTCCATGTTGTCACTAATGACTGTAGGCTCAGGAGTCCTTTTAGTTTTTCCTGATTACGAGTTTGAGCCTCATTTGAATGACTCCTTATCACTCTTGACCTCACCCTCGGGACTCCCAAAACATAACAGGTCTTCTTTTAAGCCCTTTTCAGACCCTCTAAACATGAAAGGATTGTCGAGCGATCTTGTGTCCTTTCACACTCGTTAAACTAAAATTTGAAGTCACATATGTCTTATGGTAGTTTTCCCCTTTTTCAGTCTGGATGGTCAACTATACGAACAAAGGTACACACTAGGGGCCTTGGTTCCCTAGAAGAGTACCCGTGGGTATAATTTTATCCCTTTTTCGAGCCCGAGGGACTAAATTTACGAAAAAGGAACCCCCACGGAGTCTATAGTTAAGCTCTTTTTAGACTCCCTAAAATTGAAAAGATCATCGAGTGACCTTATTCTTTCACACTCGTTAAAATTGTCCAGAAGAACATTCTTGACGGAGTCCATAGTTAATCTTTTTTCAGACTACTTAAAATGAAAAAATGGTCGAGTGATCTTGTCTTTATCAGACTCGTTAAAATGGTTTTCAATAGAGGTCTTGTCAGTGCTAGTTTACCCCTTTTTCGAACCAACTAGACTACCTTCCAGAAAGGTACTCCATTGGAGTCTCCTTTTATGTTTTTTCAGACTCTCTAAATATGAAAAACCATCGAGCTTACCTTCTATGGGCTCGCTAAAATCACCTAAAAGGATGTTACCATTGTGTGTTTTGTTAACCGTGTTTGCATACCTACATATTTGACCTAATACTGAATCCATGTTGCTCTCAACTGAACCATCTGAAGCATGCCTTATACGCAAGCCCTGTAGTACTTTGCCTCTATGTCCTGACACCTTTGGCCCCAGGAGGGGATTTTCCCAAGTGTCCTTACTTTGAACATCAGTCTCATCCTTGCGCCTTGAACTTGCATGTTTGCAACACTCATCCCTCCTTTGTAACGTAACATTCTTTTATTTATTTTTCAAAATTATTGAAAAAGAACAAAAAAAAAATCAAATATACCCCAAAAAGAGGAAGGGAAAAGTATTTTCTTTGTATTGGCAGCACAATGAGTCGCCCTTGGACAAAGCACATATTTTCATTTGTTCATCAAACCCTGGGATTTAATATGACCTTAGGAATTTGTTCTCACTACATTGAGCTATGTCCTCCTTTGTTTGGTTATTCTTCCAAACATATGGAGATTTTGCGTTGCCTCCTACCTCGCAAACTTATATTAATGCCATGCTGCATGAGTCTCACATTTTGTCATGTTGTTGTCCAATGGAAGTTTTTCTAAGCCTGAGTCAGCCCCTCTGTGGTTTGTCTCTTTCCCTCATGCCTGACCATCCTCAAAATCCAATCAAGTCTTTGTTTGAAATCAATGAAGCCATCAGTCTCATCATCAAGATTCTCTATTCCATGACTGACGAGTCATCAAAGACCTCTGGGTAGTGAAGTTGTACACTCATATTACACACCTACCCGAGTTTTGAATATTTTGAAGTTGTTTCTCGAGCTATGAAGACCTCATCTCCATCCATCAGGCCTTATCAGTTTCTAGAAGATGGATACTTTACATGTATATCTTTTTGATTTCGAGATGTAGCTCCGCTATGTATTGCTCATGGCTACACTTTATATAGTTATATGAAACGGATTTACAATGTATCTGATTGGTAGCCATGATTTTATTTCATCCCGAGCATGGGTATGCCCGCCTCGGTGAGACAATTATTATTTTGCAGAAGGCACCTCCCGATTTCTGGTCCCTGGGCTCACTTGTTTGGAACGTTGGTGAAGATTGTTAATGTATTTTGGCAATCAGATGCTCTTCTGACCTCACACATTAGGGGGAATCTGTTATAACCCAAATTTTCACCAGACATGCTTACCTTGCATCAGGCCATCTCATATTCCTTGTTTTTCAAAACACTACTAAACAACTCTTCTTAAAAACCCTTTTTATAAAGGCTCGCGCACCTTGCTCCATTACTGCGTGCATGCACATGCTAGTTGACCCAAGACAACCTGCATGTACTTACAAAAGCATGAAAAAAGGAAAGTTGTTGAAAAAACACATAGATTTGGGTAAGTTAACTAAACCTTTCGGCCATGCATGGCCAATCATTCGACCAAATACCTAGCTCCTTCTAACCTATAAAATAAGGGGTAGGGCTCCCATTTGAAAGGAGGAAAATCATAGTAAGGAAACTATACCCGATTGAGTATTCCCTTTGTCCCAACCTTTATCCATCCTTTTGAAAAGAGAAGTATAGAGAAAAGAAGTTGAAAGACAGTGGAAGAAGATCTCAGGACCAAGATCAAGGAGCAGTAGCCGACTTTATCATTGTAAGGTATCATTGTAAAGTTAATAAAAGAATTTATTTTCCCATCCTGCCACATGAGATTGTCATTATTTGAATATTGATTGCACCATTGATTAAATCTGTAACCCATTAGTTCATAGATCAAATGCATGTGGAGTTATTTGTTTTTCTTTTGTGAATGCAGGTCAACATTAGGAGGAGAGTTGCAGTCAAAGAACGACCAAGCACGAAAAGGGATCGAAATCAAACACAAAAAATAACGTACGTCAACTTGATACCTTGAGCCTTGTATTTACATATGAGTAATGGGGGTTTAGGCATGGGATGATGGTAAAAGGTAAGAATCTTTAGGTCAATTTTGCATCCATGGTAAAACCCTTAGTGCTAGTCCGTAAGAAGGATTGCCCACCCACAACACTATGCTCATGGAGGATGACATCGTTCTAGTCCGTGAATCGAAGGAGGATGCGTTCGAGGACCTCTTACAGAGATATGGCACGACACAAGAAGAGTTGTATGTAAGAATCGAGAAGGAGTTGAAGGAGATACAATGAACTATTAAATTTAGTCGTGCAGTACCTACTCCACTGTCTTCGTCGGAGACTATAGAGTTGGGGGATGAACCAACCCAACTTTGAATATTGACAGGTGAAATAGAGGCTCAGCTTCAGCGAGTCCAATAAGAGAAGGAATAGGATACAAAATCCCTAAAGAAACAAAAAGAGGAGATCTTGGAGCAACTGTGAGTTTCATGGTACTGTGAAACCGCGTATGAAAATGAGAGAGATGATTTTTGGGTGATGCTTGAGGGAGACAAAGAGAAGATACAGAAGGAAAAGGATGAATTTCTCGCAGAGAAAACTACAGTCAAGGAAGTGGTGAGAAAAGAATTTCACTCTGTGCCATGCTTGACACAAGAGGAAGATGAGGAAGTTGATTTTTAAGTGATGAATCTTGTTGAGTCCATTCAGTAGCTTCAAGCAAGGGTAACAGAGTTGGAGCTTCATGAAGTACCTAGCAGTCCACAAGAAGTGCATGACCAAAGGGAGGAAGCCCCTATGAGAATAGTTGAAAGGATCAAAGTCCTTGCCTCAGAATTTAAGTAGCTAATAAATAGAAGTGCACATACCTACGAACGCCTCACGGAAGACCCGGAGCTTAGGAACTTGGAAGCATAGCTACAGGAGGTGAAACAGTCGGCAATGACAGTACAAGCATAGATGAAGTCATTCATTGCAATCGATAGAATGAATAGATCACAAGAATAGCGTGAGGCCCAGTAGGAGATTACTGTTATCCAGGGAAGAGTCATGGAGGTCACACAAAGGCTACAACTGGTGTAGGAGGAAGACTGCACAATGTTTGAAGAGATTGAATTACAAGGTTCACAGCTATACCAAGTGGTTGTGATAATGGAACAACACCTGGAAGGGCCTATTATAGAGAAAATGATCCAGGAGTTAGCTAAGTAGGAATCTCAGGCAAAGAAACAATTCGAGGAAGCTTGAGCTAAGATTGAGGCCTTCAAAGCAGCACTTCCTAGATCTGAGTGAATCGGGATGAGTCACGGGTGAATGTTGGGAGAATGTTGGCCCTCGACCAAGTTTTGAGGAAACATTGGTCAGGATTGACCACTTTTTGGACATCAATAGGTTGGTCAAACATGGAGCACCTAGACGAATCTAAGATTGTGGATCTCACTTGTTTTTTGGGATTTGTGGACCCACCATGGGGCTCATTAGGGTTTTGTAATGAGTTCTGATATGTCGACCCATGGGGTTACCCATGATTAGGCCTTTTTGTAAGGAATGTAAAAGTATAAATAAGAAAATATTGTAAGGTAAAATTATCTAAGTAAGTAGTATGCAGCTAAGTGAAAAATAAGGTATCTAGCTAAGTGTAAGAGGCAAGTAGTTCTGAGTTTCTTTGTTCAACAGATTGTGTATGTATGGCTCTATTCTTAGTAGAGGATTTGGCTCTGTGCCTTGACCTAATTTTGGGAAGGTGGATCTGGTGTGCAGTGTGCATATGACCTGTCTAGTGCGAATCTTGGCTCTATGGCTTAGTGCACAGGAGAATATGAATGTAAGAGATTGAAGCATAACAAATAAGAAGAAGTCATTAGTGGATGTAGCCCCACATTGGGGTGAACCAGGTATATCATGTGTTGATGGTTTGCTTTGTGTTGTGATATTTATGTTGTAGATATTCTTAGTGCATTGATTATTATGAATGATAGATAGATCTATGAATGCTTAGTGCTTTGGCTATGTTGAATGTTTTATATATGCTATATTGAATGTGTAGATCTAGCTTCTAATGTTAAGTGTGTTGTATATTTTGTCATTGTTACTGTGTCGATCTGTACTTAGGGTTTGATCTACGATGTGAATAAATATAATGAATTAATGTGTGTTGTTACTAAGTACTATGCAAAGTATTATAATAATAGATCTGTGTCCCAACCTAGTTACAGACACTTCATCCCTATAACCCCCCTGCCTCTACCTCGGGTGAGACTTCTCCTGCTTTGCAGGTGTTGTCGAAAGGGTCAGTAGTTAGGGATTGTTTGGTGTGTTGTTGAAGCGTTGAACCCTGGGTATTCCCTTATGCCAACAATAACTCTTGTGGCATGAGAAAGTGGCATTGTTGAATTCTTGGTTCTCCTAATCTACCCTCGAGTGCCAAGGTTCAAAGATTTTGGCAAGGTGAACTTTGTACGGTAATGCCAACTATATCCCCATGGGTGGATTCCATTTCCACATGGTTAATGCCATTAATAGGTACCCATACGTAAAGGTTACACCTTTCTCCTGAGCTTCCTCACACGCTACCAAAAGTTCCTCTAGTAGGTAGTTGCACTAGTTGAATACAACCCCATTTGCATAAAAATCAACTACAGAAAATGCATCAAGGGTGAATTCACCTTTGTAATAGGACCGCATGACCTTTCTTTTGATTATACATCATTTCGTCCGAATAGTTTCTCGGATAATTGGGTCAATCCTTGTTGTTTGACCACCTCTTTGTGTGTGGAACTTCTCATACAGGCTAACCTCGCCTTTATTTTTCCCATGCTTGCTCAGGATTTGGAATCCTTTGGCGAGATCCTCACCCTCGAGAGATAATCTAGTGATTTGGTGGATGTAATCTGGATGAATTGGATACCTTCGTTCAATCCATATACTTATGTCATGTACTCGGCTAATCAAGAATTTTGTGCAACGCGCAACCTTGCTAGTGGTCCCAAAGAGCGGTAAGTCTTTGAGGTTCATGATTATAGAGTTGAATAAATTTATAAATTTAGGATTGGGGACAAACTGCATTTCTTCGATGGAATTCAAATACAATTCCCAGAACACATTGATGTTCATATGTGGGAGCAATACTTGGTCTACCAAATCTAGGTCCAAGAACTTTACTTGCTCTGTCTTTCCTTTGACATCCCCGAAGATCTCGATCCGAGGATCATATGGTTCATATAGGATTTCTTCTTTGGGAGATGAAATCCAACCTCATGTTTTTCTCGACATGGTATCTCTGAAGTGTTGATTTGCTGGGTAAATTTGGGTCGTCTTTGTAATAGGGGAACAAAAATATCTTAGGGTATGCACAATTGTAGGAAATTCAAAATCTAGCTAAAAAAAAATGGTGATGATGCTCATGGATTGATGGAGTCTTATAAATGGATAAATGGATAATTTTTGTAAGCGCACATAAATACACTCATTATTAGGCGATAAACGCATTTTTAGGCTTAGGTGTCCGACGAGACGGATAACAGGGTAGGATCTATCAACTAATCTTGGATTTTAATGAACATAATGATAGGGACATGGTCGAGTTGAGGTGATTATCCTTTTAATGGTTGAGACACAATATGGGGATACCGATGGAATATACACATATCACACATTTATGGCTTGAAGGAAATTTTGATGGGTTACGGTGGTTGTCATAAAGTGTATGACTAGACTGGGCACGTGTGGCACATGGGTTGTGATCAAGCTCAGATTCACCCTTCCTCCAACCACAATGGGGGTCCCCATCTAATTAAATGAATTCATTGAATTTAATGGTGGATATTCCAATCCCGTGCAGCTGAGTAAGCAGTTCTGTGCAAAATAAATGCTTATACTAAAAACACAATATATGTTGTGGTGCATTAAATGTACACTCTGACGTTTATTTACTTAATTGAAGAAATTGCAATAAATGAAAATATAACTACTATACATGCTCCTTTGGACTGGATAAAACTTTATTTATATCAAGCATGATAAATGTATGGTTTCATGTGGGTGCAATTCACCCATCCTGGGCGAAGGATACCATCTAGTTGTGTGAGCCTGACTGAACAAGAGTGTCGGATTTATGAAACTATGAATGAATCCAACCAATGCATGTGCAACTCATCTAGATGTTTCTGATATCGTTTTTCATATAGGAGTAACTTATCCCCTTGTGCTAATATCTTGGAATTAATATGCCTATCATGCCAAGCTTTCTGTTTGGCCTTCTCAACTGTCTGATGAAAATCTGCTAAAAATATTTCTTCCTCAAGTTCTTCCAAGTATGAAATCCTTTTCCCAATTGATTCATCATCTGTCATGTGTGTATCTTCTTCTATATAAGTACTAGGGGTTATAAATTCTATGGTTACGACAACTTCTTTTCCATAGAACAACTGAAATGTGGTGTATCTGTGTAACTTCTTCGTGGTAGTCTTGTAAGCCCATAAGACTGCTGAAATTCTATCATCCCAGTCCTCTCGGTTTGCACAAGATAGTTTTGTGAGTCCTCTTTATAGAATTGTATTGAAGTACTCTACCATACCATTATCTTGCAAATGGTAAAGGATGCTCTTATGATGTGGTATAATAAATTCAGTCGTTAAAGCTGCAATTGTACTGCTGATAAAATGAGTACCTTGATCATTGGTTAGACTTCTAGGACATCCAAATCGAGTGATAACATTCTTGAAGATAAATCTAGCAGTTGTATTTGTAGAATAATCGTGGAATTCATCTTCTTCAACCCATATTCTAAGTTAATCAGTTGTGGTAATGATGTATCTAACCTTTGAGTTCTTAGAAGGGGGGGTTGATCGATCCAATAAAATCAACAACCCACTTCTCAAATGCTTGAAGTGCTCCAACTGGATGAAGGGGTAATTCATCTCTACGATATGTCTTTCCTACTCTTTCGCAAGTGTCACAATATATAGAATATTACTTGGAATATTTAAATAACGTGGCCCACCATAACCCAACGTGAAGTACCTTTTGTGCAGTGGTCTTATCTCCAACATGTCTTCCTACAACTCCACTGTGGCATTCCCACAAGATATCCTGCCTTTCATGGTTTAAGACACATCTCCTAAGGATTTTTTCGAGTCCCAATTTGTAAAGTTTTCTGGAAATCAATTGCTAATCCGCTACACGAACCACCATATGTCACTTATGGGTTGTGGATTATGTTTCCGAGTAGGTTCTTGTAGTGAGGAAGAAAACAATGTCTTCAAGATACTCCAGAATGGACTCAATTTGGACCACGTCTGCATCTAGGAGTTGATCATCCACTGCTCCACCACTTCATCCTAACTTCATCCTAGAAAGGTGATCTAGACCTACATTGCATCTTCCTAGTTTGACAACCAATTCAAACAAAAATTCTTGAAACAACAATTTCCATCTCCAAATTATTCCTTCCAATATTGGTTTATTGACTAGGTACTTCAATGCAGAATGGTCAGTGAAAAACTTGAAATGAGAAGCTAATAAGTAGTGTCTAAACTTTTGTAATGCATAAATCATAGCCAAACCTTCCCTTTCAGTGGTTGTGTAGTTGTGGTCAGCTTGAGATAGTTTTTTGCTGGAAAAGTAAATAGGGTGGTCCATATTTCTTTCCCCTGGTTGCGCTAAAATGGATCCCAGGGAAATGCCTAATGCATCCACATGTCAATGGAATGCACTACTTAGTTTATCTTTGAGAATGTCAAATTCCTTGTCACACTTAGGCACCCATCGAAACAATTCACACCTCTTCAACAATTTCTCAAGGGGTGTTGTAATAGTTGCATATATTCTGATGAACCCATGGTAATATCCTGTATTTCCCAGTGTGGTGCACAAAAAAATAGTACTTTTAGGTGGGGGCATGTTCAGAATGACTGCAACTTTAGATCGGTCTACTAGGAATCCTTCTTTGCATACAATATGGCCTAATAGATTGCCATGAGGTACACAAAAAATACACTTTCTTAGATTTAGAGATATTTTAATTTCATGACATCTATCAAACATTAATTGGAGTAGGATGACATGACATTTTAACAGGATGTACACCATCCAATCATCCATATAGAATTATACAAACTTGTGGACGAATTCTCGAAAATATGCTATCACATTTTGAGAGAAAACTGCAGGGGAATTCTTCAAACCAAAGGGCATTACATTGTATGTGAATGATCCCCATTTGGTTATGAATATAGTCTTCTTCTTGTCTTCCTCTATGATTCTTACTTGATGATATCCATAGAATCCGCCAGTAAATGAATAGGATTCTTTTCCCGTGACTTGATTTAATACCTCGTCATTGAAAGGTGTGGGAAATAGATCATGCACACATGTATAAATCAAAATCTTGTAATCCACATAGACCCAAATGTCTTATGTGCATTTCTTACTCTAGACAACTATGGGGATAATCCATTATGCTTCTTCAATAGGGAAAATAAGTTCTTCCGCAAGAATCTTGTCCACTTATTTATTAACCTTTTTCTTTTATTCTAGGGTTGAGGCGGTATGGCCTGTGTTTCACAAGTCTTGATCCAGGTTTCAACTCTATTTTCATTTCTCCCATGGATCCTTTTATACCTTTTAGTTCCGAGAACATTTTTGGGAACAATTCCTCATACTCTCGCAACAGATTATGTACCTCGTTCATAGCATACTCATCCCATTAGTCTCCTATAGTATCTATCTTAGGATTATCTATGCTCCATATATTGACTTTCTACAACTTCAGTGGATGATTATAGGAGCTACAAGTGTGACTAGGTATGGTATCTTGAATCTCTCTACTGCCTTTAGATTTTTTAATGTCTAAGTTTCTAAGATCTTCTAAATTGTCAGGGTTTTCTAGGTCTCTCTCAAATTTATAGCAAGGTACTGATATCTTATCAATTTCAATACTCATACTATACTAAATCAAGTGAACATGGTCATGACATATTACTGGACTTGATTTCTTTTTACAAATTTCGGTAAAAATAATTTCCCTGATTCTTTGAAGGACAGTGTTGAGCTTGGGATATTTACTTGTAAAGGCACAATCCTTGAAAAATTGTTCTTTTAAGACCTTCCAACAGTTGATTTATCTTATGGTCTCCTTATGTATATACCAGGCCCTTAGAATAGGCCACAATGAATGGAAAAATACCTAGACCCATAGGTGAGAGGGTACCTCTACAACTCTCCACTGCTTTAAGCAATGTTCAATATGCATCTGAGGTCAGATTGTCTGTCGAATAGTTACGCATCCTAGAAATCTATCTTCTTTTATTCCTTCAGTCAATCCTGTTGGGCCTGAGATATGATCATCTTCATGACGTTATTACACACTTTTTTCCATACGTACATATGCATTTTTTTCATCTTTCAAAGGAGATTTTTGAAGAATTTTATGATAAAATGGTATAATCGACATGAAGTATGTATAATTCATGTTTTGTGATTCGATCAAGCTTAATTTATCATATTTTATGGTTTCCAAGAGTTAATTCATGTTTTTCTGCTATTACAGGGAAAAACACACCATGTTTCTTAGTCTGGCACTTGATCCAGCACTCGTTCCGGTACTTGACCCGACACTCGTTTCAACACCCAGTATTGCACAAAAAGACAAGGCAAGTTGGCGGTTATGGTATTGGCGGCCAATGGTGGAAAAATAGGGCACATGGGTTTTGTTTTTCATCACCCCCTCTAGCTACTAAGCTCAAGACAACTTGATTTTAGTTGTCCAAAGAGGGCGATTATTGGTTTCCTCCGTTTTGTTAGTTATGGATGGATTTATTGTAAATTGTAGGATTTAGAGGTGGTTCGACCCTCCTATTGTCGACCACCTAGGTTGTAAACCTATAAATACTACCAAGATGATCATTATATTGTTAAGCAAGTAGAATAGCCATTAGATTGGAGATAAATGCATCATACTATGTTTTTCATTTTTCACATTGCCAGAATAGTGCTTTTGACTTTCATGGTGAATTCGGCATGTTGAAGTTTGTGGTGTGCTTGTATAGAGTAGCCATGACTTGTTGGGGGGCCCACCAGCAGTCACGTGATGATCAATGTGTTTCTTATACATTTCATAATTTAAATTGTCTTTTATTTCCTGTACATGCATGTTTTATGTTTTAATTAGCTAGTTGTGGTTTAATTGTTTTATTGTTCTTTTGCAGGTTAGTGTGATGAGTTACGTTATCATGAGTTAGTTTTGTAGGCTACGAATAGACTTGCAAGTATCTACACTAACTCCATATGCATCTAGATATCAGATCACACTTTTATTTATGATCTTACAATCAAGTTTAAAACAAAGTTGTTTTTAGAATAACATAGAGTTCTATTTGGGTTTCATTTGACAGGGATCTTTGATGGATGGATAGATTTAATTCTAGTCATTAATCATAGTTTGCTTGTCTTAGTTTTAGATAGAATTCATTTGTTTGGTTGTTGGTTAATTGTCAATTTACTTTTTAATAAGCATAGTTTAATTTCTGTTTTTAATTCATTTTCTTATCATAGCTTGAATGATTAAAATAGACATAGTATAGTTTTATTTCATGCAATTTCCTTTCATAGATTAAAATTCAATTACATTTCTTAGTTAATGGTTGAATGTAGTTTTTCTTACATAGTATAGATATAGAATGATGATCTCATTATGTTGTTGATGGTTTATACATGATGCAGGGTATTTAACATTACTTTTATCATGGCTAAGTTTGCATTGGACTGTTTACTTCACACCTTTCATTTTTCCATTGAAATTAGTATTGAGCTTATACCATTAGAACTTTCCTTTGTGATTAAGTGTCATAGAGATATCATCCATCACCACCGAATTCATTCACACAAACACCAACATTACATTTGAGTGTTTCGTAGATTAAAGATAGTTTCTTGCTTTCGTAGATTAGAAGAGATAGTTTCTTGTTTTCATAAATTTAGTTGTTAATCTTTCTTGCTTTCAATAGAATAGATTTTCTTTCATGTATTGCATTGAGCATTTAAATTTCCTTTCACGCAAGAGAAATAGTTTTGCATTAGGAATTTAGTTCACTTTCCTCTTAGGCTAGGTAGTTGTTCAATGAGAAGTCTTTACTTACTTGTCCCTTTTCTTTAGTAGGATAGATAGTTGTCTTTGCTTACTTGCATTTTTCTTTAGTAGGTTAGTTAGGTGTCTTTGCTTACTTGTCTATTTTCTTTAATAGGTTAGATAGGTGCTTTTTCTTACTTGCTTATTTATTTTCTTTCATAGGGTAGTTTCTCATTGAATGTAGGTTGGCCAGTTAAATAAGTTTTCTTTCATCATTTGCTTAGTATGCTTAGTAGTTTATCTTTGCTTATTGTCTTGAACTAGTTTGATTTACATAGAGTTTTTACTTGCTTTCTTAGGAACCGTCTATCAATCTTTGGCCCAAAAGTGCTTAGGTTACCTAGTTTTCATTTTTCCTAGTAAGGTTTGCTCGTTAGATAGTTTTTCTTGAGTAGATTAGCCTTAGATAGTTGTCTTCCTTAATTAGACTACACTCCTACAAACCTTCTACCTTTGGCATATATTTTGATACAACTCTAAGTTTACTTACCCTAGGTTGACAATTTAATTGAGGGTAGTTTAGTGTCTTTTTTAGTACATATGAATCACCTAACATTTTGGCGTCGTTGTCGAGGAGTTGTATTAAGGTAAGAAGTAATTAGGAATTAGATAATCCTTAGACCTTATCATTAATTTGGTGGCAGGGGAACTTTAAGACAAAAGGTAAGAACCTATGAATCTGCTATAGCAGGTTCCCCCAAACCCAATAGTAGTTTTTCTTTTTGTTTTCTTTCATGAGTAGACCTAGGAATCAAATGGTAGCTTTTTCTTTTTCTTTTTTCTTTCTTTCATGATAGGCCTAGAGACCCACAAGGTAGATACATTAAATAAAAATCAAACCTTTCAACCAAGGTTCCTTCTGATCTCTTTGGGGGAAGGAACGTTCCACTTATAAAATCTACAGATCGATACCAAAAAACAGGGGCTAGCTCAAACCAAAGAGCTAAAATAGTCTCTGAAGGGACTAACACAGGGAGCACTATAGAACAAGATTGAAGCATCAATCACATTAGGACAAGAGGCAAGACCAATCGAGTCTTCCACAGAACCAAACAATACAACCTTTTCTTTTACACCACCACCAGGGGGCCCTAATTTTAAGGACATCATAGACCCTGAACAGGTGAATCTTTTGTTTGGTATCTCAACCAATGTAATTATCTCTCAAATTGACATAGAAACTTTGGCACCGATAATCTCAGCCGGCTGGAGTAGAGTCCCAGACATCAAATCAGTAGGAAGACCTTTTCATCAAAGAGAAACTTTGTTCTCTTCAAAGATAAAACCATTTAGGTACTCTCTTTTTGGAAACCAAGATAATGTGGGTGATCAAGAGGACCATAACAATGTAAGACACGGGGAGGAAGAAGAAACTGGAAACCAAACTGAAACTACCTTCGGATTTCCGATTTTAGACACCACTCCAAATGACAACATGAAGAATATTCCTCTCTTAGCACTGCCTACGTTTTATGGTACAAATAGTGAAGATCCAAACAACTTCCTATTTGAATTTGACATCTTGTGTAGGAGTTACAACTACATAAAAGATGCCAAGAAATTAAAACTCTTTCCTGCCACCCTCAAAGACTCTACATTAAGATGGTTTATGGGGTTGGAGAATCTAGTATTAGGTCTTGGGAAGCCATGAAAGACATATTTATTAAGAAGTACCAAGACTATTGCAATACCAAAGAGTCTCGTAATGACATATTTAAATTCCAACAGTTAGAATATGAGACCCTTGAAGACTATATGAAAAGATTTGGTTATATCTCCCAGAAGTCAAAATACCATGACCTCCTAGAGGATGCAGTTAGGGCTCTTTTCCTTAAGGGAATTCTAGAAGAATATTTAGAGATGCTTAACCTGATGGAATCATGTGATATTTCTCATAAACCATTTGTTAAAATATGTGAAATGTGTAAAAACTACTCAAGGAGTAGAGACAAAACAGGAAAGATTATTCAGGACCCTTACAATAGAAGCTTAAAACTAGTTGGTTCAGGTAGTATCATGAGAGCATAGATAGGGAACCTTTTAGAAAACTTTAAGACTTGCATCTTAAGAACAATGGGTTCCCATTTGGACACCCTTAAACTCAAAAAGAAATGGGAGGAGGAGAATGAAACAATGAGCATATATTGCCCAAGATGAAGGAAGAAGCATTCCTCAAGGGAGTTCCCACTAGATAACATTTCAGTTTGTGGCTTCTGTACAGAAGACCATGTGACTGAAAAATTTCCATCATTGGCTATTTTATTAGCCATATATAGGAGTGGAGATCCTGGGGAGTCTTCTTATGCACCTAGGAGGCCATGGAAGTCTAGGAATCAACCCACATGCCCAAATCTATAGTCTCAAGTTCCACCTTATTCTCAACAACAACAGTGGAACTCACCAGGTTGGAAAAACTGGTCTACTCAGTACCAACATCCTTGGATTCAAGGATGGAGGGGAGGACACAACCAAGGAAACCCTCAAGCTCCACCTATCCCTATGTACAACCATCCTTATGCTCAGTTCTCATTAAACACTCCATAGCTTCTTCCAAGTTTTGTTCCACCACCTTTACCTCCTATCCCACAACAACAACCGCTACAATTTCAAAATGCAAGCTCCCCAAAAATGACACTATTGCAGGCATAGTTAGTTCCAAATCCCCATAATAAGCCCCCTCAACCTCTTAACAATGTTGAGATGCAGGCCTTCCCGACATATTTCATTAATCCTGTTCCATTACAAGAAATTAAACTAAGATCGAGAAAATTTCTAGATAGGCAAAGACCTTCAGTAGTCATTCGGGAAGAAGAAGAAGAAGAAACCACCAAAAAACCCAAGGATAACACTAGGTGGGAAGATGTTATTATCCCGAATAATCAAGAACCCAAGCTTCCCCAAAATGAACCTTCACAGATTATGAAGATCCCTCCTTATCCAGACCAATTGGTAATCGAGAAACCTACCACCCAAATGGAATTTGACATTTTGAATGAATTGAAAAATATTTGCATCAAGATTCCTCTACTTCAAGCCATTAAAGACATTCCAATCTATATTAAGGTAGTCAAAGAATTGTGCATTAAGAAGCCAGGTAGGAAGAAAAAGGACCCTCCTAGAGTACATTTGGTAGGAGGACTCTCTGAGTACATATCAAAGAAGCCAAAGCTAGCAAAGTATGGGAATCCAGGAAACCCTGTAGTGACCATAACCATTAAGGATGTCTCCATCAGAAACACTCTCATAGACCTAGGGGCAACCATAAATGTTATGACCACTACTACCTTGGAAAAATTACAGTTACAACCTCTTCTTCGGCCTACCCCAACCATTTTGGAATTAGCAGATAAGTCTAGGGTTATACCTGAAGGGATTGTATATGATGTCATGGTTACTTTAGCCTCATGGGAGTAACTAGTAGATTTTCTTGTCATTCATTCAAAGGATCCTGCCTGAGGCCATCCCATTATTTTGGGAAGACCTTGGCTATCCATAGACAATGCATTTATTGGCTGTAGAGAAGGAGAAATGACCATATGAAATGGTCTCTCTATCCATAAGCTCACCATTTACCCTCCAGCTCAACCTATTATGGAAAATCTATGGTGGATTGAATTTCCATATGAGAATGAAGACTGGGAAGAACTCGTATTGCCTAGTGACCATGTAAGGGCACTTCAGGAGAATACACCAGAAAATGTGCTAAACCAATTCATTTCTACTATTACATGTGTGGATTTTCCATAGTATTTTCCCCAATTTGCATACATGTTTGGGGAAGAATTCCAAGAAAATTTAGATCCATTTGTTTTGTCTTCAACATCTTTTATTTTCAAAATAGATGAGTCTTCCATGTCTTATACTATGCCCTACGAGATTAGTCCAGGGAAAGTTTTACATATAAACTCTGGGCCAGATACAGACCAACATAAATAGTTAGTAGATATCCTTAACGAACAAATAGGAGAATTTTCCTGGGAATACACTGACATGAAGGGTATACAACCTGACACATGCATCCACCATATATATACCTAGGGGGAAGTAACACCTATTAGGCAACCCTAGAGAAGGATGAACCCAACACTCAAAGACATAGTCAAGGAGGAAATCCAAAAGTTGTTAAATGTCAGATTTATCTATCCCATCTCCGACAATAAGTGGGTATCCCCGCTTGTAGTGGTTCCAAAGAAAGTGATCGGGAAATGTAGAATTTGTGTTGATTTCTGGGAACTCAACAAGGCCACTCTAAAAGACTACTTTCCTCTTCCTTTCATTGACCAAGTTCTTGATACCTTGTCCGGAAAGAAGTATTTTTCCTTTCTAGATGGGTACAGTGGGTACAACCAGATTCTTATAGCACCTGAGGACTAGGACAAGACTACCTTTACCTGTCCTTGGGGCACCTATGCCTATAGGGTCTTACCATTTGGATTGTTTAATTCTCCTGCCACATTTCAATGAGTAGTATTAGTGATATTTTCTGATCTTATTCATGATTGTGTGGAGGTCTACATGGATGAATTCACAGTCTATGGAAACACTTACCAAGAAGCCTTAGACAACTTAGAAAAATTCCTAATCAGATGCAAGGAAATGAACATATCTCTAAGTCATGAAAAATGTTGTTAGCTGAAGGAGTGGTTCTAGGAAATCATGTTTCATCTGAAGGAATAAAAGTCGATCCTACAAATATTGAGGTCATTATTAGACTTCCACCCCCCAAGACTCAGAAAGAGGTGAGAATCTTTCTTAGACATGCCGGATATTACCAGTAGTTTATTGAAAATTTTACAAATATTGTTGCACCTATGTTTGGATTATTGATAAAATATGTTGATTTTGTTTGGGCTGAGCATTTCCAAACTGCCTTTGAAACCCTAAAAGCCAAGCTATCTATGGCACCAATTCTTAGAGGGCCCAATTGGAATCTCCCATTTCATATATCCACTGATGCCTTCAACACTACAATCGGAGGGGTATTAGGCATAGTCCTATGCCATTTATTGTGTAAGAAAGAACTTGTCCCCTGCCGAGTTGAACTACACAGTCACTGAGAAAGAGTTCTTGGCAGTTGTTCATGCTATTAACAAGTTTCATCATTACATTATAGGTTATGAAGTATTTGTACACACTCGTCATTCCACCATTACGTTCCTCATGAATAAACCTATAACTAATGGCCGAGTGACCAGGTGGCTCTTGTTATTGCAATAATTTAATATCACTATGCTTGACCGATCTGGAAAGGATAATGTAGTACCTCACTTTCTTTCCCGAATAAACAATGAGGATGATGATATCCCTGTATATGATAGTTTCCCAGACAAGCATCTATTTTCCCTCTCTGTCAATACCCCGTGGTTTGCAGATATGGAAAACTATTTGGCCACTAGGAAGTTACCGTCTCATTTGTTACCTCATGAAAAGCGGAAAATTATTACACAAAGTGCTAATTACTCTTGGGTTGGTCATGATCTTTTTCACACAGGTCCTGATTTGATTATTTGTAGATGTTTCCGAGAGGACGAGGTACCTGATATACTACAAAGTTGTCATGATGGACCATGTGGTGGCCATTTCTCTGACAAACGTACAACATATAAAGTGTTACATTCGGGTTACTATTGGCCTAGCATTTTCAAAGATGCTTCCAAGTATGCGAGAAGTTGTGATAGTTGCCAAAGGTTAGGAATACCTACATCATCTGATGAAATTCCTTTGCAGGACCAAGTTATGATAGAACCCTTCAAAAAATGGGCCCTCAACTTTGTAGGACCAATTTCACCCATGTCCCATAGGAAGAACTATATCTTAGTTTGTACGGACTATGTCACCAAATGGGTAGAGGAAAAAGCTCTATTTAGGGAAACAGAGAATTCTGTTGTCAAATTCATATATGAAGACATCTTTACCCACTTTAGTGTCCCTCATGAAATTGTTACCAACCAAGGCACTCAATTCACTTCCAATCTAATGAAAGAGCTAACAAAGAAATATGGGATTAGACATTATAAATCTTCTCCATACCACCCACAAGAAAATGGTCAGGTAGAATCTACAAACAAAGTTATGGAAGCCATCTTGACCAAGACTGTTCAGTTACATCACTGAGATTGGGCTGATAGGCTTGTGGGCATACTGAACTACCTGGATAAATACCACTGGGCATACCCCTTATGAGCTAGTGTACAGGAAACAAGTACTTTTACCAATAGAATTCCAAGTAAGGACCTTCTGTATTGCCACAGAATTAGGATTGAACCTGGATGAGGCTTAGAAGCAATGAGCCTTACAGTTGAATGAGTTGGATGAAATCAGACAAGATGCCATCCAACAAACGATATTAGTCCAAAACCAGAGGAGCAAGTGGCATGACAATTTTATTAAGAATAAGCACTTTCAGCCTCGTGATTGGGATCTATTGTTTGATTCTTGATTCAAAACCTTCAAAGGAAAACTTACCACCTATTGGTTGGGCCCTTACGAGGTAGACACTATATATGACAGTGGAGCTATAAAAATTAAAACAATTGACGTTGGACAAGTCTCCCTTGTGGTAAATGTACACTGACTTAAATTTTATCATAATCCCATTTCCAGAGAGGATTTTCTATAGGTCATGTCAGCTAAAAAGGCATTGGCCTTAGTATATGGGGAAGCCCCCCCTTGTTCTTGAATATTTTTTTAAATATTTCCTACTGTATATATGTAAATAGTTTTTGTTAATAAGGCAATTTTAAGAGGTTTATGTAAGTATTTATTTCACCAGGAGTACATAGTTTCAAGATATTTCTTCAAAAGACTGTTATACTTGAATTTTGTGTTTATTAAAGCATCGAATGAATATTGACTTACTATAGTTAGCTATATTTTTTCAAACATTCTCATTTTTTAAGGAATTCTAAAGAAGTTGTCGAGGAAAGGAAAGACAAGGCAAGGCATGGCTTCTCAAGGAAAGGCATGTCAATGAAAAACAAGGTCTGTTAAGTAAAGGAATGTCAATGCAAGGCAAGGAATATCAGGGAAAGTCATAGAAAGGAAAGGAAAGAAAAGGAATGTTAAGGAAATTCATGGCATGTCAATGCAAGACATAGAAATTCAAGGCAAGGGAATGCATGGAAATGCAAGGCATGTCATGGTAAGACATGACAATGCATGGAAAAGCATGGCATGGAAAGGAAAGACATGTCAAGGCAAGGCATGGATTTTCAAGGCAAGGAAAGGAATGACAAGGCAAGGAATGGAAAGGAAAGGAATGGCTTGTCAAGGCAAGGCATGACTAGGCTAGGCATGAGATGCCAAGGAAAGGAGATTCATGGCATGTCAAGGAAAGGCATGTCAATGCAAGGAAATTCATTTCAATGCAAGGTATGACATGCCAAGGCAAGGAGTCTCAATGGAAGGCAAGTTCTTTCAAGGACAAGAATGTTAATTCAAGGCAATGAATGTCTAGGAAAGACATGGAAAGGAATGGAAAGGAATTCCAAGTCAAGGCATGTCAGGAAAAGGCATGCCAAAGAAATGAAATTCTTGTCAAGGGAAGGCATGACATGTCAAGGAAATACAATACATGTCAAGGAAAGGCATTTATTATCAAGGAAGACTTAGCTTGTCAAGGCAAGGAAAGACATGTCAAGGAAAGGCATGTCAAGGCAAGGCAAGGCATGGCTTGCCAAAGAAATGCATGCGAGGGGAAGGAATGCCAAGGAAAGGCAAGGCAATGAATGTCAAGGCAAGGAATTTAATTTCAAGGAAAGGCAAGGATTTTCAAGGTAATCAATTGCATGCCAAGCCAAGGAAAGAAATGTCAAGGAAAGGCATGGCTTGTCAAGGCAAGGCAAGACATGTCAAGTCAAGGCATCGATTGTCAAGGCAAGGTATGGCTAGGATAGGCATGGAATGTCAAGGAAAGGCAAGGCATGACATGTCAGGGAAAGGAATTTCAATGCAAGGAAAGACATGTCAATAAAAGGAATCACATGTCAAGGCAAGGCATTTCAATGCAAGACAAGGTTTGTCAAGGAAAGGCATGTTAGGGAAACACATGACAAGGCAAGGCAAGTCAAGGAAAGGAATGACATGTCAATGAAAGGAATGCCAAAGCAAGGAAAGGCTTGTCAAGGAAAGGCATGGCATGTCAAGGCAAGGAAAGGCATGTCATGTCAAGGAAAGGCATGGCTTGTCAAGGCAAGGCATGGCATGGCAAGGAAAGGCATGGCAAGGCAAGGAAATGCATGTTAGAGAAAGGAATGGAAAGGAAAGGAAAGGAAAGGAATTTCAAGGCAAGGCATGACATGTCAAGGAAAGGCATGCCAAGGAAAAGGAAGGCTTGTCAAGGAAAGACATGGCATGTCAAGGGAAGGCAAGACATGTTAAGGCAAGGCATGGCTTGTCAAGGAAAGGAATGAAAATGGTAGGCATGGCATGTCAAGGAAAGGAAAGGAAAGGAATGGCATGTCAAGGAAAGGAATGTCAATGAAATGCATGGCATGTCAAGGCAAGGCAAGGCAAGGCTAGGCATAATTTTATTTTATGATCTTTACTAATGTTCATTAGAATTGTTGAATGTTTTACATCATTGGAATGACATCTTAGATGTAACTTATTTGATATTTTATTATCGTATGTGAACTTTGGTATGATGTAATATGCTTATCATTTCATTTTATATGTTGTAATATTATATATATAACAGAGAAATTAATTATTGCATCAAATAAATAACAAATTTTCATTCTAAATGTTTGTTTTTGCAGAAAAAAGATCTTCGAGAAGATTTAGATCATCCTAAACAAATAGATCTATATCATGATGTTGGGTCCAATGCTGAGATGGAAGGTGATGCTCATGATAACACAGATACAAATGACAACGATGACATTGTTGATGCAAATGACAATGATGACAATCATGATGATCATGATGACAATGGTAATGATGATGTTGAGGCAATTGCTGGTAGCATCCAGTGACATTGATGATCATATATATTGCATCATGGATCATTTTTGATATATTGTTATAATTCCTCTTTTCATGGTTACTATCATATGTATCTTTTTCACGACCTCCAATACCATATTATTGAGTTGTATCATTTTGACATGTTTCATGTTGACTTATATCGTTTTGACATGACATATCATATTGACTTGTATCATTTTTTATTACATAATTTATAATTTTTATTTATATCATTTGTACTTGATGTATCATTTTTACTTATGTCCACTATTGGACATGTATCATTTTCAGATGATATTGATCTACTGGCATATATATTTCACTTTTGCTTGTTTTAGTTATATATGATGATGATCTTATCAATATTGACTCGTCAATTTTTATATGTTGAAAGTGGTTGATGATTTTTGGATGCATGTTTTTTTAAGAACCAAACATCAATATAGCATAGAAAAACTTTAGGAAATGTACTCAATGCCTTGAAAAAGAGATAATTTCAGATAATAATCCTCTTCGAGGGGGCAACCTCCTTTTAACCCACTTAAATGTTCAAGTACAAGATGATTCAAAATGAAAATGTCTCCTTGGTATATATAGGAGACTAGGAGGT
>ML778706.1:1793056-1806825 GCA_009831015.1 Picea engelmannii
TGGCCTAAAGCCGACATAAATAAAATAACATTACTAATCTAAATCACAACTAATGGCCTAAAGCCGACATAAATAAAATAACATTACTAATCTAATATGCCCCAATTAAGTGGTAATGAGCCAATATTAGGGCTTAACATGTTTATTACGTATGATGGTTTTGATTTACTACTCATGATGGATCTTGTCAAATTCACTTAAATTATAGATATTTGACTGACTTGTTTTAATTATAGATGATGATCATGTTATAATAATTATATTGTTATTTTATATATACTATATGTTGTAGATTCTATTTTGATGGAGATTTAATAAGTATAATGATGTTGTTAATTTGTATGGATGTACGTTTCCCTAAAAAAATATTTAGAAATGTTATCCTATAAAACATTTCAAATGCGTTTATATGACTTACTGTATAATCATATAAATTATTTAAGAGACGTGATATATTTAGCTAATTAAATTGAAATAAAACATATTGAATTAATAACTGTAAGAAAAAAAAGAAGCATTGTTGGAAGTAAGAAAGGAAGCAACAATTGAAGCCAAATTGGAAGAAAAATTGGAATCCACACTAGAAGAAAAACTGGAAGCAAAATTGGAACCCAAACTAGAAGAAAAATGGGAAGCAAAACAAGTAGAAAACTAGAAGAAAAACTAGATGTAAAATTGGAAGCAAAATTGGAAGCAAAACTGGAAGCAAAATTGGAAGCCATATCAGAAGAAAAACTGGAAGCCAAATCAGAGGAAAAAATGGACGCAAAATTGGAAGGAATATCAGAATAAAAAATAGAAGAAACACCTGGTGCTATTACTGGCACCAAACGGGAAGAAAAATTTGAAGCCATATCAAAAGAAAAACGAACGTAAAAGGGAAAGCCAAACCAGACGCAAAAATGGAAGAAAAATTTGAAGGAATATCAGAAGAAAAACTAGAATAAACACTTGGAACTAAACCTGATGCTATTCTTGACACTAATACTAATGCTAAACCTGGTGGTATTCCTGGCGTCAAACTGGAAGAAAATTTCAAAGCCATATCAGATGCAAAATTGGATGTAAAACGAGAAGCCAAAATAGACAAAACAATGGGAGAGAAATTAGAAGGCATATTAGAAGCAAAACTGGAAGCAACACTTGGTTGTAAACCTGGCACTAAATCTGGTGTTATTCCTGATGCTAAACCTGGTTCTATTCTTGACGCTAAACCTAGCACTAATCATGACGCTAAAACTGATGCTATTCCTATTTTTATTTTTCTGGTGCTAATTCTCGCACTAATTCAAATGCTAAATATGTCACAATTATAAAAGTCCACATTACACCCTCTTTTGCGCCAGAAAAGGTGGTTGATTCATGGAGTAAAATACACTAAATTCCAGTGCTATTTTAGGTGCTAATTGCTTATTCTATTGTAGTGTTACTTGTAAGGGGAAGATGACCAAAAATAATTCTAGACCGAGATAAGTTTGCACCTTTCCTCTTTTCTATTTATTTTTGTTCCTTCAAGTAATTCGATAATACTTTTGGTTTCCCTTTGCAGGTTAAAATTGTATGCTTCAATTTCCTAAAGGGAGACTTTCCTATATTTAAAAGGTACTCAAGTTCAATCACAAAAAACTTCCCTCTTACTGAGACTCCTTCCATAGATCGAATGAGAGATTTGTGCTCCCTTTTATTCCTCACAAGATATCTTGTAGACAATTGATGTGGATTCTTTAAATTTTTGTTTTAGAGTATTTAATAGAAATTATTGCATATGTATAACCCCATCTGTAAAGATAATTTATATGGAAAGCACTCTACAAGGCCTTGTTCGCATACATCAATTTCCTATAAAACTACATAAATATAATTTGTCATATTGCTCTCTAAGAACTATTTTTGGAGATAAGCATTTCGATTTCACTTGTTGTCCTTTCCCTTTTAGTTAGTTTCATGATGAGAGTTCTCCATAAGATGACTATTTAGCTTTAGTACCTACAGATTTATCTATGTCGATCAATTATGTAGCTTGTGTACAGATTTTGTAGATGAAAGCAAGTCAAACCCAACAAGAATATACTAACATATATATATAAGCAACATGTAAATCAAGCAGTCTATTATAGCCATGAGGTACACCTATATAGATCATTACTTATATATATATATATATATATATATATATATAATACTTCAGAAGAAATGAAAGGTAAACAATTAAGATACATATCCGAAATAGTTATGTTGGGAAAAGAAACGGAACAACCACATTCCAACCAACCGTAGATACAAAAAAAAAATGATTAGTTGTCCTAATCACCCCCTAGCTTGACCATGAATCCATAAGGGAAAACTATGCATCACTCTTTAGCCACTGTTTCTATGAATAGTTCAAAAAATTATTTTCCTAACACCAGATGTGCTCATATCAACAAAAAATTCATTTCCCAACATACTTAGTAGCATTCTTCCTCCCACATATGTTGTATATATCTCATTTTCCATTTCCTAGAACTTTTCATTCCTTTCCCTCATTGGTAAATTCACATATTTACAAATCCATGATTTTTAGGGGTTGCTAGTGACAAAAATCAACTTCTAACACTTGTAAAAATCATCTCTGAGCTAACTCAAACATGTTCCCCACTCATGGATTCATAGTCAACTATTTTTAACCCAGTTGTTCCATCTATTCTCCAACATTAATTTTATTAAAATGTTTGTCTCATATATGTGTCCATCAAAAGAGGACAATTGACAAGTCAAACTTTTGTCCAACAATGCTAAAAATAATAATTACATACTTCCACAATCCCATAAATGGAATTTTTTTTTTAGTAAAACAACTTTGAAATAATGTTTTTTGAATAATTCGAGGATATCACATGTTCCTCATAGAACTTAGGATAGGAAAAATATTATTAGAATAATATGGTGGGTTCATGGATTTACGTGAATGCAAAGGTAGGTGAGGAAAGCACCGTGGACCCGCGGTAATATATAGTAACAAATGGGTGTGAAAAATTATAAATTTAGGTGAAGTGAAGAGGAGAGGTAAATATTTGTAAAATATTATAAGTCTTCAGAATCAGTCGGACAGACTTGCATTTGATATATGAAATAAATATTATATCACCAACCCAAGAACCCCGCGAACCTATGAACCCAAGATAACTCATATATTTGGCAAAGTGTTGGAGGAGTTACATATTAAAGAGTAGTAAAAAGCATTGTGTTCATTATGAATATAGCGGAAGTCAAAGTGCATTTTGAGGGTAGCAGAGATAACACATACTCTTAGAAAATATTACCAACTCACGAACCCATGGTAAGCCATAGTAAATAACACTAAGTTTAGAAAGTATATAATGGGTCACGTGAAATATGGAAACAAATAAGGAAAATATGAAAATGAAAATAAATATATGGGAAATAAATGAATTATCTGAAATTTGGGAAAGGAAAAAGGAAAAAGGAAAGAAATGGGAAAATGGGATAATGAAAATGGAAAGGAAAATAAAAATAAATCGGAAAATAAAGGAAAAGGGAAATGAAAGTAAACATGGAAAGAAATAAGGAAAAATGGCTAAGTGTGGAAAATGGTAAGGGAAAAATGAAAGTAATGAGAAAATGGGAAAATGACTAAGTTAAAATGAGAGAATGAATAGAGGTGAAGGGAAAATAGAGGAGAGGACATGTAGCTTACAACATTTTTCATATTTCTTCTTGTAATACCTCCATTGGACTTCTAGACAAAAGTATGTGTATCTTGGTCATGGAGACTCTGATTTTGATTCCACAAAATGCATGGAAAAGATGATACCCAGGGATATGCAATGAACATGTGATAGTTCAAAAATATTCATCTTCCAATATCATTTTGTTTTATTATTCTAGGAGAAGGAATATATAGGTGACCAAATTTTGGTCAAAACCTTCCTCTACTTCTCATGATGAACGTCAACAAATACACCATCAAGCGAAGAATTATGTTATCATCGATGATAGTTTATACCATCAAAGAGTTGACTGTGTTCTCCATCATTGTATGATTCATGAAGAGGCATAGGTTGTGTTGAATGAATGTCACATTGGAGCATGTGGTCGTCACTTGTATGGGTTGGCAACAACCCATAAAATACTTTGTGCAAGATACTTCCAGCCCGCATTAATAAAATATTTTATAGAGGCGGTCAAGAAATATCACCCATGCCACATATTATCTTAGAAGATGCGGAAACACCTTACTCCTATGTTTCTGGTTATTGTTGTTGGTCCCATCACTAAGTGGGGGATTGATTTCACTACATGCCACCCAGATTCGACTAGGGGGCGTATTTACATCATCGTGGAAGTAGACTACTTTACTAACTGGGTGAGATCCATTTCAACATTTAGTAATGACATGGAAACGACTGTGATTTTCATTTTTATCCAGATTATAGCCAGGTTCAGTATACCGAAGGAGATTGTCATAGACCATGGAAGTTATTTTCAAAATATGATCATCATTGAGATAACATAAAATCTTGGGTTTAATCAGGAAAATTCATCACCCTACTATCCATAGGTGAATGGTCAGGTAGAGGATGTCAATAAGTCTCTTAATACTTCTCTCCAATGGACAATCAATTCGTCCAAATTGAATTGGAATTTGATGTTGTACTCAACACTTTGGGCATATCAAACTTCCTTCAATACTGCTACAAGTTTCTATCCTTTCCAACTCGTTTATGGGCTGGAGGAAGTCTTTCCCATAGAGTGCCAGATTTCTTCTTTTAAGTTGGTAGTGGAATTACTTCCCCACACAACTATAGTTGAAGAGCATCTCCTCTATCTTGAGAAACTCGATGAATAACATTGAGATGCAACCTTGGCTAACGAGGCTCATAAACATTGTGTCAAGTGTCAATATTATCAGTCGGTCCTTGCTAGATTTTTCCCTTATGATCTGACACCTTGACCCATGCGGGAATTTTCCCGAGTGTCCTTATCCTGCACATGTATCCTTGCACCGAGAATGAATATGTTCCATTTGATTAGAACCATTTTTATTCCTCTTGACACTCATTCCTCCTTTGTAACATAGCATTATTTTATTCTTTTGTAAGATTGTTAAATACATGAAAAAGAAAAAAAAATCAAATATTCCAAAAAGAGGGGATGGGGAAACATTCTCTTTTGTTGGAAACATTCTATTCACCCTTGGACAAAGAACATCCTTTCATTTGTTCTGCAAGCATTAGGATCTAGTATGGCCTTAGTAATTTGTTCTCATTACGTAGAGTTGTTTCCTCCTCTATTTGGTTACTCTTCCAAACATGTGGAGTGTTTTTGGTGCCTCTTGTGCCACAAACTTATGTCAATAACATGTTTCCTAAGTCTTTACATCTATCATGTTCTTTTCCAAGGGGAAGTCTAGAAACCTAAGTCGTCCATTCTAATATAAGTCTCTTGACCTTCATGAGTCAGCCATCCCAAGATTTTGGTCAAGTTCACATTCATAATCAATGAAGTTAGGTGCTTGATGATAGAGGTCCTCTATTATTTCTACGATGACACATCGAAGACCTTTGAGTAGTGATTCTTAAACTCCTATTATACTCCTACATGATTTATGAAAATCTTGACAATATTTCTCGAGTTATGAAGTTATCATCTCTAGCCACATACATTAATGCCTCTTGAATATTCCTATAACATTGTATATCCTCTGATGATTTTTAGATGTAGATTCCCTATGCATTGTTCATGGCTACACTTTATATTGGAATACACATTGTTCATGTAGCCATGATTAATATATATGACATGGATATGCAATGTACTTAATTGGCATCCATGCTTAGTTTTTCCCAAGCATGGGAATTCTCGTCTCGATGATTATTATTATCTTATTGGAGATGATGCGCTCACAAACACTCGCTTGGGTTTACTCGACTCTAATGCTTTCCCACTTTATTAAAGATGTTGTAATGTATTTCAACCATCAATTACTCTTATTAACTAACACATTAGGGGGAATCTATTATAACTCAAAATGTCAGTTCTATCAATCTGTAACATCCCCAAAAGTAAATTATTTTTAAGGATTGAAAATGCTTAGGAATTTATTTCCATTTTTGGTAAATTCGAAATTGGAAAATTATTGTCATTTATGGAAATTCTGAATTTTGAATTTAGTTAATTGTCAATAGTGATTTTGATTGTTGGGAAAATATATGATTTTACCCAACTAACTCTTTGACTATGACACTTGTAAGAAACAAATATTTTTATATTTATTGTTGATGGACAAATAGAACAACTAGGTTAAAATCAACTCACCATCACTCCATGAGTGGGGAACATGTTGGAACTACCTCAGGGTTGAATGTTACAAGTGGAAAATCAATAATTTGGCCATTGGTAGCCCTTGAAAATCATGGATTTGGAAATATGTGAAAATTCCCAAGGGGAAAAGACCTAGGCACAATTTCTTTTGGATATATAACAAATGGGAGGAGGTAGGATGATTCCTAGTATGTTGAGGAAACAATTATCTCTTGATGTTATGAACACTTCTTTATGAGTGTGAGGAAAGGGGAAGTTGTTGAGATTGAAGAACTATTGTTGAGGAGGAGTTTTGGATTTTTCCCTCATGGACTCATGGTTAGGCTGGGGGGAGAACAGGACAAGTAGTTTGGTTTTTTTGTTCTAAGGTTGGGAGGAACTTGGTTGTTCCATTTATTGTTCGGAAACTATTCATATATGTCTATCTACTATTTCTCTAGTCAAATATTATTTGAGTTATTAGCTGATAGAATGCATCTACTTAAATATGGATGATCTTTTATGTTAATTAAAAATATGATGGAATGGGACGAATTGTAGGATGAACCCTTATAGTTTAATCACATGAGTTGAATAAATTTTCTATGAATCTTGGCTGGAAGTGGAATTTAATTATGGGATTTTATTAGGAGAGTCATTTGTGCCAAACAACATATATTTTCATTACTATTCCCGAAATCCCTACCAGATATGTGGATCATATGCATCTAAGATATTCAGTTCCTCAAGTGAACTTTAGCCTGTGAAAACATTAAAAGAAATCTGGAAAGTAAATTTGATATATATATATATATATATATATACATGGGATTGTTTTAGACAGTAGAAGTTACCGACAATGTGAGTACCAAACGAGACTTAGAAAATTACCCATATAAGTATATATATATATATATATATATATAGTTGTTGTACATGATGTTGCATAGTCTATTTCTACATCAAAGTTATTCATACATAAGATTTCCAATGCCTGGGCACATGATATTTATGAAAAAAGCTTTCATTATTAAGACTATGAAATGAAACAATGTATAGTTCATGCATTCTCTTATAAATCACTAAGAGGCTATCTATTTTAAATATTACAAAATTCATAGTGCAGAGACTAATTAAGTAAATCACAGTATTCGAATGGCAGGAAGGACAACTAAAAATTCCTTTAATAAAGAATTTGAAGATCTGTATATCTACAAACTCAGATCCAAACAATCATAAATAGAACACCACAGTGATAACCACCATCACGGGGATCCGTTTTCTGAATCCTTCAAGAGAAAACTTTTAATTTGAAACCTGAGTACCTTATTGAACAAGAAGTGGTTTTGATCCATCGTAGCGACCATGTAATCCTGGAAGAAAGATAAGACGATTTTCTTAGCGACAAATAGAGGCCAGACAAACTCTAACTTTTAAGGTAAATCACATAAGACAACGAAGATATCATATGACAGGGTAATACTTATCTTGAAATTATCACAGGTATGCTCCCAGTCATAGTCGTGATCCATCGACAGACTGAAAGAGAAAGAATGAACTTGAAAATCCTGATGGGTACCCTCGCAACAAAACAAGGTCCCATCATTAGATATAATATCCAAAACAAAAAAGAAAAGTATATTAAAAATAATTTCGTTACTTTACAGTAGTTTCGACACTATTTGAAAGTAGAAAAATTTAACATTGAACAACATATAATTATTACACAGAGTGACCAGTCGTGTCACAGAGAATACACCAAAGCATGATTCTCATAAGAACGAAGTCAATACAAAAATTGTTATGGAAGAATCTAAATCAATACAAAAAACTTTATGAAGGAATTTAAAATAACACATAATACTTAGGTTTTCTCTTCTTCATAAATTAAGACTGTGGCAAGCAAATACATAGTTTGCAAATGACCATATTTTCATAGTGTATAACGTTTAGACCAGAGGCAATTTTCCAACTCGAGAACTACAGACGAAATTACGAGATGATTAATCATCTATTCACTCAAAGTTTATGGACTGTTGACGAGGAAAGTTTTTCAGTTAAAATTACACATGGAGTTAAGCAAAGAGAATTAAATTAATAAAAATAGTACTCAAACACCACAAGAAGAATACCCAATCAGAATTGATGCTAGGATCGAACAGTAAATGTTTTCCCTAATTCCCACAGTTGACATGAACCATATTCAAGAAAGTCATAGTCCAGGTGTCAAACACTTCTTCTCAAAAATGAAAGCACACTAAATTACAGGGTGAGTGACACCTGGGATTTTAAGGTCACGTTCTAGTATGAGAATGAGTTATGATAGGAATCAAGGGATGTATGCAGAGAATCCAAAAGGATTTGAGAAATTTCATAGAGTTATAGACCCCATACAGTCTTCACAGTTGTCAAGTTAATGAATTCAAAGGAAAAATGAATTCAACACTTACACTACGTAAGGGAAAGATCTTCCTTGGATTTGACCTAATCCCAAATTGTGATTTAACACCCAAAAAAGTTTCCATGAAGCAAGTAGGAAAACTAAAGAATAGACAATGAATCATACCAAAGAAACAAAGTCTTGGGAAGACTCAGGTAGGACATGCACATCATTACCGGATGAAACACATATGACATAGAACAAATAAATACAAATGCATTATATTCGATAAATGTATTAGAAGAACCGACACCCCCTCCACCTATGACCTTTCGGTCCAGAGAATGGGCTATGGGATTATTCACAAATGTTATATCTAGCACATAGTACCAGGGTTTGGGTGGAAGACGAAACTAAGGATTAAGGGTGGAGCCACGGAAAACCATGAGTGATGTCGAATACACTTCCGATTGGTAAAAAAGAAAATTATAGAAAAATAAACCTACTACTGAAGTTCAAAAGAATACCACATTCAGGAAATCTGAAGGTAACAAGTCACTTTGGTAATACAGAGATTCGAATAACCATCGTCGAAGAATTCTCACCTTGCAAGGGGTTTCAACCGGTGTTCTCCAAACTTTCCTTTCTCCATTACGAGTTCTAGTTTCACGAATGTTGGCTGCTACAACTGAGCTAAATAGTAATAAAGGAAGTCTCATGGGATTTGCATAAACACAAGAACATAAATGAATGAACCAAAACGATAGTAAACCCTCCAGCGAGGTTAGTAATGGTGATGGGTAGAAAACTGTGTCAGGGCCATGTGAACTATGCGAGGTGGTAAGAGCTCAGTGGGCACAAAGGCCGAGCACTAGCCCAAGGAGTATGCTATAGGGTATTTTTTTAATGTCATAGGTATGGTCATTAAAACCATACAACTTTTCCCTGTCATCTTATTTTTTCCCATAGTTAGGGTGAAGTATGAACATAGACCAATTAGTGTTTAGAATGTGCATCAACTATATTCTAATCAGACGTTAACTCTTACCAATAGCCTCGTAAACACATATACTATGTTAGTTACCATGTGGTCATCGACAGTAAAATTTACCCTTGTGCTAGAGACAATCACCCCAACTTAATGAACACGAGTGTAAAATTACTCATAGATGAAAAAAAAACAACGATAAAGATTGTTAAAGGGTAACAAAATTATGCTATGGGGTTGCGTGAATAGGATAGTGGTCCTATAATTTATAAACAATTTGATCCATTAAAATGGAAGAACAAGGTGGATATATGCCTTAGGTAGTAGATTACACCTATACTCTTGTGAAAGGTAGAATTAACATTGTCATAATAAATATATATACCTAGTTATATATGTAACTCACATCCATGTCAAGAAGCGGTAAGTTTTAGACATGAATGCCAAGGAAATGGTGGAACCTTTTGTCCTAAATTTTATGATTAATTGAATTTTTTTCCTCCTTTAGACAAATGATAAATTCTAGTGATCCTAAACATATTGTTTTTTTGTGTGTGTAAAATTTGCGAAACATTACACCATCCTTGATTTTGGCCTACTCATTCATACATCCGCCAACCTATTTTGATGGAGCTATTGTCAAAAAACAAATTTTTGTATGGCATATGTGCCCTGTTGCATATGTAAAGCACGTACATACGCTTGTTGCATACCTAAAATCATGCATACATACACTAGCTACACTACTAAAAACACGTGTGTACTCTAAAAAGTGACAAAATAATATAAAATATGCGCTTTCTGATAGAGTTTATGGGTTATATTAGGTTTTTCAACCATATTGCCTCATATATCCCTTTTGGAAATGAATTAACCATCATTTTCTCATATAAAAAGGGCCCTAGGGGGGTCATATGTATATATCAAACTAGAGGAAAGAAAACTCAACGGAATTTTCTCCCTTGTATTCCAAACCTTTTGCATCTTGCTCTCAGTTTCATATTCAATGTTCCCTTCCATCCATATTTCTTATACCATCCATCCTTTTCCCCTTATATTGGCATGTTGGTGGTGAATATAGTATTGGGAATAGTGCACTTGGAGACAAAGTAGAGGAACCTGAGTGAGGTTCATGGAGCGGTGCCAACAAAATTCAGGTTGTAAATTCCAATTTGGTTATTAATAAAAGAGAAAAGTTATTTTCCCAGATCTTTATGTCTATGTGTTTGTGCTTATGAATGTTTTCATGAATAACTAACTCTTTAGATAATCTTGATAACTAAGCATATGTTGTGATAGTTTGTTCTATAACATTATTTTAGGACAACTTTGGGAGGAGGCCTACAATTGTGGAACAGACAACAACTAGAAGGGATCGACATCATTCGTAAGGAATTAAGGTACACGCTTCTATCTTCCTTCTCTTCCCTTAATTGTTGTAAGGTTGTAGTTGGTTTGCGGTAGAATATAATTTATTATATCTTTTAAGGTGTCAAGTCTCTGCCTAGTTGCTAGACCCATATTAGGGAGATTTTCCCCATAGAAATCATTAATGGAAGTAGATTGAAGGTGTACTATGGCCCGCAAGGGTCAATCATCGGTTAAAATCCTAGTATAAGTTTTGAATATGGGTAGAATAGGCTTAGTATAGGTTGTACAATAGGTAGCACATCTCATAATCATCATAGTTTACCATTTGGACAACACACCATTCACATCAGTCTTGCATGCAGACTCGATAGATTTATAGTTTGTGCATTTTTTCTATATTTCCAAATCATTATGATGCTTTCACATAGATACAAGGTATGTATCCAGTCTGAAAATTCAAGTGGGTTTTGGAAGATTTTCGTAGAAACTTAGTCCATTTAAATGGAAACTAATCCCATTTAGGTAGTTCACACATGACAAAAGTACATAGTTAGTTATTCAACCATAATATCCAACATGCATCTCCAGTACGATGCATCTCTAATCTTGATATCCCCATGAGCCACATTTCATCGCAACTTTCTACTTATTCTCCAAGCCACCCCCCCCCATCGAATATTTATTTCTCTTCTTTGTCATATTCCCCACCATATCCCCTCTATATATATCACCCCCTGATTCTCTCACTGGATTATTTCTCCATGTCCCATTCCCTACCACCTCCATCTATGACTTTCTTCACCATCCCATTGGTATTTCCCCCGATTCTCTTATTGTTCTACATTTTTCCCCACTGGCCTATCATGGTGTGTCTTACCATATTTTCCATACTCTGCTATTCCTAGTTCATTAAAGAAACTCAAGAGCCTACATTTTGGTTTTCACACATATTTTCAGCTTGCTTGTAGCTTCTCAAGAGAGGTCCTTCCCCCTTCTTTCCTCGAACATATAATCTCAATACTCCATAGTTCCCTAAACATTGTTTCATACTCGTGGATTCTCACCATCTTTCCCATCCCACAACTCTGTGAACAACCACCATGCATAGTCCCCTTTATTGATAGTAAGGGAACCTACTCAATGGCTTGCCAACATCCCTACTCTCATCCATTATCATGGGAACTCATCTAGAAGTAGTGAGAATGGGGCACACCTATCCATCCAATCTCATTTCCAATAACGCTACTCTCACATCTTGCCATGGATCCTCAACCCTTCAGAAATAGACAGGTCGATGCTACACATATGACCTGGTCCTCTAAAAAAAAAAGAGAAGCAAATAATAATACGCTCTCGTGATGGGACCTCAATTCTCTTCAATGATCAATGTTTGATGATAGGATTTTAAAAAATCCCTTATCCACCTCCATAGACATGAGTAAATATTTTGGGTTGAGCATCTGACTACATTCACTTCAACTACATCTTTCACCATGCATGTTTCTCAATTTATTCAAGGACCTGGGTTGAGTTGAAACTACAACATGCATAGATGATTTTCTCTTACTGAGACTTGACTATGATCACAACTTATTTTGAAGAACACTAATTTTCTCTTACTCAAACATGTTTTCCTTAACAATATTTAGCATTTGGATCGAGGATGATGCAAATAATAGTGGTGGAGGCTTTTTTGCACCCAAATTTTTTGGTTCAATTTTAAACACACACATAATCAAACTTTTCCATGCTTATTCCAATTTTTTGTGTGAACATAAGGAATTAAGTAAGGGGTATGTGATGAACCAAGTTTTGACAGTGCACATCAGTTCTAACATATTATTGAATGAACATCGATCCCATTTTTTTTCCCCACCTAAAATCAAGAAGATGCACATTGGAATCAAGAAAAGAATCATCACGAAATACTCTTGAACGATTAAATCCAGTAACACAAGGGATTATGGAGATGAAAAAATATTATCTTCCACAAAATTTAATATTGCCTCGATTCTTAAAGTTTGTACATGGATTGCAAGAAGGTTCCATAAGTTTGTGAGGCATTTTTGTTATTCAATAGAGTGGGGCATAGTAGAAAGAGGCAATGCTCTCGGGTAAAGAAAGTTATTAATGGTAGTAGTGATATCATAAATGGGGATACCTAGATGTATTAGGAGATATTCATTGATTCCTTAGTATCATTCTCACTCTGATCCTATTGTGATATTGTAATTCTTTTTGTAACACCCCAAACACATCAACCACCGTCTGATTCCGAAACTTCATCCGTCGGGATACGGGATTTCGCCGATCGGGAGTTCGTAGCCCTGTTGCACCCTGCACAAGACCTTCCAAGTCCCGAACCCCGATAGTCAACGAGTCAACCTTTTCTTTGCGTCGGGGATTTCCCTTTCGGGAAATCGGGAGTTGTATTGTCGCATACCTCATGCAACACAAAACCCCGAGTACGTGCCACCTGTCTCCCACTAAGTTTTGGGGACCCACCTTGCCACGTCCTCCTCGGGATTTCGCGGATCGTGAGTCCAAAATGCAAAGTTCCTTTGGTGTCGAAAACCCCGAAACGCCGAACTCCGATATGCGGGATCTGTCGCCACGTGTCCCTCCGTAGATCGACGGCTCTGATCAAATCGGAAATCGCTATTCGCGATTTCAAAGGATATGGGACTCATGCCTCTACAAACGCCGAAGTCCGATATCCCGATGGTG
>ML778706.1:1806925-1821816 GCA_009831015.1 Picea engelmannii
ATACAACCAGTAAGTCCTGTGTCTCTATCTGAGCACACACACCTCACAGTCCAGAGCCCGGCTCACTGTGAAAAATGGTCCCAAAGAATGTTTTTCCTGCGCCCATCCTCCTCCGAATGGCCCGCACATCCCCCTCATCCCCGACTTGTTCCTCCCGACCACCTCACGTAGTTACTCCTCACAACCACCCTCTGTCCCCCGTACTCCGTTTCATTAACATTTTCCTTATCGTCTCGGGATTTCTGGGCTTCTTGCCCTGCGCACGCCACCCTTGGCAGCCTACGCCATCCCTGTTCTTACATTATTTTATTTCTTTTCCTTAATTTCTGTCACAGTTCATTGAATGCATTCTACAGTTTGATTACCACACAATTAATCATGCTTAATTTCTTTAACTGTTTTTTTTTTATAATCTTTAATCATTTATTCAATTAGGGTCGTTACACTTTTGAATATACTTTTGTGTCTGTTCTATGTTTGAGTCTTGAGAGAATGTGCATTGCATAGTGTGTTGTACTTTTGATGATTTATATAGAGGAAATATGAAGTTCTATGGTTGTCATATATATATATATATATATATATTCAATGTAATGTATGCCTCCGTTGTGATGGAATAACTCTATTAATAAAGATGCAACAGTTATGATCTATTCTTAGTCTATCATGTATGAGTTGGATATGTGTGTGTATTGTTTTAATTATTAGTTATGATAATCTGTTAGATATGAGTCTCATGAATTTCAGTCCCAATGGATCCTCGTGTGTTTGTGCTTCATTCCTATCACAAGACCTTATGGTCTCTATGATCCTATCTGCATCTTAGGTGAGACCTTCCTCAACCTTGGTCAAGGATCGGTATGCCAGTTCTCGAGGGTTTTTATTGGAAAAATAAAGATGAACCCATGGTCTAAACTCCCCAAGATTAAGAAGGATGCACACAAGAGTGGATCAAAACACCCAACATAACTATTGCATCCAAAAATAAAGATATTGTTTCCATCTATGATTAGCAACAAAGAATATCAGAGTTAATGACTAATGCGATAAATAAGGCCTTAATATTTTATACCCAGTTGAAATATGCACAGGATGTTGTTGTCCCCTTGATCGAGAAAATGAAAACAATAGATCTGATAGCCCCTCAGGTCACAACTACCAATGCATATGTGGTTGTTCAGATCACCTAGGAACTTCATATCAACCTCAATGAGCCTGATATCTAATTAAAGGAGTTCGTTTAGGAACTCATGAAGATGGTTCCGTGAGACAATGGATCGAGGATGAGCTAAATAATAGTTGTGGGGCCCTGTTGACACCCAAAGTTTTGGGTAAATATCGTTCGAATGCACAAACGAAGTTGTATGCACATATCCCATTTTTGCATGAAATCGAGCACTTAGGCAATGGGTGATAGGAGGCGCGTGTGCTAGATCAAGTTGTGTAAGAAAATTCAATTCTAGTTCTTCTAAGGAGAACCGATCCAAGTTTTGTGATGTGCACCAAAAATTAAGAAGAAACTACTTGCACATCGGAATCAAGTAAAGAATCTTCAAAAAATCTTCGTGATTTATTTATTTAGGCAGCACAAGGGATCGTGGAGCATGAAGAAGATAATTTGGAAAGGTTTTTAATATTTGCATGATTCCATGGAGGCTATGTGGAATGCATGTGGGTGATAGGGGAATGTGAGACCAGTAGTTAAAGGAGAGAGTGGGGGAGAACTGAAAGTGACAAAGCACCAGAGATGAGAAGAAAATAAAAGGGAGAAATAATGAGAGAAAGAATTGTGTTGATGGTTGTGGGTATTATTTTTGTTCTTATTTAATGTCCCTAAATTCTCTGTGAGACTATGTTTTTTAATGTCTTTTGTTGTAGATATGATTCTATGATATGTAAAGAGTCTTTCAGAGGTTCATGTAACTATGTAATGTAACACTAGCAAAATGTAAAAGAAAGCAGGGATTTGTTGCTATCATTCGATGAGTTTCTTAATGTATTTTTGTGGATGGTTGAATGAAGATAATAAAGATGCAGTGATTCTAATCTTATGATGTGTTGATCATGTGTCAATTGAATGTATTCTTTATTGTTATATATAGTTAGTTGTTAAGTATTTTTGAAATGAATTATTTTAATGAGAACTTGAATGGATTTCTATGTAATTAGTCCTTCACCATCGACATAAGACCAGATGGTCTCTTTGATTATCATGGTATATTAGGTGAGACCTTGTTGAGTCTTTGGTTGAGGACTGATATGTCGATTTATTAGATTTTTTGTTGGTCAACTATGGACAAAACTTGGGTCTTTAATCCCCCAACATTAATAAGGATGAATGGAAGCGTAGAATGATCTAACATAAATATACTAAGAATAAATTGCCAAATCCATTTGAAGTAATGGTTAAATTTTGAGGGATAAATCTCATGTGAGAGGTTTCTTCAAAAGGACATACACATGAACACCTCATGTTCCTATAAATTTATCAACTAACCTCACCACCATATATTATATAATGGATAAAATTTACATAGGTTCTTGTTCAATTGATGGCATTGCCAACATTCTTTGTGGTTATATGTATCTAGTCTATATATTCTCATATTGCTCATGGCGATTATCATGCTAAGTTAGAGAGAGATAGGAGTAGAGAGGGAAAGAGGGAAGGTGAGAGATAGAGACAGGAAGAGGGGGAGAGAAACACAGACAATGAAACAAATGGAAACCCAGGCATAAGAACACACATATGTTCTTGTAATGTTTTCATGTTCTTAAAGCACATGTGCATTCCTAGAGTGTGTGCACGTTCTTAGGAGTGTGTGCACATTCCTTCCAATTCAATTTTTTTGGGGGGCATGATTACAACTATAACATACATCTTTGCTGAGTTGGTTGCCTCAGATTTAGGTTTGGGATGACAATCCTAGTGGTTTTTTTTAAATACGTTAAAACCTCCATTTTTATGAATACTTTTTAATATCTCTATCTTTTACATTATTTTTCTATAGGCTACACAAATTCATTGTCGATGAAACAATAAACACATATAGAGTTGGTTATGCACATTCCAAATATATATATTAAATTTTAAAAAATCAATATTGTTTACTAGTTTTAACACATATCAGAATCCTTAAATACATACCTCTTTTGTTTCTGCTTTAACATTTTACCAGGTTAACCATTTTTAAACAAGTAAAAAAAGTTATAGGCAACACTAGAAAATACTGACATATGTTTGATAATATTAATATCCTCTTATCTTGCACTAACCAAAGGCATGGTAATTTCAAAGATATACTCACTTTCATAATTTTTAAAAAATATAAAATTAATATTATAAATTTTGAAAAAATACCCCACACTAGAACAATGTGTTATGTGCAATTATCCTACCCCTTTCATAAAAACTTCAATTTCACATAGTTATTCACAATTTCTAGAAATAGAAATATTATATATTTCAATTTCCTACATTTTATATTTTTACAACATACTCAAATTCAATGTAAAAGTACCCTAAATAATCCCTCCAAATTAACATATTGTTTTTTTTTCCATCCACCCTCATGGAATCCAAAATGACAATTATACAAGACAACAATTTGACATGAAGTTAGCTAAGATCAATGTGGCAATGTCATTATGTAACTTAACCATGTTCGTAATCCAACATAACTCAATGAAAATGTTGCAATTCAACATTACCTTTGGTGAAATTTACAATGTGACATAACTATTAACAATATTATTAATCCATTAATAATATAATATTTCAATATTATTAATATTGTGTTTTTAATATTATTTTTATTAATATAATATAATAATATTTTTTTCTTTAATATTTTTATTTAAATTTCATATAAAATATTATAAATGTTGTAACAATACAATATTTAATATAATTATTATATAAATGTTCAAATATTATACTACAATATTTATATTAACATATCTTTATTGATTTATGATAAAATTATGTAAAACATATATTATATTAATATAAGCTAATATAAAATTTAACAAAAAATAATATAATATAATAGTATAATTTTTATGTTAATATTGATGATGATGATTAATGTCCACTAAGACCTAATTGGTCTATCAGACCCTAAGACGGTAATTGATTACTTGTAATTCTTTAGAATTTTGTTTCTGTGCTCGAAAAGCACTAAGAGAAGCTTTCCAAGATCACCATACTTTTGTTGAGTTAAGAGGTTAGGAAGGTTGGTAGTTTGATCAATATTTTGAAAATGAGATCTAATATGGGTATAGGCTCGACAATCGAAGAGAAAGTGTTTTTCATCTTCAACCTTTCTAGTGTCACAAAGGTGACACACTCTTTCATCCCATGGCATTTTACGGATTGACCAACACCCAGTTTTACTATGGAGCTCGTGAGAATTTGTTATTTTTTTCTTTACACTTGGAAAAATAGATAGATAATTTTGATCTTCTAGATTAGGGTTGATTTCATCTTTATAATACCTTAATTTTCTTTTTTCCTCTAACTCTTTATCACACCACATTTTTTCCTTAAATTTTGATTTGAAATTTTTTTTAATAGTGTCTTTATTCTGCAAAATGGTTTCTTCCATGATTCCCCAATAGTTTAGCCAAGACGAGGCGTCTTTATGCAATCCTCGCTTGAGTCGATGGTGGTAATGACTTGATTTTGAAGCAATTTTAGGTAGGCTCTTGTCTTCCATCTTGTTAACTTGTTCTTATACATTAGGTATCTAGTCATAGCCATGCTCTCAATGGGGGAGAGCCTGGTTTCTACGAGGAGAATGGGATAAGGCATATTTCCTTTAATTTTGAGATTATAGGTTATAAAATTATTTTGTATTTGCTCTATGTTTCCCCAGTATTCATGAGAGATACTACAACCCCAGGCTTCACATCCATAAAGAATAATAGGTGTAACAAGAGTCTCAAAGAGGAGTTTCTTCTTATCCCAACTCCGAAGATTAGTTGATTTATAATTATTTTCAAGCCCATAATAAGCTTTCCATCCCCCAATAATTTTTTTCTCGATGTTATAATTCCAATTGAGCTTGTGGTGAATATCAATTCCAAGATATTTGTATGAAGTCACTTCCTCCAAGTTGTTGTTGTCATATACAAAGGTATGATAAGGGATCTTATTGAATTTAATAATGATGACCTTAGTCTTATCAGTATCAACAGTCATACCCATATTGGAGCAAAAGTCCTTGAGGATTCTTAGTTGGTTTTTAAGATCACGGGGACTCCTTGCCATAAGAACGATATCATCGACATAAAGAAGAAGATTTATGACTATACCAATGAGAGTAGGGCCAAAACAACCTACTTTTTCCAAGAATTCTTCTAACTTATCAATGTATATGCCAAAAAGGGTAGGGGACAAGGGACAACCTTGTTTGACTCCGATATTGCAGTTAATATCTTTTGACCAGCCCTCAATGTTTTTAAACTTAGAAATAATGTTCTCATACATCCTTATTGCAACAACCCTCAACTCGAGAGACACTTTTATCTCTTACAACCTATTCCACAAGTTTTTCCTAGGAACCATGCCAAAAGATTTTCTAAAGTCAACAAAACAACAAAAAAGATTGGTTTTAGTATTGTGAAACTCCTATGCAATGATCCTCAAGGTAACAAGATGGTCCATACTTCAATGATATATCCTAAACCCCGCCTGGCCTTTATCTCTTTTACCGTGACTTTCTAGCCAAATGTTAATCTTCTTTTCCAAAATAATTCCATAAAGCTTGGCTAAAATCACGCTAATCATAATGGTACTATAATTAGAGGGAATGTTTTTATCCCCATTTTTAAAAATAGGAACAATGAGGCTTTGTGTCTAGGGTTTAGGGAAACCCTTCTTAACTGCTAAATTGAAGAGCTTATGTATGTGAGAGATAAGGATTGTCCCTCTGATTTTAAAAATTGCAGCTTGGTAGCCTTAAATGTCCTTATCTTTCCCATTTGCAAGCCGCTTAACCCCGAACTCTATGTCATCTAAGGAAAAAAATTCTTCCTTTGCAGGGACAATAGGAATGGTGTCCATGGCATTAGGGAACTCTTAAAATATTTTTAAGGTAGGAATTCCAGTCCGTTAAGGGAATCCTATTATTTTCTTTAGTATTGCATTTTAGAATTTGGCTCCAGAACTTCTTAGGATCCAACTTGTATAGTTGGAAAGTTGCTCTTGCATTTTATTGATATAGTATCTTCTTTTCCTTTTAATTATGGCTTTGTACGTATTGATCTTATTGAGTTTTAAGGGCTCATTAGAAGTATCCTAAATGGATTTCCTAGCAATTTTACATTCTTTACCATACCAAGGGTTGGTTGTTCTATAATTCTTTTTATGTGACACCTTGAAAGAGAACTTGTTAATAGAAGTGGAAAGGGTAGTTGTAAAATTATGATAGAGTTCTTCAATGTTGTCCTTATAAGTTAGGAGGTTTAATTTACTATTTAAATCCTTTAAGAAAATGTCAGCTTTACTTTTGTCAAAGCGCAAATTCCTTTGATTATCAAAATTCTCTTCAATGGTGCTCCTATGCATGGAGAATGTTAGAGTTAGGGTTAGATTTTTATGATCAAAGTCAGGCTCATGGTCATTTAAAAGGTCAAAAGTTGTTATTTGGTTGGAAACGGGGATATCAGATATCACATCATCTACAAGATATTAATATGACTCTATGTATTAATTAATAATAAATTTTTGTATATAATTATTTATTCATATAAATATATGATGTAAATATTTCAAGATATCCTTATTGATCCATTTATTGTAGAGAGAGGCTAGGAGTTTTACAGTGCATGGGAGAATTTTTGGGAAATTAAAAAATTAATAATAATAAAAATAAAAAAACAATTTACACTTTAAGAAATTTGATCTCCATGTTTAATAGATCTAGATTTAAGATGGATCTATGCTCATTACTAGAAAAAACCACATAACCACATGAATGCATCCTATACTTAGCTAAAAAAACTAAAATAAAATTTCCAAAAAATATTTATTCTATAATTTGTGTTTACAAATAAAACTAATGACAAAAATGAAAGGAACTTTTATATTTGTGGTTCCGCATTTGCAAATATAACAAGTGGTATCAGAGCTTGGGGAGAACGATTTGGCTATAGATTTTCTTGAGAGAAACAGATACACGTCGATTTGTTGGAGATGCCACGGGAGTGCCAACATCTGGATCAACGTTGGGGTCTCTTCACAGAGGGAGTGTTGTTTTATTGGTAGCCTTATGATTTTTTCTGGGATACATTTCAACGTTGTCCCGTATTAGGGAAGGGAGCGTTGTAAAGGTCACAATCTCCAAAGATAATAAGAATATGGTTTTGTAGAGGTCCTGATCTCCAAAAGATAATATTCGTATGGTTTTCTTATGAAAAAGTTAAGGTATGGTTGTTTGAAACGAGTTCAATTTGTAAGGATATTCAAATTGTGATTTTTCATATTAAGGTATGGAGGAGTGTATGCATATAATATTAAAAAGGTGAATTACATTAAATAATTGTATGCATAAAATCAAGTGGTTGGATTCTTTTTTAAAAGGTGAGGTTATTGAAAAGGTATTTTATTAAACCTTTTTTTTCTTGGAGATTATACCATTATTACTCCACATTATTTTTAAAGGGCCTTGGTTATTATAAGTAGTGGCGTTTTGGAATTTTTTCTTTCTTCTAATGGTGAAAACTCAGAGTGATAAATTTGAAATCGAGAAGTTTAATGGCAAGAAAATTTTTGAGATCTTGAAGGTTAATATGCATGATTTGTTCATGCAATAAGGTGTGGTGAAAGCACTTTTGGGAAAAGAAAAACAATGCGAACATAACAGATGAAGACTGGAATGAGATTGATGCGAGAGCACTGAGTGCCATATGCATGTGTTTGGTCAATGATGTTTTGTTCAACATTGTTGCGGAGAAGACAACAGTCGGTTTATGGACAAAGTTGGAAAGCCTATACATGACGAAATCCTTGATGAACAAGATCTTCCTGAAAAGACAATTGTACAATTTGCGCATGAGGGAAGGTAAGAAAATAGTTGATCATTTAATTACTTTTAATACTCTCTTACTTTAGTTGACCATCATGGGAGTTAAATTCGATTCTGAAGAGAAGGAAATTACATTATTGTGTTCTTTTCCCGCATCATGGGATCACTTTGTTACCTCTATTAGTTTCAGTTCAACAAAAAATATTGAGTTTGATGATATTTGGAGCTTTATTGTCTGAAGAACCAAGGAAGAAATCCAATTCAGAAACCTCTACATCTGAGGCGATGATGGTCATAGGAAGACCTAATGAAAGAGGACACAGTTAGAGAGATTTCTCTCGGTCAAATTTGAATGGAAAAAAGAGAAAGATCAAGTGATGGTTTTGTGGCAAATCTAGACACCTGGAGAAGGATTGTTGGAAGCAAGAACAAGCCTCCAAATAAGACCCTCCAAAAGAGACGAAGGAAGGAAATGCAACCAAAACAGGTTCAGCAACACGTTCAGGTATGGATGCTGAAGTTTTATCAATTAGTATTGGTTCACGTCATGATCAACATTGGTTATTAGATTCTGGTGCTACAAATCACATGAGTGTTAATAGACATTGGTTTCTTACATACTAATCTATAGCTGATGGAATAGTTTGCATGGGAAATGATATCTCGTGTAAAGTTATGGGAATTGGTAACATTCGAATTAAGATGTTTGATGGAACTGTTAAAATACTAACTGATGTGAGACATGTACCTGGGCTTAGGAAGAAACTAATTTATTTGGGAGTCTTAGAAACTGGAGGATATAAGAGTATTTTTCAAGGTGGAGTTATGAAGGTCTATAAAGGAATCCTACTGGTTATGAAAGCGAAGAAGGTTGGTAACTTGTTTCTGTTAGAAGGAAGAACTGAGTTAGATCATGCGACAACAGTGATTCTGTTTGACTGTGGCATCAATGGTTGGGCCATATGAGCGAACAAGGATTGAAGGTATTATTTGATCGCAAGTTACTTCCTAGTCTAAATCCTCTAAAGTTAGATTTCTGCAAGCACTCTATTTCTGGAAAAAATAATAGGAAGAAATTTAAAACCAGAAGACACACCAGTGAGGGAATCCTTGACTATATCCATTCTGATGTTTGGGTACCATCCCCTACTATTTCATATGGAGGATCATCATATTTTGTAACTTTATAGATGATTTATCTATAAAGGTTTGGGTCTATATGTTGAAAGGAAAGGATGATGTATTTACAGTTTTCAAGAAGTTTAGAGATTTAGTGGAAAAGAGAACTGGTAGATCCATTAAATGTTTAAGAACTGATAATGGTGGTGAATTTACGTCAATGGAATTTGAGAACTATTGGAAAGAGTTTGGGATTGATAGGCATAAAACCACTGTCTATACTCCTCAACAGAATGGAGTTGTTGAACGCATGAACAAGAATCTTTTAGAGAGAGCAAGGGGTATGTTAAGTAACAACAACTTGCAGCAGGAACTGCGGGAAGAAGCAATAACTACATCTTGTTATCTGGTGAATCGATCACCTTCAAAAACAATAGAGTGCAAGATTCCTGAAGAGGCATGCACAGGTCATCCTTCTAATTATTCTAATATTAAAGTTTTTGGTTGTGAAGCCTATGCTCTAATTCTGAAACATCAACATTCTAAATTAGATCCAAAATAAAAAAGGCCTATCTTTGTTGGATATGGTGATGGTATTCAGGGGTACAGGTTGTGGGATCCTACTACCCACATGATCTTCCTGAAAAGACAATTGTACAATTTTTGCATGAAGGAAGGTACGAAAATAGTTGATCATTTAAACACTTTTAATACTCTCTTAGTTCAGTTGACTAGCATGGGAGTTAAATTCGATTATGAAGACATGGAAATTACATTATTGTGTTCTTTTCCCGCATCATGGGATCAATTTGTTACCTCTATTAGTTTCAGCTCAACAAAAAATATTGAGTTTGATGATATTGTTGGAGCTTTACTGTCTCAGGAAACAAGGAAGAAATCCAATTCAGAAACCTCTACATCTAAGGCGATGATGGTCATAGGGAGACCTAAAGAAAGAGGGCATGGTGAGAGAGATTTCTCTCTGTCAAAGTCGAAGGGAAAAAAGAGCAAGCTTAAGTGTTGTTTTTGTGGAAAATCTGGACACCTGAAGAAGGAATGTTGGAAGTGACAACAATCCTCCAAAGAAGACCCTCCAAAAGAGACAAAGGAAGCAAATGCAAACGAAACAGGTTCAACAACAGGTTTAGGTATGGTTGATGAAGTTTTATCAATTAGTATTGGTTCACGTCGTGATCAACATTGGTTATTAGATTTTGGTGCCTCAAATCACATGTGTCTTCATAGACATTGGTTTGTTACTTACCAGTATATAGATGATGGAATAGTTTACATGGGAAATGAGCTCTCGTGTAAAGTTGTGGCAATTGGTAGCATTGGAATAAAGATGTTTGATGGAACTGTTAAAATACTAACTGATGTGAGACATGTACTTGAGCTTAGGAAGAACCTAATTCCTTTGGGAGTCTTAGACACTGGAGGATATAATATTATTTTTCAAGGTGGATTTATGAAGGTCTAGAAAGGAATCCTATTGGTTACAAAAGCGAAGAAGGTTGGTAACATGTTTATGTTAGAAGGAAGAACTGAGTCATATCATACGACAACAATATCCGAAAATGAGAGTGATTCTGCTCGAATGTGGCATCAATGGTTGGTCCATATGAGTGAACAAGGATTGAAGGTATTATCTAATCACAAGTTACTTCCTAGTCTAAAGCCTCTACAGTTATATTTCTGCAAGCACTGTATTTATGGAAAACATAATAGGCAGAAATTTAAAACCGAAAGACACACCAGTGAGGGAATGCTTGACTATATCCATTATGATGTTTGGGGACCATCCCCTACTATTTAATATGGAGGATGTTGTCACAGGGGTAGACCTAGGGTTGAACGCTACAACAACGCACCAACAAAACCCTAACTATCAACCCTTTCGACAACATCTACGAAGAAAATGAAGTCTCACCCGAGGTAGAGGCAGGGGTGGTTGCAGGACTCAGGTTTTTGGAATGTTAGCTATGATTATAATACTTAATAGAGCACTAAGCACCGTCATTTCATCATTATTTAACTAATATCTACTTCGCAGATAAAATAGAGCATCACAACATTCATCCAGATCTAATATATCTAAGCACTTAGCATAAGAAATGGATCAGATCTACCAGATTCAAGCACTAAGCACATTGACCTATGTCAGATCTAGCATCCAGATTCATCATAAGCACAAAGAATAAACAGATCTATCTATCTATATATATCAAGCACTTAGCAAATAACACATAAATGCATTGGAACATCACACAAAGAAGAATAACACAGTGTTTGCGTGGTTCACCCCCACCCTAGGGCTACGTCCACCAACTCTTCTTATTTATTATATTTAATCAGTCTACATGCACAGAGCGACAAAAACACTACTCCGCATAGGACAGGAGATCTGCGTGCACCTCGCGAGATCCTCCCTCCCTGAGCTAGGTCTAGCATAAAGCCTTTCAGAGTGTGCTACAACCACTTGCACTTAGCTCTACAGTTTCTCACAATATGTACAAAGCATATTCAAACAATACTTCCACTTAGCAATTAGCTTATTGGCCTTCTACTTATGTCACCTAACTACTTATTTTTTCTTTACAAAATAGGCCTAAACATGGGTAAACCCATGGACCGACATTCTCATACACGTTACATATTCCCAATTCCCAAAAGGGACATAAAAAGGGGCCGATATCCCCCGATCTCTGCTTCATCTTGCGCTTCGTCTTCGACAGGCCGTCGAAGTCCCAAAATAGTTCAAAATTTGACCAAGGATCTCCCAAAACTTGGTCAAGGGCCAACAGAGGATCATCATATTTTGTAACTTGTGTAGATGATTTCTCTAGAAAGGTTTGGGTCTATATGTTGAAAGGAAAGGCTAATGTATTTACAGTTTTCAAGAAGTTTAGAGATTTAGTGGAAAAGAGCAATGGTAAATCCATTAAATGTTTAAGAACTGATAATGGTGGTGAATTTACGTGAATGGAATATGAGAACTATTGCAAAGAGTTTGATATCGATAGGCATAAAACCACTGTCTATACTCCTCAAAAGCATGGAGTTGTTGAATGCATGAACAAGACTCTTCTAGAGAGAGCAAGGCGTATGCTAAGTAACTACAACTTGTTACTTGGTGAATCGATCACCTTCAACAACAATAGAGTGCAATATTTCTAAAGAGGTATCGGCAGGTCATCCTTGTAATTATTCTAATCTTAAAGTTTTTGGTTGTGAAGCCTATGCTCTAATTCGCGTTCTAAATTAGATACAAAATAAAAAAGGCTTATCTTTGTTGGATATGGTGATAGTATTAAGGGTTATAGGTTGTGGGATCCTACTTCTCACATGATCACCATTAATAGAGATGTAATATTTGATGATTCATCTCTCATGAAACATGAAGAAGGTTGTTGTCAAGGTTACTATTGTCAAGGTTATACAAAGATGTAATATTTGATGTAGATGTTCAAATGAAAAAGGAAGAAGTACCTAAGCATCAATAGATTCAGTTTGAAATGAGTTCAAATAGAGATGGAAGTGAACATGAACACGTTTCTGAATATGTTCATGAAGAGTTTCCTAGAGAGAAAGACATGGTTGATGATAACATTCAACATAATGTGGATGAGCCACAAACATCCCTAAGGAGGTGTAGGAATGTGGATGAGCCATAAACATCCCTAAGGAGGTCCAGAAATCCTCCAAGAAGGTATGATGATTTTGTTTCATCAGTTTCTTTGAGTACTAATGATGATGAACCTTCGTTCTATCAGGAAGCTATGAAGGGTTCTAAAAGTTATAAATGGAAAGAAGCCATGAAGGATGAAATGAAGGAATTAGAGAAGAATGCCACATGGCACCTCATAGAACTTCAAAGAGACAAAAAAACTATAGGTTGCAAGTGGGTCTACAAGCTGAAGAAGGGAGTTGATGATAAGGTGGAAAGGTACAAAGCAAGGCTGGTTGCGAAAGGATATTCTCAGAAAGAAGGTATTGACTTTCATGAGATTTTTTCACGAGTTGTTAAGTCTATTTCAATTCGAAGTGTGTTAGCATTGGTTGCATTTCTTGATTTGGAGTTGGAGAAGCTAGATGTTAAGACTGTTTTCTTACATGGAGATTTGGATTGTATGGTCTTAGAAGTCGTCCATACAATGGTACATAAAATTTGACTCCTTCATGCTAAGCCAGAATTATACAAGGAGTGAGTATGATCATTGTGTCTACTTTAAGAAATTGAATAATGACATCTTCATTATCTTAGTATTGTATGTTGATGATATGCTTTTGGCAAGCAAAATCATAACTGCTATCAACACGTTAAAGGCTGAGAGTTCGATATGAAACATCTAGGAGCAACAAAAACGATTTTGGGCATGGAGATATTTAGAGACAAAAGGAATGGTAAGCTTTGGTTGTCACAACAAAAGTATGTTGAGAAGATACTTATGAGGTTTGGTATGAACGATGTGAAACCAGTTTCAGTCCCTTTGGCTTCCCATTTTAAGCTTTCTTCAAGTTTATGTCCTAGTACAAAAGAAGAAAAAGAATATATGTCTCAAATACCATAGGAAGTCTAATGTATGCGATGGTTAGTACAAGGCCAGACATTTCACATGCAGTTGGAGTTGTCAGCTGGTATATGACAAATCCAAGTAAAGAGCATTGGGCAACAATGAAATGGGTGCTTGATATCTAAGGGGCACAAGTGATTATTCTATCACCTATAACAATGGTCGTGAGTTAGTTTGTGGATATGTTGATTCTGATTTTGCAAGTGATTTGGACAAGAGAAGGTTGGCTTGAGGGTATGTCTTTACTCTTGCAGGTGGAGCTATTAGTTGGATGTCAAAGCTACAGAACATTGTTGCTTTATCCACTACGGAAGCAGTCGCTGCTTCACATGCTTGCAAAAAGACAATTTGGTTGAGAGGTTTGTTTGGTGAGTTTGGAAGGATTCAAGAAAATGTAAAGTTACTTTGTGATAGTCAAAGTGTTATTCACTTGGCTAAGAATCCAACCTATCACACTAAAACAAAACATATGCCTATCAAGTACCATTTTGTAAGACAAGTCATCGATGAAGGTGGAGTCTCTCTTGAGAAAGTGCATACAAAAGAGAACTGCACAGAAATGTTCACAAAACCAGTACTCTTAGAGAAGCTACGATGGTGCTTGGCTTCTCTTGGCTTGCGGAAAAGGTGATGAACAAAAGAAGGTTGTTGTCAAGGTGGATATTGTTAAAGGGTCACAAAAAATTCCCAAGATTAGGATTTTAGATCCTATTATTCGGAATTGGTTTTAACTAAATGAGACCAAAGATAGGAGGGCATTAATTTTCAGTTTCCTGTGTAAATGTGTTTATGTAAGTAGCCCAAATGTTGGGTGAACCATGTAAATCTCTGTGTCTTATGATATATATGCTTCCCCATTTGCAAATATAACAAGAACAATGAGCCAATGATTTAGCCGGGAGCTTCCTTATAACGAATGTGATAAAAGCCGCGGAAGTGATGCAGAGGGAGAAGAACACAGCAAAAGGCAGGTAGATATGATATTCGGCCGCTCGGAGCTGCCCGCAGAAAACCCCACCCCTGAAAGCTTCGCAGTTCGGACGCGACAGGACCGAGAAGACTCCAAGAATAGCTCTCAGGCGTTTAAATAAATTGATGTTTATCACGTTAAAGAAAAGAAGAGTTGCGTGAGCGGATTGCATTGAGCTGTCAACAAGGAGCAGGAGCA
>ML778707.1:0-24105 GCA_009831015.1 Picea engelmannii
TGAGAGGTGGAGAAAACTAGGGCTCTGAAACACTTAGGGTTTCATGAACTCCACAGAACCACTCCCTGGTACCTTTAGACCCTCTCTGCATGCTCCTGGCACAAATAGACCTACCACATCCCATGACACAACAGAATGAGAGAAGATAGAGGGGTGAAAACCCCCTCATACCATAATACACCAACAAATGAGACAAAAAACGCCCGTGCAATTTGGTCGCCTTTCGAACCCCCATCGCAACTACGGGACCAATTTCTGTAAGAAAAGACATATGTAAGCACATGAAAAAGCATGGATGCAAATTCATTGCATACAAAAGATTCTTGGGTCTAGATACCCAAAAAATGCATCCAACAAGCACCGTTAGCGCCCAAATATGTCATAAAATCAACCAGATTAGGGGAGCACACACAGTTCATGAGAGACCATTCTCTAATCGACAAATTTCTGGGTCTTTGGCCCTTCGAAAAGGATATTGCACGATGGATCAAGACCCAGTGGACTCTGAAAGGATATTATGAGATCCATCTAAGCTTAAAAGGGTTCTTCACAATAATATTCTACAACCTAGAAGACAAGGACCACATCTTCGAAAGAGGACCATACTTCTACAACTCAATGGGTCTGTACTTGTTCTTTTAGACATACCACTTCTGCCCCAAAAAGGAATATTTTTCCTATTCCCAGGTAAGAATTTGTCTCTATTCCCTACCTTAAGAGTTTTGGTTAGAGGAAATTATAATGGGTATTGGCAATACCCTCAGAAAACATGTGAAGTCCTTAGAGGCCACCAAGAAAAGAAAATACACATCTTCTGCAAGAATATGTGTTTATATGAATATATAAAAAGTTCTACCTGGTTCAATAACCTTGGAATATCAGGATGATTAATAGGCCCAAACCATAGATTATGAACATATCCCATTTCGTTGTCAAAAATTCCATGAACATGGGAATCTCTTTAGGGATTTCCCCCTCAACGCACCAACCAAACTAGAAGCTAAGAAGAAACTGAAGGATATGTTCAAACAGGTTCATAACCACAAAAGACAAGCAGAGAAGAAACCAACAATAATGGTGGACAAAGGAACTCAATCACCAACTCTTTCAAAGCCCTCAACCAGCTTCTAGAGGCAAAAGAGGTTGAAAACCCCCATCAAGAAATAGATCGAGGAAACAACAAAAGAAAATAAAAGAAACATCAATAGTCAAGCCCAGTACACAACAACATCCCATAGTCTCATGCACCCTTAAATCTAGGGAAAGTCCTACATATGGGAGAAGATACTATAATGGAAATGGATGAGCAAGGTCTGGTTGACATTGACCTATACAAGCTCAAATAAGCACTCAACAAGAAGGATCTCAAAACAATACCCAAATATCAACTCAGGAAAGTTCACAAGGTCTTTTGTGACTCCATAGCGGGGGCTATATCTAGGTTCGGCATCAATATAGATCCAAACCCAGATCCTTGGAGGAACCCCAAGAAAAACAAAAGGCGAGGGTGAAAATTAGTGCACCAAGTAATAAAAGAGGCAGGGAACTACATGATCATTTCGAGATAGATACAATGACTCTTAGAGAGCTCCTTTTCCCACCCACCCAATTTTTTATAATGAAAATCATAAGTTGGAACATCAAAGGCCTAAATGGGAGATCCAAACAAAGGATTCTTTGAAACTACATAAAATATGAAGACCCAGACATTCTCTTGCTCCAAGAAAGAAAGTGTTCGGGATGAATCATTGAGGACTTACTTAAAACGTGATGGTGATAATGGAACTTTTTTCATTCGGATTTGAAAGGTACAATAGGGGGACTAGATATACTCTTGAACCCTTCTATAGTGATTCTAGATCAATCCCTCTCCATGCCAAGTACACGGACAACTCACTACCAAGCTATTGGCTCGGAAAGATATGGTTTCATTACCAATTCTTATGGCCCACAAAACTTGTAGGACAAGGACCTCTTCCTCATAAGTTTTTCTTATCTAATCTCTCTTGCTAAACACAAGTGATGGATAGTCGGAGGATATTTCAACATGATCCCCATGCAAGATGAAAAAGAGGAGGAAAGAAACAACTGGAACATGACAACATAAAATTCTAGGAACTAATAGACCTACTCAACCTTGTCAACATAGAAATGGGAAATGGAACCTTCATGTGTACCAACAGATGATCAAGATGTCAATAAATATCCTTCATGCTAGATCGCTTCTTAATCACATAAGCCCTTATGCTCAAAATACCAATGGTAGAGTCCAACATACTTCCAAAATCGGGCTCAAATCACTGGCCAATTCATCTCTGGATAGACAAAATAGCCACTCCAAAAATAAAATCCTTCAGGTTTGATAAATTTTGGTTAAACCAACTAGACTTCGAGGAGCTAGCTCACACATGGTACACTAATGCAGAGATCTAACAGGGGACCAAAATGTTATACCTCAAGAAAAGGTTAAAAAACATCAAAAACCAGGTACATCGATGGATCAAATATGTATTTGGGAACATCTTTCAAGAGATAAAAATGCCTGGAAAAAAACTAGAATACCTTGAGGATTGAGTCATTCAAACGGGCTAAACAACTACCCAACAACAAGAGGAGAACACCATCAAAAGGAAACATGAATAAAGATACAAGTAGGAGGAAATCCTATGGAGACATAAATCTCATGTTCAATGACTCAAGGAGGGGGAGAAAAAATATAAATTCTTCCACCGCTCCATGATCCATAGAAGATTCATCAACCACATTACAAAGTTGGAAGATGATCAGGGAAACACCCTCTTAACCAACGAGGAAATAACAAACGAGCTGACATACTTCTAGAAGGATGTTCTCTTAAAATCCTTTGTGGATCGCACTCTAGCAATAGAACTAGTCACTCAAAACATTCCATCCCTTATCTCCTTGGAACATAACGTGACTCTCATGAGACCCATAATGCAGGTAGAGGTAGATCATGCTATTTAGAATCTAGCCAAGGGAAAAGCTCCAGGCCCAGATGGATTCACCACAAAATTCTTCCACTACTATTGGCCAATTTTTAAGAAAGAAGTGTGTGAGTTGTTTGAGGAATCACATATCTCGAGCAGAGTCCTCCCAGTGCTAAAAGCCACCTTCCTCACCCTAATTCCCAAGGAAGAGAGGGTTACTAATCCAAAGAACTTCCAGTCATTAACACTATGCAATGTGGTTTAAAAAATGATCTCCAAAGTCATTACATTGAGACTCAATCCCATTCTCCCCTTCATCATATCTAAGAAGCAATAAAGGTATGTCGAATGAAGGAAAATCATGGACAACATCATATTAGTCCAAAAAATCATCCACTCTCTCAAAATCACTCACACCCCAAGTATGGTACTAAAACTAGATATCTCAAAGACTTTTGACAAATTAAGTTGGCAGTATATGAAATCCCTTTCAACTGCTTTTGGCTTTAGCAAAGACTAGATCTCCTAGATAATGAATCTCATCTCCTCTTCCTTCTTCTCAATTCTTGTCAATAGAGTACCCTCTCAACCCTTCTCCCCCACAAGAGGCATAAGAGAAGGTGACCCAATATTGCCCTTTTTATTTCTCATAATGGTTGAGGACTTGGACCACTACATCAAAGATTCCATTCAGAATGGCTCAGTACAAGGCCTCCATTTATATGGGTTACAACCAATAGAATCACATAGCCAATTTCTAGATGAGACAATGCTTCTGAACACCCCCACTATGTAAGAAGCCAAAAAAATAAGATCCATTCTCAACTATTTCAGTGAAGCCTACGAAACCACCTTTAATCTAGAAAAATATCAACTCTTCTTCTTTAATACGCTAGAGGCCATCCAACATCACATATCGCAACTGATGAGCATACCCATCTCTTCCCTACCCTCTCAGTATCTGGGACTTCCACTTTCTGACTCGGTTGCCAAAAAAATTTCATGGGATTCTCATCTCCTTTCAATATCCAATTTCCTTAGCAACTGGACCTTCTGATCCCTCAATCTCCCAGCCAGGCTCATTCTTCTGAAATCATTTCTACAAGCTATTCCTTCCTACCTCTTTTCGACCCTTGTCGCCCCACAATCAGTCATGAAAATAAATAAATATGCAAAGACATTTTCTTTGTCACGGTCACAATCTTGGCAAAAAATGGGCACTTATTGGCTGGGACAAAGTTTGCAAGCCTAAATCTCTAGGATTTTTGGGTCTCCGAGATCTAGGAAAATTAAACAACACCATGGGAGAAAAGATATGGTGGTGTTGGCTCAAAACTCCAACTGAGATTTGGGAAAAAATGTGGAAACAAAAATATGCCCCGAAAACACCTCAGTCTCATATTATATGGTTGCAAAAAAAAAATCAAGGCTCCAACATCTAGAACACTTCCTGGAAAAATCACCCACTAATATAGGAACATGCTTTTGGGGAAATTCGCAATGGACATAGTGCACTATTATGGATGGATTCCTGGAAGCAAATGACACCCTTACAAACTTAATAAAACCTAATATCTTATGAGAATCACATCCAATATCTAAACTCCCTTAAAGTGGAATAACTATGGTCAATCACCTTTTACAGTCCTCCTTGGCGCAATGGGAAAATGACTTCACAGGATCTCCATACTGTTGTAGAATGTGAATTGCAACATTGGAAACAAATGATAAATCAAAGGAGAATTGATATAAGCACAGACCTGGACATTCTCCGAGGGGGTCACACCCTGCATGCAAACTTCACACTCAAAGAAGGCTACATTCTATAGGAAAACTTCCACAACATCTAAAAAGATCATATATGGGCAATAATATAGAAATCAAAATTTTGGCCAAAAATCTCCACTTTTCTCTGGCTTCTAGTTCAAAATAAAATCCTAACTTGGGACAATCTCAGGAGACTGGTATTCATTGCCCCCTCAAGTTTCCACATTTTCACTAGTAGAAAGAAACCATGGAGCACCTCATAAATCACTTCCCATTCAGTGAGGAAATATGGAACTAGGATGCACAAAACATGAGAAGAACCATAAGAGAGAATAATAGCATTATCAACACAATCAGAAATTGGGGGCCTGGATCTCATAAAAGTCCCGTCCTAAACAGAACTTGGCAACTCCTACTAGGCTTCATCGTCTGACAATTGTGGAAACAGAGGAATACGTGAATCTTCCACTCTCAAGCCTCCCCTCCCCATCTCCTCTGGAACGTTATCCTCAAGCACCTTCAGGAAACCCTCCAACTCCACAATTGGACCCAAGAATATTTTCCCACCGATCCAAGATAAATATCTGTCCTAAATTCATGGGGCTTCTCCATGACCCTCACCTCCCCCCCTGCATATTTCCCTGAAAGAAACGACTTCTAGCCCCTCTACTTGGCTCCCACCCCTGTCTGGCTTTCACAAATTTAATTTCGATGGTGCCTCTAAGGGAAATCAAGGAAACTCAAGATATGGAGCAGTCATACGAGACAACATGAGAAAAATTCAATTTCTCATGACATAAAATATGGCGTATGACACCAATAATTCAGCAGAAATCTGGGTTCTTATCAAAGGAATCCAAATGGAAATTGACCACAATATCACTCACCTCATCATAGAAGGAGATTCCAGAGTAATCATTGAGCTAGCCACCAAAGTCATAAATGAAAAAGACATAGAAAAAATCGCCCCCAGCTGGAGTCTCCCAGGCCCCCTCAACAGTCTAAAAGATATTCTCAAGCCTTCACTCACACTCACCATCTCACACATAAGGAGAATTGAAAACAAGCTGGTGCATAAATTAGCCAATACAGGTGTTGACTCTACTCAACAAGACACTTTCATTGACACAAGGCAGTCCTAGAGCTCACAATTGTAGCTGCAATGCATGGAGCTAGCCCATCAGGATTTCCCTTCCCCATATGGGGTGACAACAAGAAAAATCCATAGGACAGATGGCATGGGGCAACAATAGGAGTTAATAACTCCTGCCGCCAACCCTCCATCCATTATTACAGAATGACTCACAATTAGCGGAGAGTAAAAGCAGTGCACCTGGACAACCATGTAGGTTTAATTGTCCCCCGCATGAGCCAGACTGATTGTACTATGCTAGGCACCAAGCCTAGGTATGTCATCACCTTGTCTTTCATGGCTAGCCTCCCTATCAACTCGGGTTGCACTATGAAGGAAAATGCCTTGGGGAATTCTTTCATTTTTCCTCTGCAATTGATCTTGCTCCTTGGATCCTTCAAGAGAATTATCTCATTTTCCCTCTGCAATTTATCATGCTCCTCAACTCTCCTGGGATAGCTCAGTATTTCCCCACCAATCCCTCCGCTCTTTCACCTCAGCTCTCTTGAGCGAATTCTCTCATTTTACCTCTACAATTTCTCTTCCTCGTCGGCTCTCTTGGGTTCTCCCCACTAGTCCCTCTAGCCTTCTCCTTCACTCCACTGCAGGCGAACCTCCACAATCCCTCCACCATGCTAAGAGAGAGGGGGAATTCCAAAAGAGGATCATTTCATTACAAATCCCTCTCCAGACGAAGTAGGCTCACCCCCTCCTAGTTATCTCTCATCTCAATTCACACCTCTATCCCTAGGAATAATAGCCAGGGGTCGCCTGAGCTTTCCTCGTCACCCCCTCAAATACCTCATTTGATCCATGGCAAGTTCCCAGTCAAAGAGGATATGCCACCTCCGAAAAGGATTACTTCTCTACACAACAATCCTCTACCTACCCCCCAATATCCACCCATGAGATCAGGTGTTTGGCACAGGCAGCTGCATGGTGGAGGAAGAAATTCCCCCAAGCATACAAGTGGAGGACCATATGATGAGCGTTATCAAGGAAACAAAGGCGGAGACACCTCTTCTCTCCCCAAACCGACTCTCAAACGAGTACCTCCAAATCCTTTTTGAAATTCAGCAAAAGCAAGACGACCAGTTGCACATTCAGCGCATCCTCAGCCAAAGAATGGATATTTTTTTTGATGCATTGGCAGACTCTCCAATGGGGAATCGATGCCCAACATACAACCAAAAGTTTATCCTAGCCTACAATATCCATGGAATCCTGAGCTCACCCAGTGAATAACACCTCCAAGTTTTTTATTTGCTCTCCTTCTGGTTTTGTCACCTCTCCAAAGATGGGTGGAATCTCTGCCTCTCGTCGCAAGTTAGATGGTCATGGCGACCAGTTTCTAATCATTTTGTTCATACTTTTTTATTTACGTGGTGACGCGTTAAACTCTAAGTTTTTTATGAAAGCCACATGTTTCAATTTCCCTTTTGTGATAGAACATGTGGCTAACACATGGCATTGTACAAACATAAATTAATATAAAGATCTTACTTTATTTAAAAAAAAAAAAAAACTTGAATAAGAAAACAAATACATAGAAGATGTGATTATCAAATACATAGAAGAAATATTTGAATGAAAAAACAAATACATATAAGATGTAATAATCAAATACATTGAATTTTTTTTTATGTAGTAATCAAATATATAGAAGAATTTTTTAAACAAAAAAACAAATACATACAAGATGTAATTGTCAAATACATAGTATATAGATAAAACAAAATTGTAAAATTTAAAGATAAACAATTTAACATTTTTGAATACTAAAACTTAAACCTTTTATGAAAACTCTATAACTTTTATTTCTATTTAATAAAACAAAAATCTAACAGTTATAAAAAACAAATAACTGCATAAAAAGGTGAGAAGCCGAGCTGGATTGGGAAAAATAAATAATTTTAACAAGGCCTAGAATCTATTGAAAAACTAAAATGGATGGCGGAGGTGAATTAGGAAGATAAACCAAGACACAACCCATATTTCATCCATGAAAGTAGTCCATGTCGTGATCAGAGGCTATTGATAAAGCTTACGAAAAGTAAGGTTATTTGTTATTTTTAAAGAATTTTTCGGTTTCCATTTAGCATTGAAACCGTTGCCACAACATTGAAACCGTTTACTCTTTTGGAATTTTCTTTTCCAAGTATTTTTTCATTTATGTTTGAAGCTTCCAAAAATTCTTCATAATATTGTTTTTGTATTTAATATTTTTGGGATTTTGTTTTTGAGATTCGTTCCATTTTTGTTAGAAGCTTATGCAGCTGCAAAAAATTCTATATGAGGTTTAATTTTTAATTTAAATATTATATATTAATTTAATGATTAAATGTTTGAATTAAGATTAAAATATTAATTTAATATATTGAAATCATGCACTTATTTGTATATGTATATTTTTATGATTGTAAATTGTGATACAATAATTTTTTTGTTTTAGAAACTATTATGATAATTATAATAAAAAATCTTGTTACACATAAATTTAGATGGAAATTTTAATTTAATCACTGAAACTTAATATAATGAAGGTCAAGAGAACCCGTCCTTTGATTTAAACATATCATAATTTAGGTATCGTAAAAATGAAATTTCATGTGCCTAATCACAAAATAATCATGAACTTGGCTCTGGAGAGATTGGTTGTCTCTTTTACATTTTAGTTACATATCGAGGGTAGGGCTTGTAGCACTAGAACTTTTGGGGATTTCATTATTGTTTGACCTTGTATTTATGTTTTTGACAGTACAATTCAAAGAATAATGGGCGACAAGAAATGCATATTTGAATCTACGGTTTTTTCTTTTCAGACGTCGGTGTACACGTAAGAGGTGAATAACAATGAAGAGTTGAATAAGAAAACACTACAAAAATAATAATAAATAACGAGGCTGATTCGTTCGACTCAATTCGGGGTTAAGATAATATAGTTTCATTAGATTAATAGGGGGATTAAGCTAAGATGGGTCTGTAAAATTAATCAGAAGGAAAATATTAGGGATTAACTACTAAACAAGTGGGTTAAACCCCCGTCAATGAAAGATTGAATCTATTCAACATGGGGAATACCTAGAGCAATGACATCAAGGTTACACTATCAAGAGAAAATGCAATAGAAACCAAAGCCATACATGTAAGGAGGTTTTCAAAGGGATTGAATCCTATTGAAGCCATAGCTGTAAAGAGGTTTCCAAAGGGATTAAATTAAAGATTTATATTAATTATTGGGTTAAACCCCTGTCAATGAAAGATCGTGGTGGATACCTGGAGCAATGGCAACAAGGTTACACTATCAAGAGAATATGCAAGAGAGACCAAAGGCATACCTTGTAAGAAGGTTTTCGAAGGGATTGAATCCTATTGAAGCCATACCTGTAAGGAGGTTTTCGAAGGGATTAAATTAAAGATTGCCATTAATTTATACCTTAACTTTGATGTACATATTCATTGATTCACATTTCTTTCTTCTTTTTGGTGTAGCTATCCAAATCTTCATGTTAGCACTTGTGACAAAATCACATTACATTTACATTTTTCACTTTCAGTTTAGTTTAGAGTTGATTGTGATTTATTGATATCATAGTTGATTTCTTTATTGTAGTCTATATTTTTATCTTCTATATTATAAAGTTTTAAAATTGTGAAATGTTAAACTTTTGGAGAAGATTTTCACCCAAGTATATCTATACAATGTTCTACTTAAGGAATGTTTGAATCCTTTATAGTTTTTTTTATTGGTGTCTCACATATCACCTTTCTATTTATAAATTCTCTTATATTATAATGTCCTTAAAATATATGCATTGTCTATGTTTGCAGAAACTTATGGTAGAGTAGCATAGTTGGTATAAATTTTTTGTTAGCAATGAAATAAATATTTAGGGAGCTTTCTTGAAAATTTAGGAGTATTGTTTGTCATAAGATTGCCATTCTTATGTGTAAATAATCAACGGGTTAGACAATGTGAGCTTGTTTTAAGTTCCACTTACTAAGAAATTTATTTCTCCCCTAGAAAAATTGGTATTTATGTGCATGCCATACATTTAAGCTAGAACTAATGTTATGAAATTAGTATAGAATCATGGTAGATTAGTCTAGCCATTGATTTTTTTTTTCCTTTGTCTTTGTGATTGGTTTTGTATTCATACTCATTGTAATCTTTAATATTGAAAGGAGATCTATTTTAGGATGATTTAGTTCATATCTCAACTCCATAAAATCATTAAGGTGGGTTTAGAAATATTTTTCTATTGTTGCTTACATGGTTGGGAAATTCATTTGACCTACACTGGAAGAATCACGCCATGTCATTAATAATAGAGGGATATATGTGACCTATGAGGATAATTGATGAAAAAACTCATGATGGATATGCATCATTTTCTTTAACATGAAGGTAAATTCCTTTACTATATATTCTAATATGAGAGATCTACACCATTTTATTTATTTATCAAGTTTATGATCCTTATGGTTTTTGTCCAATGCCTAGTATTGAAACCTTTATTGGGACATAATGGGGATGATTTTGATGTTAGTGAACCATTTTAGTGATATGGAAGAACAAATGGTCCTTACCTTAGAATTTAAGAAACTTGACCTTTGGTTCTAATTTGTGTTTCCATTCCACTTTGATAATGCTATTTTTGAAAGGGACTTATATGACTATTATCCCATTATTCACTATAGGAAGCAACAATGTTATGCCTTATTTTGGTTAATTTGGAACTATTTAAACAAGAAACAATTCATGTGAGGTAAAGAGAGTCACTCCTTTTGTGGATTAGTGTTTCTAGAATTTTTCTTATCATTAAATTTATAGAGAGATGTTATGGGGATGGTACCATGTTTTTGGGTCATGTAAGTATTGTTTCTTTAGCATTTCCAACCTAATTTTGATCCTAAAATGATATCTTTCTATATTTGGGTTCGAGTGCATGCACAAAATATTCTTATTTGAGTATAATTAAAAGGTTCTTCAACATTCAGGGAATGATATTGGTCAGATTGTGTCGAGTTGAACCCTTCCCAAGAAAGGGTAATGTGTATAATGTTATCTAACTGAGGCTTACTAGAGAATATTGAAGTTGAATTCAAATAATTTTTGACACACACACACACACATATAAGTTAGACTACAAAATTAATGCATTAATCTACAAAATTTAAAAATATGGTCACCTAGAGGCATCTCGCAATATAAAAGTTAAAAAAAAATTGATCTATAAAGGAAAGGAAATATTTGTGTAGAAAATATAAGTGAGAAAATAAGTACAATTCTTTCTCAAATACTCATAATTCAAGGAGGAAACATAAGTTGATTTTAAATATCATAAATAAAGCAAGGAGATAAAGGAACTCAAATAAGAAGTTAAAGTTTTAAATTAAAGGAGAAAATTATATCCATAAGTGAAAATAAGTTATTACTACCAAAAATAAGTTGTAGAGAGTAAATAAAATTTGATATCAACATTATAATCTGAGACAAATCTATAGGAAAAGGTCATAGATATTGAAGAACATTATATCTCATAGAAAGGACAAGTTGAGAACAACGCAAATAAATTTCCAATGGTTCTAAGAATTTCACTTGGTTCTTCAATGTAAATAGATTGAAGGTCTCCCTCGCACATGAAGTGGAATAAAAATAGGTTAAGAAGATACTATGGATAAAACATGAAGTATGTAGGTCGAAACCATAATGAGAGGTCATTAAAAGAAAGGTTATATCTAAACTAGTACCCAATTCTTTCAAATGTGACCTACAATTTTCCAATTGATTATTATACATGCATAATTAACTTAAAATAATGTGTTACACCACTACCATGAAATAAAATTTGAATCCTACTTCGAGCATGGTTAAAACAAAATGTCATTCCACTCTTTCAAAAGATTATTCAAAATCCTTTTTGATAATTAAAGTGTTTTATTTTATTTCTCCAACACTTCCCATACATTCCCAAACAACCTCTTTCAAAATTAAGTGACATATTAATCTCAAAATGGGAAATAACTAGAGGTTCCCAGAAGATTAAGAGGATTGAGCTCATACCTAGTGAATGATACATCAAATGACAAAGTATGGGTATTGGCATAGAAAATAAAATATACAATGAAAGAAATTGAGAACACAAAATAAGTTTTGATCAAAATAGTGAATAAAATGGTAACTATAAGATCCTTAATTCAATCATAAGAAACCTTTTTTCTCAAAGGTTAAAAAAAAAAACTATTCCAAACATTATATGTCTTCAAATGTTGGGTTTTAATATCTAAGCTTTGCTAAGCAAATGATGATTCAGTATCAAAACAAATTCATGTCCTAGAATGCCCATGGTAAGCCCCTTGAGCAGAAGAACATGGGATACCTTAACAAAAACAACCTAATGTATTAATAGGGGTGAACTTTGGGGTTGGTAACTAAAAGGAAATTTTTATGGGCTATATATTCCTATGGGATAATTTTCCATGATTTTTCGAAAAAAAAAAAAGATTCTCCAATTTCCATTTTTTATAAAATTAATTTTCCCAAATTCTATAGAATTAAATTGTCTTTTCCATAAAAATATCCCAAATTTTATAGAAAATATATAAAATTCTTAAAAATTTGAACATATTTACAAAAATATTGTAAAACATTATCTATTTTTCATATTAAGGACTAGTAATATTCTCCAAGGTTTCTACATTCTGAGATAAATTTCCATCTTTAAGATAATCCTTGTTGTTGGGATGGAAAAGGGCATGCCAAAGAATCATATAATGAGTGAGTAGAGGACCTTAGGTCATCCCTTGGGAATGATGCACTTAAGGATATGTTCTCCCATGACTTGCAAAGAATACCATGAGGTTGCAACAAATGACATGACTTAGTGGCATAAGAGAATGGATGAGTTGGAGTCAATTAGCAGCAATGGACACAAATGTAGACAGCATGAGATGATATGGGGTGAGCACTATGGTTTGTTTGTAAGCGATGAGTGAGGTTAGCGTGATGCATGGACATACTGAGAGGCTTGTCCAAGGTCATACTGGGCAGACGGTCAAGGGTCATGATGGTTCGTGTGGCTCTTGACTCTTTGTGACCTCAAGTGGTTGCATATATATTTGTGGAGCTGAGAAAAGATAGAGGAATTTAATCATATCTCATCATCACAAATCTAGTTAAAGAGTGAGGGCTATGAATTAGGAAGAAGTGAGACAAAGTGGTACAAAGATGAAGGAAAAATGTGAATGCTTGTCTTAGTGTCTCCTTGGGTGTTTTGGAAAGGAAACAAAATGGATAAGTTTGAAGGCTAGTAATAATAGTGTGTGCAATGGGGTGAAGGCTAGGACAGGTAGGCTGAGGTTGTGACAAGGAGACTTGGGTGTATGCTAAAATAGGCAAGTCGCGATGTGACTTAGCTAAATTTGTGTATATATATGTATTGATATGCAATCTCCTCTTTGTAAATAATTGTAACAACATTTGTATATACATACTTACAAGGTGTATTGATGTTTAAATATGTTAAGAATGAAATGGAAACCTCGCGAGGATATGAATCCCCGAACGTTTTTATATAGGTGGTACTCCTATTTAGATGAATAATATAACTGTGATATCTTGGAATAAGAAAATTCCAAACAAAAAACACTAGATACTTATTGCTTAGAATTATGAAATGATATGGTTCTTCAATAACCTGATATAATATTTATGTGCAATAAAATGTATTTTAACCATAAAAATATTGAAGCAGGGTTTCAATATCAAAATATATTTGAGCTCAAGATCAAATATACAACCTTCTTAATCACTTAAAAATACATACATATCTTCTTCACAATAAATATGAGAGAATAATTTTATCATCTCAAATAATTTAAACTATCAAGATCAAAATGAGAATTTGTTAGGTCAATTTCAAATACCTTATATTCAAAACTCAAACTTACAAGATACAATCAAATTCAACCCCGAATTAATTCTTTGTGGAGTTTTATTCCTAAAATATGTTCTTCATTACAAAGTCTCCAAAAATCATATATATGACTATAAATACTCCATGATCATATAAGAAAATTCTTTTGAATAATACAAAACGAACACCCAAGAACTCATCATTGTGCCCAATTCAGAGATTCACGCATAAATCTATGAGAAATGGTGTAGAAGAAGAGAAAGAGTGGAGAAGATGGAGATGCCTTTTTGTTGGTCAAAATCTTTGCTTCATATTGATGTTTTCACTTTATTCTTCTAATCTTATGCCCCTACCCCTCTAAATTTTTTATTATTCCAGGAGTGGGAAAATGTAGATGACCAAACTTTGGTCAACTCGGTGTTTGGCACATATTGTGTTTCCCAACCATATTTGTCTCTCTTGTGGTATTGCTGCAAAAGGTAGCTAAGGTGCATTTTAAAAATGAGACATGAGAACTTGAGTGTGTTTGTGTCCTATTGTAGTAGGTAGTTGGGGAACTAAGGGCCCATTTGGGGATATTTGGATGCATGAAGGAATATTTTTGTGATGCAAGCCAAGGCTCAACTAAACCCAAGAGATGGAAGTAGTGCATGAATGGTTAGTTAAGATGGACATTACGAAGTGAAGTTTGATGAAATGTCAAGAAGGATAGAAGATAATTCTTTAGATTGCACAATGGAAATCCTATGATGATGAGCTATGGTAGAATATAATAGATGTTTTGAATAAAAAATTGGCACAATTACAAGAAGGATTGAAGAATATACACGATATAGAGGAACAATTGAAATTCCACAGTGATGATATGAGGACATTTTTGGATGCAACGATATCTAGGGAGATGGCAATTTTAGGGTTCCTCAACAAGGAGGATTCAAAGGGAAAAGGATAGATTGCAACAAGAAAGAAGTTGCTTCATAGGAAAAGAAGAATTGTTTGATGTTTTCTTTGTGATGAAAGCCACTTCATAGCATATTTTCTGATGAAGAAAAATTTGGAATAGTTAGAAGAAGTCCAAGTGTAGTAGGTAGAGGAGAATATTGCCACCAAGGTGGAATTATTTTAAATGCTCGCACCTTCAAAATAGATGTTGGAAGTGATGGATTCTTTGCAACACATATAGAGGATTCCAAATACAAAGGACATATATAGCATTTGCAATGTGAAGGAGAATAACTTTATTTTGTGCATGTGATGGTGAGTGGGGTGAAGGTGGTTTCTGTGGTGGACACTGACATGACCCACAACTTTGTGAGTAATAAGACCACAAATTCACTCAATTGTAAGACCGAGATCATCAAAGCCATGTACAATGTGGTTAACACAATAGTAGAATGTATAGTTGAGGTGGTTTTATCTGCACCTTTGAGTGTTAGAAGTTGGTTTGGATATTGGGAATTGACAGTTGCTCCATTTCATGATGAAGCATTGGTATTAAGGAAATAATTTCTCATATTTTTGAAGGTAGTTCCACTCCCACATGTAAGTTTCTTGGTGTTCTTGGATGAATCCAAAATGCGAAGTATGCCCATGATAACAAATAGGAAGATTGTATGAATACCTAGGATGTATGAAATCAAGTTTATTGAGAGAGTGAGTGGAAGTGACAACAAACCTTGCAACATAATTTAATAACAAGGGGAAAGTTTGGCCATTGTGACCTCAGCAGGATAGGTCCAAAGAGAACGAATTTTGATAGTAGTGGAGACATTGGTGAAGTCTCTCTTGGAAAAAGTATATCGGTTGAAAATCCTAAAGTACCATAAACTAAAGTGTGAATATAATTGTAAGTCAACCATCACAACACTTTCCAATGTCATCACATAGGAGCCGCAACCCTAGTCACTTTTCTTATGCTGAAATAATGTAACTTCGAAGAATATTCTAATTATATTTGAGTTATTATCTTATCGATCAAATCCTCTTTTGTGGATTGATCATGTTGGGTCTTGTATATGATCAAATCCCCTTTTTTGGATTGGTCAAACCATATTTGTATGGTTGTATTTATAAATTCATCTCCTCATGTTTATAAAGTGGTTTTAATCACTTCTAGAAGAAGTCATCCCTACCAAGTGAAGAGACATAACCTTAGTGCCTCCTCAACTAGTATTTGTATGTGAGGATGGTGCTTCACTTATGCACTCTCAGATTCACTCATCTGGTGTGCATATCTTGAAGGAAGTTGAAGTGGAAGGAGGAAGGAGAAGAGAGGCGCATGCTGAGTATTAGTTTATTCTTGGTGTTTTGGTCTTAGTCTTGGCATTGTATTGGAAATCTATTATTGAGGAAGTTTTTTATGGGTTTGCTCCCCCCATGAGGGTTTCTAAGGATAAAATGTTGCATACCTTGTGATTGTGTTTCTTTGACTGATCCCATTTATGATGTTATTTTGGAAATGCATTGAATTCTCATGTAATTTGGAAATAACCTAATAACAAGAGTGAAAACTTAACACGGTATCAAAACTTGAGTAAATAGAGCATCTTTCACAGGGTATCTAAAAATGTCACTATTTGTAACAACCCTGCTTAAATAGATGTATAGGGACTATTAATTTTAATTAATTTGATAATCTGACTATCCTAATATGTCGAGTTAAACAATAATTATTTCTTAATAATATTAATTAATTAGTTAATTATTAATTAATTGTTCATACTTGTCGATGATTAATTAATTAATTAATGGACTCATTAAATATTTGAGTAATGAATTAAAAGGGATTAATAATTTTAGTTTATTTAATTAAATACTTACGTATGAAGGGGGGGAAAGAAACATTAAATGGAGGGGATAAGATAATAAAGAAGGGGGATAAGATAATAAAGAAGGGGATAAGGTAATAAAGGAAGACATAAGGAAATTAATGAGAGGGAGGAGAGTCGGTGAAGGGGGAATATGAAGGAAGATTCCTAAGGGAGTGGGGGATTATATTTTTGGAGAGGAGGCTTTTGGAGGGCAAGATGGTATTTTCTGTGACATTTTTTCTGTGGGATATTGGTTGGTTTGAGCAGTTTGGTTTTTGGGTTTTTGGGTGAATCATTGCAGGGGGCACCGGGTTGCTAGGGGTTTTGGGCACGGGGGCCAGGATTAATTTCGGTTTCTTGGAGCTAGGGAGTGAGATAGGTTGCTCCTAGCTAGCTAGGTGGTTAGTCGGTTTGGGCAGGGTTTGGTCAAGTAGCAGGAGGCTAGGAAAAGTAGTAGGGAAAGGAAAACCAACTCAGTAGGAATTAGCATCAGAGCAGAGGTATTTGTATTATGTTAAGTAATTCTTATTTTGTTATGAAATTGTTGTTCATTAAGTTAATTTAACATGCGTATATGCTGAATAAAAGAAATTACTTAGTCTTTCTGCGTAGAAGTAATCTTATATGTTTCAATTTATGATTTTTTTTTTTAGATTAAATTATTTTGGTCTTTACACATGGTATCAGAGCTTCGTTCACAATATGGAGCCTTAAGGGCTAAGCTCTAGCTCCACCTAACCTGCAAGTCCAACACAATTTTTTTTAAAACACAGATCTATTGCACATTAAAAATGTAAAAGGCATAATAATATACTAATTGAAGTGTTAGATAAATTTAAACACTTGTTTCAAACAAACAAACCTATGTAAAGGAATATATTTATATATATAAATATTCTACCAGGAATTTCTAAACAGGTTTATAAATAAACATTTCAAGTAATATATATATATAAAAAAATGCATTTAATATATATATATATATATATATATATATATATATATAATCATTTACTGGATCAAACAAAAGTTACCTTGAAATAATTCAAGAGGGGGATTGATCCCCATGACTACCCCACCTCGATTACCGCAAGCTTTGCTACAACAACAACAAAAAAAAAATTAATGACACAAAAAAAATTTACTCTAAAACTACACATGGTATCAATAGGCAACTTGTAAAAATGAAAACAGGGTAATTTGAGTTACATGCTTGATTGAGGCCCCAATTTACTATTTTCATGTACTGGTTGTTAACATGTCATTGCTTTTGTCTCCTATATCCTCATTGCCAATAGCTTCAAAAGAAACTGCAATTTCTGAATCGATTAAGAAAAAACAAAGAAGATATCTTCTCCAAATTGAAACCAATGGAACATACAACTTTAATATTGTTTTTTAAACGAAATAGTTGTTATATTGTATTGAGTCAAAAGTAGCAACTATACCCAACTTGCAGGAGTTACAAAATTATAAAAATTATGCTTTCCATTATAATTGTTAACAGTTCAGTGGGTCTGCTTAAGAACAATAGTATGCATGATTTTTTTATCTCAAAATTCTTCTGCTATCCTACCTTATAAATTTCCCTAGAAGTGAAATATATCGACAAGGAATACAAATTTTTTTATTGAAAATGAAAATTACAACCTATTCTGGGCACTAGAAAGTCATTTCATGTTAATGGAGGAACCTGGAGATGTTGTGTTGCCTTTGTGAGGGTCTGGAGTGGGGTGAGCTAGGGGGATCATGAGTTCGACAGAGAAGTGTGCAAGGGAGAGAGGTGCATAACAAGTCCTTCAGCTGCATCCACAGAATCCTCTAAAACTTCAGATTTTACATGAAGACTGCCAATAGTTGCCTTTACCTCTATTTCCCAATTTTGCAGGTGATGAATGTAAGCTTGGATTTCTTGGTGTTTGATTGGGGGATTTCGTGGTCTTGAAATTTCCCCTTGGGGTGGATTCTAAAGGTGTCTGGTGCTGTGCTCCATTCCCTTCTCCGATTTCTGTCAACACAAATAACATCAAATCCCTCCATCGTCGCCCTTCACAGAATTCGATGAAAGTTGGAGGCCATAAATGAAACTTTAAAGGGGTGACAACTAGAAGGGACCAAGGTGGAATCCCCACCATATGGAACAGGTAATCCAGAAGCATCGAGGGATTCAAGGGGAGGACCTCCACCCGAAGACATCACTCAAGAACTGCAAAAGATCAAACTTCTGGAGTTTGTCGGGGGTCACACTAGTGAACGCGCGGAAGCATGGTTGGAAGGCATGACAAGGTGTTTTTCCTTAAGGGACTATGCATCCAACTCAAAAGCGAAGATAACAATTTTTCAGTTAAGAGACAACACCTTGAGCTAGTGGGGCAACCTGGAATGACAACTGCATCTTACCCTAGACACAGTATCTTGGGAACTTTTCGAGGAGAGGTAGGGGCATTTCATGCCTTAGTACAGGGAAACAGAACTGTAGAAGAATATGAGATCAGATTTATGGAATTGGTCAAATATGTTTCGTATATGGATAATGACCAACGATAGGCAGAGCACTTCATCTATGGATTGAAACCTAAGATAAGAGCTATGGTGCAGATGTGGAAACTGACTTCGGTAGTGGAAGTTGTGGAAAATGCGTGTTATGCAAAGGAACACATGAACTTAACTCAAGGTATGAAACTGACTTTTCTGCATCGTACTGGATTCATGGGGAAGGCCCCTAGGAAATTTCCCATGGGAGGGGGATCAAGGCCACCTCCATATGGTAATAGAGTTGCATCAAGGACAGTAACCATAGGGATTTCAATGGCAGCGAGTACATCATCTCGTTCATCAACAACGATGCAGATAGGTCCACGGCCATCTCAGGGAACAACTAGTCGGGGCAAGGGTTCTAGGGGAAGGAACTCATTTCAGAGACAGTCACATAACAATGTGTAGGTTCAATCCCGTGTTACCTGTTGGGGATGTGGAGGACCCCATTACTAGTGTGACTACCTAGAGTTACAATCAGGATTCATGCATAGAGAAGGAAAGGCCCCGATGGGAAGAGCAAGTAGCAGCCACCATATTTACACAGTGGTCAATAATCGCCAGGCCGAGCATCAATCCACGGTGGTGGAATCATGAGGTATGCTAAATCATATCAATGTTAAGATTTTATTTGATTCTGGTGCGACAGATAGTTTCATTTCACCATCTACATTAGAAAAGAGTGGGTTGGCAGCTTATGAGAATGATGACTTTAAACAAGTCGAGATGGCTTCGGGGGAAAAAAAAGTGGTAGGACCTAGTGTTGATAATTGTATAGTAGACCTGGGAGTGTGTACTACCAGGTTGAAGTTATACATCACTATTCTCGGGGCGTATGACCTAATCATTGGAATGGATTGGTTAGAAGCTCATTGAGCTTTGGTAGATTGTTTCACAAAGAGGGTGCTTTGTATCAACGATGAGGGAAGGCCAATAGAGATCTAGGGTGTATGGAGAAAGTTGTCATTACGATTTATATCAACTATAAAGGTTAAGCGATGGTTGAGGCAAGGGTGTCGACTATATGTAGTGGAAGCAGTGAATGAAAGGAAGGGACCCTCATTAGATCAGTACCCGATATTGTCAGAATTTAAGGATGTTTTTATAAACGAGTTACCAGGGTTACCTCCTAAGAGGGAGCTTGATTTTACTATTGAGCTAAAACTTGGTGTAGAACCAATTTCCAAAACTCTATATTGAATGACAGCACCGGAACTTTGTGAGTTTCAAATGCACTTGAAAGAGTTACTGGACTTAGGGATAATAAGGCCCAGTGTCTCACCTTGGGGCACACCAGTAATTTTTGTAAAGAATAAGGATGGATCCTTACGACTGTGTATAGACTACAGGGACTTGAATCATGCTATAGTGAAAAATAGGTACCCAATGCCGCGAATAGATGATCTCTTAGATTAGATGAAAGGAGCAACAATATTCTCAAAGATTGATTTGCGATCAGGGTATCACCAGTTAAGGATTAAGGAAGGCGATATCCCAAAAACTGCCTTTCAAATTCGGTTTGGACATTATGAGTTTGTCGTAGTACCTTTCGGATTGACTAATGTGCCAATAGTATTCATGAGCCTCATGAATGGCGTATTATAGAAGTACTTAGATCGTTTTATACAAGTCTTTCTAGATGACATCCTCATCTATTCCAAGAACGAAAGAGAACATGAGGAACACTTATGAGTAGTGTAGTCCTACCTTAGAGAAAACAAATTATATGGGAATTTGTCAAAGTGTTCCTTCTTCCAAAAAGAAATTCATTATTTAGGTCATATCATTTCCAGTGAAGGAATCTCTGTAGACCTAGAAAAGGTAAAGGCCATTATGGAGTGGTCAGTGACGAAAAATGCCCATGAGGTGAGAAGCTTCATGGGGCTAGCAGGTTATTATCGGATATTTGTGGAAAGATTCTCCAAAATAGTGAAACCCATCACCACCTTGCAGTGCAAGGGGGTCAGGTATGAATGGATAGAAGAATGTGATTGTGCATTCATTGAGCTTAAGAGGTTACTAATTAGTGCTCCAATTCTATGAGTGCCAGATATGGAAAAGGACTTCACAGTATGTATGGACACCTCGAAGCAAGGGTTGGGGGCCATGCTAATGTAGGATGGAGGAGTGATAGCTTATGCGTCAAGGAAGTTGAAGAAACACAAAGAGATATATGCGACTCATGATTTAGAGTTGGCAGCTATAATGCTAGCTCTGAAACTTTGGAGGCACTATCTTGTGGGGTGAAACTTTGATCTTAAAACTGACCATCAAAGTTTAAAACATCTCTTCACTCAAAGAGATCTGAATGCCAGGCAAAGACGATGGAGTGAGTTTATGAGTGAGTATGATTTTGGTATTTCGTACATCAAGGGGAAGGAAAATGTGGTCGCAGATGCCTTGAGTAGTAGACCACGTGTCTTCTCCTTGATACCCTTAAAAGTGAATCTGAGGGAACATGTGTTGATGCAAATCCAAGGAGACAGTTGGTATTTAGAGGTTACTTCAAACCTCCAGAGTGGGAGGCAGTTAGATCCAAAGTATGAAGGATATAGTTTGGAAGCAGATGGACTATTGAGATATCGAGGAAGGATGTACATCCCTGAATATGGGGATATTCCAAGAATCATATTGAAGGAAGCCCATAGAGCACTTTATTATGTGCATCTGGGTGTGAAGAAGATGTACACAGACATGAGGAAGCTCTTCTTCTGGGTAGGCATGAAGTGCGATATAGTCCATTTCATCACCAAATGCCTAGAGTGTCAACAAGTGAAAGTCGATCACCATCACCCAGCAGGTCTCCTACAACCACATGATGTTCCTATGTCCAAGTGGGAAGTCATTTCTATGGATTTTTTTGCGGGGTTGTCGCTTACATCTCATAGACATAATGCCATTCTTGTGATAGTTGATAAGTTAACCAAGAGTGCTCATTTCATTCCGGTTAGAGACACTTACGATGTCACTGATGTGGCACGTGTGTTTGTGAATGAGGTTATCCATTTTCATGAGATACCTAAGAAGATAATTTCAAATAGGGACTCCAGATTCACTTCTAGGTTTTGGACAAGTTTGCAGTCAATATTGGGTACTTAGTTGAACTTAATCACAGCTTATCATCCTGAGACAGATGGGAAAACCGAGAGAGTAAATCAAGTCATGGAAGACATGCTCAGGATGTATGTCATGGATAATCAATCCCAGTGGGAGAAGTATCTACCTTTGGTAGAGTTTGCCTACAATAACAGTTTTCATAGCTCCATTGGAATGCCACCCTACGAAGATCTGTATGGAAGGCCAGGCATAACGCCATTGAGTTGGGATAGAATAGAAGACCGAGTAACAGTTGGGCCAGAATTGATTCAAGAGATGGAGGAATAGGTGATTCAGATTAGGCAGAGACTAAAGGAAGCACGGGATAGGCATAAAAGTTATGTGAATGCACACAAGACTGACCAAAGTTATGAAGTGGGAGACCGGGTTTTCATTCGTATCAGGCCTAATAAGAGTACCATATGGTTCAGGAAGGGGAAAAAGTTGACACCTCGATTTATAGGACCATTCAGAATCCAAGATAAAATTGGACTTGTTGCCTATCGTCTCGTACTGCCACCCCACTTTCATAAAACTCATAATGTATTTCATGTATCTGTTTTACGTCATTATGTTGTTGATGAATCACATAAACTAAATTGGAAGGAATTGCAGGTATCGGGCATGGGAACTCTCACAGTAGAACCATTACGCATATTGGACCGTAGATTTTGATAGCTCAGGAACCTTCTGGTGGACCAAGTTAAGGTCTAGTGGGACAAGTATAGTCCAGGATCTGCTACTTGGGAAGATGCCGAGACACTACGATGAGACTATCCCTCACTTTTTTGACCACCTCGAGGATATGTTTCTCAGAGGTGGGGTGTATGTAACACCACCTTTTGACTTAGACAACCAGCATTACCTGAGGCCTACATACTTTTATTTTCTATTTTTTTTCCAGAGAAACTATTGAATGATACACTTAAACTTTTAAGACGTATGAACCTTTATGAATGTTATATGTATTTGAATAATGATGGTTATGATGCGATATATTATGAGAATGTAAATTTTATGAATGTTTAAATGATATTGATGATGATGGATATAATGTGATCTACTATGTGAATGTAAATTTATGAATGTTTAAGTGTTATTAATGATGATGGAAATGATGTGACATAATGTGTGAATGCGAATCCTATGAAGGTTTAAATGCTAGTAGAATGGTGTTTGATATGATGCAATCTATTTGATAAATGAAAGTTTTATGAAGGGGTGTCGAAATTGAATTATGGGATATTATGAGATCTATTTCTAACTTGAAAACTTTGATGTTAAGTTGTTGGTACATGGATACCAAATTGAAATAATAATTGTATGCAATTACATGATGATAATATATAGAAATGTATGAGTTTGTGTTACAGACTAATATGCAGGTCATGGGCTATGAGATAGCCAAGGGATGATAATGATGAAAGTGAATGTCATGACCACTAGCCGAGAAACATTATGGTACAAATATATGTATGTGAAATTATATTGGTTTGGATGCATTGCTATGATATGTGGACCAGTGAAGAATTTCAGGTCATGAGACTGCCCAAAACCAAATAAACGATGACAAAAATCCTAGCAACACGGTGCCACATTATATTCCATTGTAGGGTGTGGACCCTAGTTATGATTAGGAGGGGTGGAGGCATTTCCCACCATGTATCCTCTGAAACCTGAAGTCATGGGAGGACGGTGTTAGCTCATGCTCCCCAAGACATGTGATGATGACTGTCAGTTTCCTATTGGGGAAGCTTGGTCGAGATAGTGACACTTCCTCTTATGGGTTCTATTTGGAGTTAGGTCAATATAGTTGACGCTCCAAGATAGTCCAGCAGAGGAAGGATAGGAATGGAGATGGAAGTAAGTTAGGGAGGAAGGATGAGTAGAAATAGTTG
>ML778707.1:38538-71057 GCA_009831015.1 Picea engelmannii
CATTTACAAAATTTCAAGAATATGGTCATCTAGAGGCATTTTGCAATATAGGAGTTAAGAAAAATTGATCTCTAAAGGAAAGTAAAATTTTGGGTAAAAAATATAAGTGAGAAATTAATTAGAATTCTTTATCAAATCCTCATAATTCAAGGAGGAAACATAAGTTGAATTTAAAGATCATAAATCAAGCAAGCAGATAAAGAAAGTGGGATAAGAAGTTAAAGTTTTAAATTAAAGGAGAAAATTCTATTGATAAGTGAAAATACGTTATGACTACTAAGAAAAGTTATAGAGATTAAATAAAATTTGATATCAATATTATAATCTGAGAAAAACCTATAGGAAAAGGGCATAAAGATTGAAGAAGATTATATTTCATATAAAGGACAACTGGAGAACAACACAAATAAATTTCCAATGGTTCTAGGAATTTCACTAGGTTCTTCAATGTGAATATATTATAGTTCTCCCTAACACATGAAGTGGAAGAAAAATAAGTTAGGAAGATCCTATGGATCAAACCTGAAGTTTGTAGGTGGAAACAATAGTGAGAGGTCATTAAAAGAAAGGTTATATATAAACTAGTTCCCAATTCTCTCAAATGTTACCTACAACTTTCCGATTGATTGTTATGCATGTGAAATTAACTTGAAATAATTTGTTAGACCACTACCATGAAATAAAATTTGAATCCTCATACACCCAGCATGGTTAAACTAAAATGTCATTCCACTCTTTCAAAAGATTCTTCAAAATCATTTAGGATAATCAAAGTTTTTTATTTTGTTTCTCCAACATTTCCCATACATTCCCAAACAACTTCTTTCAAAATTGAATGACATATCAAGATCAAAATAGGAAATAACTAGAGGTTCCTAAAATATTAAGATGATTGAGCTCATACATAGTGAATTATACATCAAATGACAAAGGATGGGTATTCACATAGAAAATGAAATCGACAATGAAATAACTCGAGAACACAAAATAAATTTTGATCAAAATAGTGAATAAAATGGTAATGATAAGATACTTAATTCAACCATTAGAAAAATTTTGTATCAAGGGTTCAAAAAAATCAACTAGTCCAAACATTACATTTCTTCAAAGTTTGGGTTTTAATAGATAATCTTTGCATTAGAAAATGAGGATTAATCATAAAAAAAAAATTCATGTCCTAGATGCCTAGGGTAAGGCCATTGAGTAGAGAAACACGGGATACCTTAACCCAATTCGAAGAATGTATTGATAGAGGTGAACTTTGGGGTTGCTAACTTACAAGGAAATTTTTATGGGATATATATTTCATATGGGCTAATTTTATAAAAGTGATTCGCCCAAATTCTATTGAATAAAATTATTTTTGCCTAAAAATAATGCAAATTTTATAAAAAATATGTAAAATCCTTAAAATTTTGAATACTTTTACAAAAATATCGTAAAACATTTTATAGTTTGCATATTAAGGACTAGTAAGATTGTCCAAGGTTTCTACATTCTTAATTTTACATCCTTAAGATTATCCCTATTGTTGATATGGAAAAGGGCATGCCCAAGAATCATATAGCGAGTGAGTAGCGAGCCTTAGGGCATCCCTTGGGAATTATGCACCTAAGGATATGCGGACTCATGACTTGCAAAGCGCACCATGAAGTTAAAACAAATGACATGATTCAATGGCAGGAGAGCATGGATGAGTTGGATTTAGTTAGCACCAATGGACATAAACATAGAGAGAACGTGTTGATCCAGGGTGAGCACTATGGCTTTTGCTGATGCTATGAGTGGGGTTAGCATGATGCATGGTCATATCAAGAGGCTTGTCACGGACCATCTTGGGAAGAATGTGAATGGGATTGATGGTTCATGTGGGTTGTCACTCTTTGTTACCTCAAGTGGTCGCATATATGTTTGGGGAGATGAGGCAAGATAGAGGTATTTAATCACATCTCATCATCACAACTCTAGTTAAAGAGTGAGGTCTACAGATTGGGCATAGGTGAGACAAAGTAGGACGAAGATGAAGGAAAAGTGTGAATGTCTATCTTAGTGTCTCCTTGGGTGTCTTGGGAAGGGCACATGATGGAAAAGTTTGAAGGTTAGTAATAACATTCTAGTTAATTAATTCAATGAAAATTAATTATAAATTCACGTAAATACTTCAATAAAATTATAACATAAAAATCATATAATTTGTTATTATAAAAATTTAAAATATAATCATAATTTAAAACAATGTTAATTCTTTATTTTCCACCTTTAACGTTAATTCTTTCTTTTCCACCTTTAACGGTTCACTTTATCGATGCTTTGGAGGCGCGTCTACCAGATTCTTGTGAATTTTCAGTTTTGATTTAAAATTTAATCGTAATTTTTTCAAGGGTTAAAATGTCATTCCACTCCTTCAAAAGATTCTTCAAAATCATTTTTGATAATTAAATTGTTTTATTTTATTTCTCCATCACTTCCCATACATTCCCAAATAACCTTTTTCAAAATTAAATGACATATTAAGCTCAAAATGGGAGATAAATATAGGTTCCTGCAAGATTAATAGGATTGAGATCATACCTAGTGAATATTACATCAAATCAGAAAGGATGGGTATTGGCATAGAAAATAAAATCGACAATGAAAGAACTTGAGAACACAAAAGAACTTTTGATCAAAATAGTGAACAAAATGGTAATGATACGATCCTTAATACAATCATGAGAAACCTTTTTTCTCAAGGGTTCAAAAATATCAACTACTCCAAACATTAGATGTTTTCAAATGTTGGGTTTTAATAGCTAAGATTGGATAAGAAAATGAGGATTAAGAATAAAAACAAATTGATGTCCTAGCATGCCTAGGTTAAGGCCCTGAAGCAAAGGAGCATGGGATACCTTAACCAAAATCGGATAACGTATTAAAAAAAAAGATTCACCCATTTCAATTTTTTATAAAAGTGGTTCACCCAAATTCTATAGAATACAATTACTTTTCCTTAAAAATAGCCCTAATTTTATAGAAAATATATAAAATCCTTTAAAATTTGAACAATTTTACAAAAATGTTGTAAAACCTTTTCTATTTTGCATGTTAAGGACTATTAATATTCTCTAAGGTTTCTACATTCTTAGACAAATTTCCATCATTAATGTAATCCTTGTTGTTGAGATGGAAAAGAGAAATACCAAGAATCATATACTGAGTGAGTAGCGAGCCTTAGGTCATTTGTTGGGAATGATGCACCTAAGGATATGCGGTCCCATGAATTGTAGCACACACCATGAGTTTGAAATGAATGGCATGACTTGGTGGAACGAGAGCATGGATGAGCTGGAATCAGTTAGCACCAATTGAAAAAAAATTAGAGAGCACGAGATCATCTGGGGTGAGCACTATGGTTTATGTGTACGTGATGAGTGAGGTCATCACGATGCATGGGCATATGGAGAGACTCGTTGGAGGTCATCTTTGGAAGAAGGTGAGGGGTCGTGATGGTTCGTGTGGGTCATGACTCCTTATGACCTCAAGTGGTTTCATATATATATGTGGAAATCATCCAAGCTAGAGGAATTCAATCATATCTCATTATCACAACTCCAGTTAAAGAGTGAGGTCTATGGATTGGGAAGAGGTGAGACAAAGTGGGATGAAGATGAAGGAAATGTGTGAATGTTTGTCTTAGTGTCTCCTTGGGTGTCCTTAGAAGGGCACACAATGGAGAAGTTTTAAGGTTAGGAATAATAGTGTGTGTGACGGGGAGAAGGATAGGAAAGCCACGTTGAGGTTGTGACAAGGAGACTTGGGTGTATGATAAAATAGGAAAATCAGGATGTGACTTAGCTAATTTCTTGTATATATATGTTTTGATATGCAATATCCTCTTTGTAAAGCATTATAACAACATTTGTATATAAATACTTACAGGGGTGCATTGACGTTTGAATCTATTAAGAACAAAATGCAAACCTCATGAGGATATGAATCCTCCTACACTTTTATAGAGGTGGTACTACTTTTTGGATGAAGAATATATTTGTGATATCTTGTGATGCAGGAGAATTGCTCCACCTCAAAAAATGCACCAATGCATCAACGAGCTAGCACATCAGTGCACATTGGTGTAACTCTCCCTTGGCTAACAATCGCGCTCTCACCAGGACCTTCTTTCACATGGCCCGAAGAGTCAACAGCTCTTCCAACTCCTCTCGAGAGCTCTCAATACCCACAACTATTCCATCGGCGATCTCCCCTTCCCTTTTCTCGAGAAATCGGACCTCACGATATCGCGAGACTCACATCACTGCTCTCGTGCAATCAAACGTCGAGGCCCGAATGTCGATGGTCAATGGTCAACTCCTCTGACCTGTCGGGGATTTCCCTATCGGGATATCACCACCCGCGATGTCAACCACCTAATTTTCAAAACCTCGATCCCTGAGATACCGATCTTCTGATGTGAAGCCACCTTTCCTTCACTCGTTCTCGTGGTCCAACTCTACCACGTCACCTTCTCGCTCCGCGTGATCAGGAATCGCGGGATCACGATGTCACCATCGATATTCCTTGCTATGAGAATCACCGAATGTCAAACCCCGATCTCATGGAATCTGATGCCACGTGTCCTCGGATTGATCGACGGCTCCGATAAATTCAGGGAATCGCAACTCGTGATTTCAACGAGTATATGCTTCACCTCGTCAACCGTCGAACGCTGATATGTGATGGCTCGATCCTTTGTGTGTCTACAAGTTAACTCCCTCGCAACTCCTCTCAGATCTAATGGTCAGTAGGGTCTTGTGATTCTTCTCCGCGAACCCTGGTCATTGATCCTCCGCCTTGAAGATCTCTTCCACTTCAACCTCCCCTGTTCAAATCCCTCCGGAACCTGTTCCACAGTATTTACAAGGAACTATTCCTCCTGAGCTTTATCAACTCTGACTCCTTCAGAGATTTTGCGCATGCTCCCTGGGTTCGCCCTTCAACAACTCTCAAATGTTAAAGTCCTCTGGGCCTGCGCACTTGCAACAACAAAAATTCCTGCTTTCCTTGCTCAGACAAACTGCTGAGACTTTTATTCTAGCCTGCACTTCTCCTGCATGCTTCGATGACCCAATTCAATTTCTGGGCTGATGAGAATAAGAGCTCAACTGTCTAACCTCCTCAATGCACTCTATGTAGAGGAATTCAACTGCACTCTATGCAGGAATCTCTCGGCTCAAACAGAGAAACAATTGAAACTCATTCTCTTAATCTCTCAGATTTCGAATCTACCATGAAATCACATACACAACATATAAAACAAAGGCATAACAAGAAGCAAATATGCAACAGCATAATATCAACAACACACAAAGAATAATCACATCCATGGAATTGAATCAAAGCTTCCATGTTAATTCAATCTCTGTACATGGGGATTTTGCTCACAAGTCCTCTGCTTTCTCTTCTTCTTGCTCCTGTATGAATGCTAATGAATCATATACAATGTACAAAGAGGGTGCCTATATTCCGTTTCCCTCTCGAAATCTACAACTATCAAATCTACAATTAATTCTTATTTAACATCATTAAAACAATTAAATGCCTTCCTATCTTCATACAATACAAGTGCGCTTCTTCATGAATGCTTCATGAAAGAGCGACGCAACAATTCCCAAGGTGTTTCAAAATTTGATGCTGGCATTGTCCAGCTGTTCTTCCCACTTGATGCATTGGCTCCCTTGATGAGTGAGCGATGCTCCTGCATCATACTCCTCGGCTCAAAAGATTTCATGGACTCCTGTCCATGAGCTCCTTCATAGTGTGCCCATGCTTTTGTATTTCTGCCTCTACTTCCCAGCTGGCATCCTCCACTGGGTGATTCTTCCATTTCACCAGGTATTCAAAGTATTGCTTCCTCCTGGTCTTCCTTTCCAATCGCTTATCCAGTATGCACTCCATCTGAGCAACTGGCAATTACTTCTGCCACTGGATTACTGGTCCTTCAGTTCCAGCTTCTGCTTATCCAACATTATATGGGTATAAATCTGAAACGTTGAAAATCGGGGATATCCCAATGCCATCCGGCAACTCAAGCTCATATGCATTTTATCTGAATTTCTTCAGGATTCTACACGACCCGATCTTTTTCATCTTGAGCTTGTTATATGTTCCCCTTGGGAACCTTTCCTTCCTTAAGTGCGCCAGAACCATTTCCCCAACTTCAAACTAAAGCTGCCTCTTCCTCTGATCGGCTCTACGCTTATATTCCTGATTCACCTTCTGCAGTCGCTGCTTCACCTGTGTGTGAAGTTCCTGCATTGCCTCATCAAATTCTTCAGCTCTCACGCTGCTAGTTTCAGGCTGTCCTGACTCCCTGAGCTCAGACACTCCCCTCGACTGTGTTCCATAAAAAATTTGGAATGGGCTCTTACCTATACTTCGATTCACCGAATCATTGTATGCAAACTTAGCCTGTGGTAATATCTTATCCCAACTGCTGTGATGCTCTGTCACTAGGCTTCGCAGTAAGTCTCCGAGACTTCTATTAACCACCTCCGTCTGTCCATCTGTTTGGGGGTGGTAAGCCGAAATAAAATCCAAATTGGTTCCCAGCTTTCTCCATAGCGTCCTCCAAAAATGACCTATGAACTTTGTGTCCCGATCCGAGACTATGCTTCTTGGTAATCCATGCAATCGCACAATCTCTTTGAAGAACAAATTCGTGATGTGGGTCGCATCGTTGGTCTTATGACACGGAATAAAATGTGCCATCTTCGAGAACCTGTCCACCACTACGAAGATGGAATCAACTCCTCTCTTCTTTCTTGGCAAACCCAAAACAAAATCCATACTAATGGCTTCCCATGGTCTCTCGGGTATAGGCAATGGCTAATAGAACCCTCTGTTCTTATTTCGCCCCTTCGCATGTTGACATATCCTGCATTTGTCAACAAAGCGTTTGACATCAGTTCTCATGCCAGGCCAATAATATGATTCACTTATCTTGGCGAATGTCTTGTCATGCCCAAAATGACCTGCTAAGCCTCTGCTATGCTTTTCCCTCACCAAATTCTCCCTCATAGAGCAATATGGAATGCACAATTGATTGCCTTTGAAAAGTAATCCCTCCTGGATCATAAATTCTATCCATGGACTTCGATCCCTGAGAACTAGATTTTCGACTGCTTCATAAGATTCTCCGAAGTCTGTGTCACTTGCATACATATCTTTTAGATTTTCAAAACCCAAGGTTTTGACCCTAAACTCCTGTAGCATTAAACATTTTCTGCTCAAAGCGTCAGCTACTTTGTTGGTAGTCCCCGAAATGTGATTGATCACAAAAGTAAAGTTCTGCATGTACTCTACCCATTTCACATGCTTCTGGTTCAACTTATCCTGTTGACTCACGAATTGCAATGCATGATTATCACTGTACAACAAAAATTCCTTGGGTATCAAGTAATGCCTCCACTTCTTCAATGCCTATATGATGGCATAAAACTCTTTATCATATTTGGAGCACTTTAGTTTTGCATCATCCAGCTTCTCTCTCTAATATGCCACAGGTCTGTCATCCTGACTCAAGACTCCTCCAATAACATAGCCACTAGCATCACACTTCACCTGAAATGTTCTTTGAAAATCAGGCAACACCAACACCGGTTTCTCGGTTATCTTTCTCTTCAACAGATTGAAGCTTATTTCATCCTCTGTTGTCCAATGGAAAAACTTATGCCACTTTTTCACAGTGTCCATCATCGCGGCGCTAATCCCACTAAAATTCTGAATGAATTTCCTGTAGAAACTAGCTAAACTATGGAAACTCCTCACCTCAAAAACATTCCTGGGTGATGGCCAATTCCTAATCACTTCCACTTTCTCAGGATCCATCTTTAGCTCATTAGCCAAGATTACAAACCCCAAATAAATGAGTTATGTCTACATGAAGGAGAACTTTTTCAAATTTATCAGCAGCTTCTCCTGCTGCAATCTTCTCATCACCATGGGTAAATGCCTCAAATGCTCGGCCTTGGTTTTGTTGAAAATCAATATGTCATCCAGATGCATGACAACAAATTTGCCAATGAATTTCCTCAGGACTTCATTCATTAGCCTCATGAAAGTGCTCGGCGTATTTTTCAAGCTAAACGGAATGACCGGCCATTCGTACAAACCCTCGTTTGTCTTGAACATTGTTTTCCATTCGTCACCCTCTCTCATCCAGATCTGGTGGTATCCACTCTTGAGGTCTATCTTCGAAAAATAATTTTCCCCGCTCAGGCAATCCATCAAGTCATCCATTCTTGGAAGTGGAAATCTATACCTGATGGTAATCTTATTTATCACCCTGGAGTCTGTAGACATCCTCCAGCCTCCATCCTTCTTCGAACTCAGTACTGTCGGAATAGCACATGGACTCAGACTCTCTCTGACCAGTCCCTTATCCAACAAATCTTTCACTTGCCTTTTGACCTCCTCGTTCTCCTGAGGTGTCAACCTGTATGCCTCCTTATTTCGCAAGCTTGCTCCGGGTATGAGGTCTATGTGGTGACTCGCACTCCGCACTGGTGGCAACGAATGAGGTAATTCGTCTACGATGATATTAGTGAATTCTCCCAGTAGTTCTTGAATCTCCTCTGGCAAGTCATCCACTCTTGTGCTTGTCAGGACAATTCTCGGCTTCCTGACAACAAAGAATTGTGGATCTTCATTCTTCTCCATTTCCGTGAGAAGCTCCTTCCCACTCATGAGAAGTATAGTGCTGCTGACTTTCGGCTTCACTTCTTTTTCCTTTAACAGAAGTAGCCTGTGTGTTCTCCCATCCTTCTCTAAGGTGTATGTGTTCATCCTCCCATCATGAACAACATTCTTGTCATACTGCCACGGTCTACCCAGCAGTATGTGACATACATCCATGGGAATAACATCACACAGAATCTGATCATGATAATTCCCAATTTTAAATTCAACCAAGCATTGTTTAGTGACACTTACCCGGTGTCCTTTCTGTAGCCACGAGACTTTATATGGACTCAGGTGCTTAGTCGTTTTCAGCTCCAATTTTTCCACCATCTCAGTTGAAACAAGATTATCGGTGCTCCCACTATCCACGATGACTTTACATTTCCTGTCCTTGGCTATACAAGACATCTTGAACAGTCTGCTCCTCTGCACTGAGATTTTCACCTCCTTCTCAACTGTCAAAAGAATTTTATGCATCCCAAGCGACCTTCCGTTGTCTGCAAATTCTTTCTCAACATCACGCCTCTGCGCTTCAACGACGTGAGTTGTTCCTCTATCCATCTTCCTGTCTGGACAGTCCACGACTTTGTGTCCGTATTTACCACATGTAAAACATGTGATAATTCCTCCTCGGCCTCTTCCTCTACCTTAGGTACGAGGAAATGCGTTGGCGTTAGCATAATCTCCTTGCTGATCAGTTTGTTTTCTTCTCGGCTCAGCATATTGCTGCCTTTGCTGTGAGGTTCCACCCCTTTCAGCTTTTTCCTAAGGCCTCTTCCAATCCTCCTTGGGCTTCTGAGTTCTTTCTTGGGCAACTGCCTTGCCTCGGGGCTAGCTTCTGCCTCGCCCTCGCTGTCCCTGCTTGCGGCTCAGCTTCTCCTCGGCTTTTACAGCCATCTAGTACGTATCCTCAACTGTTCAGATGGTAACCATGCTCAACTCATCCTGGATGTCATACCTTAAACCATTCAGGTATCTTGCCACCTTTTCGTCATCACTCTCCCGATGACCAGCTCTGATGTTGAGCCTATAGAACTCCTCGGTGTATTCCTTCACTGTCATCATCTTCTGTCTCAGGTTCTACATCTGCCTGAACAATGTGATCTGATAGTCTCTGGGGATGAATTTCGCTTTCATCTTAGCGATCATCCGATCCCAGCTTTTGATTTTCTGTTTGCCCTTGCAGTGCCTATCCGCCTGCAACTCATCCCACCATAACGTTGCATGTCCTTTTAATTTTGTAACAGCATGCCTTACCTTCTTTTCCTCTTCGATATCTTTGTAATCAAAGTAGGTGTCGAGTGCTCAGATCCAATCCAGCAACTCTTCCGCATTCAAATTCCCCTCATACACGGGAATGTCCATTTTGGTCTTAGAGCTCATCCTCGAAATGGCTCTAATCAACCGCTCGGTTGATGCATCCTCTGCTGAGACCTCTTATGCATCATGTCTAGCTTCCTCTTCCACCTCAGAATCATTGAACTCCCCAGCGTCGACTCCGCGTCTCTGCGCAGTCTCCATTTCCTCAAGCCTTGCTCAGAGATCTCTCATCTGGCGTTCCATCTCAGCGTTACCTGTTGGCCTTCCTCTTCTGCACACCTCTCTATCTTCGAGATATAGTGACTTCCTTTCTCTCCTCGGCGCCATGATGTGTCTGCTTCTCTCTTCTACCTGAACAAAGATAACTCCACTCCCTGCTCTGATACCACACTGACGCAAGTCGTGAGTATCAGAGTGCTTTCCCTTTCTTTTTCAGTCCTCTCGCCTGCAATATACAGACAAGATTTCGGTCTCTAATACCACTTTGGTGCAACTCTCCCTCAGCGAACAATCGCACTCTCACCAGGACCTTCTTTCACACGGCCCAAAGAGTCAACAACTCTTCCAACTCCTCTCGGGAGCTCTCAATACCCACAACTATTCCCTCGACGATCTCCCCTTCCCTTTTCTCAAGAAATCAGACCTCGCGATATCGCGAGACTCACAACACTACTCTCGTGAAATCAAACGCCGAGGCACGAATGTCGATGGTCAACGGTCAACGCCTCTGACCTGTTGGGATTTCCCTATTGGGATATCGCCACCCGCGATGTCAACCACCTGATTTTCAAAACCTTGATCCCTGAGATACCGATCTTCTGATGTGAAGCCACTTATCCTTCACTCGTTCTCGTGGTCCCACTCTACCATGTCACCTTCTCGCTCCGCGTGATTGGGAATCGCGGGATCCCGATGTCACCATCGATATTCCTTGCTATGAGAATCGTCGAATGTCGAACCCCGATCTCGTGGAATATGATGCCACGTGTCCTCGGATTGATCGACGACTCCGATAAATTCAGGGAATCGTGACTCGCGATTTCAACGAGTATATGCTTCACCTCATCAACCGCCGAACGCCGATATGCAATGGCTCAATCCTTTGTGTGTTTGCAAGTTAACTCCCTCGCAACTCCTCTAAGATCTAACAGTTAGTGGGGTCTCGTGATTCTTCTCCGCGAACCCTGGCCGTTGATCCTCCACCTTGAAGATCTCTTCCACTTCAACCTTCCCTGTTCAAATCCCTCCTGAACCTGTTCCATAGTATTTACAAGGAACTATTCCTCCTGAGCTTTATCAACTCTGACTCCTTCAAAGATTTTGTGCACGCTCCCTGGGTTTCGCCATTCAACAACTCTCAAATTTTAAAGTCCTCTGGGCCTGCGCACTTGCAACAACAAAAATTCCTGCTTTCATTGCTCAGACAAACTGCTGAGACTTCTATTCTAGCCTGCACTTCTCCTGCACGCTTCGATGACCCAATTCAATTTCTGGGCTGATGAGAATAAGAGCTCAACTGTCTAACCTCCTCAACGCACTCTATGCGGAGGAATTCAACTACACTCTATGCAGGAATCTCTTGGCTCAGACAGAGAAACAATTGAAACTCATTCTCTTAATCTCTCAGATTTAGAATCTACCATGAAATCACATACACAACATATAAAACAAAGGCATAACAAGAAGCAAATATGCAACAACATAATATCAACAACACGCAGAGAATAATCACATCCATGGAATTGAATCAAAGCTTTCCTGTTAATTCAATCTCTGTACATGGGGATTCTACTCACAAGTCCTCTGCTTTCTCTTCTTCTTGCTCCTCTATGAATGCTAATGAATCATATACAATGTACAAAGAGGGTGCCTATATTCCGTTTCCCTCTCGAAATCTACAACTATCAAATCTACAATTAATTCTTATCTAACATCATTAAAACAATTAAATGCCTTCCTATATTCATACAATACAAGTGCGCTTCTTCATGAATGCTTCATGAAAGAGCGGCGCAACAATTCCCAAAGTGTTTCAAAATTTGATGCTGGCGTTGTCCAGCTGTTCTTCCCATTTGATGCACTGGCTCGCTTGATGAGTGAGCGATGCTCCTACATCACACATGGAGGAATGGGTTCCAGTGGAAGAGAGGCGCAAACCCTCTCATTTTGAACCCAAATTTAAAATTTTCTTGATGTAATTAAATGGAATTAAATGTTGTAAGGCTTAGGGAAATCTAAGCATGTGCCTTTCCATAGGATGCATGTGAAATCACCTTTAATGGTCGATAGGTATATAGGTGTAGGCCAAGTTCATACTAGTTGTTTGTTGAGTGTAATTGAATGAAATTCAATGCAAGTAGGTAGCTGGAGGAAAGGCCCAAGGAGCCCCTCTTTTGTAAAAATATCTTGTATCAAAATTCATTACTGTTATAAGGTGTTGATGAGAAAGTAGAGAGAACTCAAGAAAAGAGAGGAGACAAATTGTTGAAGACTCAGTTGTAGTCCAACCTTTGTAAAAACATATTTGTACAAAAACATTCACACATAATACAAAAGCAATTTTTCCTGCATATGAGGTGTCTGTGTTTTTATGTGTGATGAATGTTCATTTTCTGAATGTTTTCTATGTTTATTTATGGATGTTGTAGATATCAAAGTAGGTTACTTTTGCAGGTTTAGATAGACTTCTATATCTTTTTAAATTTCTGAGTATTTTGGGTTCTTAATCTTAATGCAAGGAGTGCATACCAAAAATGTGTGAAGCCAATGCAAGGAGTGCACTTGAACTCTCTTTCAAGTTCAAAGTAGAAAGTGCCAATTGGGCACACCAGAACATTTTCAAAGTCAGAAGGGAGGAGTAATGTCAGGGAAAGGCCTATCAGAGTTAATGAACACTCTGAAGTATACATACCATAATTACTGAATAATATGAGGGATATAGAAGGAGTGTGTGAGAACTCTATTTCCTGTTCTGGGAAAAGGTTGCGAGGAGGGAACACCAGAAGATAAAGCTCAAGAGGAGTAATGCAATTATTCAAAAAGATCTCAAGGAGTGTGCAAGTGAACTTTTATAGTTCATGTTTCATGAGGTGAAGCCATCAAAGGAGTGCGCAAATCCAACAAAATTCTAAAGTGTTGGTCAAGGTTAGGAGATAGAGTGTGAGTGCGAGTAGAGCATGAGGATTTCTTGAGAAAAACAAAGGGACTAAACCCTTTCAAGTCTAAGCGTTTACAAGATCAAGAGAGATAGCACAAGTAATCACAGAGACTGTGCGAGCGAAACAGAGGTCAAGTACCTTCAAGGTTCAGAGTGTAAAAGAAGCATAAAGAATGAGCAGGTGATCTTCAAAGGTTTCAAGTGAAAAATTCCTTGTAAGGCGTGAAGAGGCCAAGACCCTTTGAATTTTAAATCATTTTAAGCTGAGAATGTACAACGTAGGACAAGGAGTTATTCTTGTCAAAGAAAATCTCAAAGGCCAAACCTTCTATTTTCTTGAGAAATACTTCATTCGAGGGAAAGAGTAGTGTGTAGAGGAGGAAAAGATACAATAGCCATTAGATCTATTGTCAGGAGCAATTTGGACCATTACATCGAAGTCTAGACTCGAGGAGGAGAGGGCACATACGATAATATATCCTCACTGTTGGATCTAGTCATGAGGATCAATAGTCATCTGATACAGGTAAGTTGCACGAGGTTTAACCTTATACACCCTTTTAACTCCATTAGTTCATAGGTTTTTCAAGTTTTTGTATCGAAGGAGACAGGATCCTAGAAGTCTCAGGATCTAGAGCAATTCAAGATTGTCTGTTTCGAGGATGTGTGTCAATGGATGGTTGAATTTGGAAGACTGATAGTTCAAGAGAACATAGGTGCAGGAGTGTTGAAAACACTCGAAGCTCTGAAGTCCCAGAGCACGTCCAAAGCATTGAAGCAGGAGGACAAGTGTCATCTGATCCTAGAGTTTGACACTCCATGAAATCAGACAGGAAAGTAGGTTGGGGTTGAGGAATCCCTAAATCTTGAAGTTGAGAGTCACTCTCAACCCTCAATCGGAGGAGGACACATGTCAGGATATCTTGTGGTTGAGAGCCTTAGTGCTACGGAGGAATTTGGTTAAGTATGAGAGAGAACTTTCGAAGGGCCATGAGCTTGAGTTAATATTGGCCATTAGTTCCAGTGGATGCATTTCAGTTGATTGTCAAGTTTAGAATTTGGCCATCCATAAGATTAGAGGAGTGGAGCATTCATACTGCCGGAATATCCTAAGAGTAGAGTGAATTAGAACCATTCATCGCAGTGGACATGTGGTAGTATATCTAAAAGTCCAGACGTCCGACACTCCAGAGGAAATAGAGTGTAGTGTTGTGAGGACTTGTGAAGGCTAGAGTCAATCCCATGTGTCCATTGGAGAAGGCTGCATGGAGACATTTATTGTAGTTAGGGGACTTAGAACTTCAGTGAAATTGAATCATCATAGAGATAGGAACAAACCCCCTGGAGACTTGAAAGCATCCTGGTCATCGATCAGGAAGGGGGTACATGGAAGACGAAGAAACCTTTCGGTATTTTAGCGTTGGGAGATACAAAGGGTTGTGTCATGTGGATGGCCAAGATAAATCACCGAAGCCCAAAAGAGAGGAATTTTAGCCATCCATCCTGTTATCACTCCATAAATTTTGTGATATTCAGTCAGGACGAAGTCTCTTGGCTTATTGACTTCCTCAATGATTTTACCTCTCCCTCCATTTTTACACCATCTTTCATTCATCATCCTACTGCACCACTCATTCCATTACACCATCCGCTTCATGATTTACCCGTTATTTCTTCTCTGAATAAAACAAAGTTATATAGCCTAGGATAGATAATAAAATAAAATATTAATTAGTTTAATAACTAATTAAATTAATAATTTAAATAGTTAGTAATTAGGTTAGTGTGATAATAACAATTTTAAAAATAAATTAAAATAATTAATAAATAAAACAGTTAAAAACAAAAACAAAACATTATAAAAAAATAAAATAAAAAATAAAATAAATAAAAAAAATATCCTAAGTCTACTAATGTCACCTCCCTATTATTTCAAACCCCCCATCCCCTCAGACATTTAACCAAAAGGGGGGGTCCTAAAAGTGGTTTTACTATTACCACATTTCACCTCCCTATTATTTTGGGCCCCCCCTTTAAACCACTTACCATCCTACCCCCCCAAAAAAAAAACCACTTTTCCCCTTCTGAAAATTGTTTTTGAACAGTTTGACCAGTCATCATCCGAGGCAGATTACAGGAAAATGAGTATGAATTTTGAGAATCCGAAGGAGGTTTTTTCTCAGAATGGGATAAATAACAATAACCTCTCCCATATTTTTCATATTCACTAAGAAATGGGAGAATCAAGAAAATATTTGAGCCCTATTTTTAAGGATTCAAAATTTTCCTATTTGACACCTGGTAAATGGAGATGAATTTAAAAAAACTGAGGTTTTTTCTTAGAACGAGCTAGTATACAAAAAAATCCTCCAGATTGTACAAAACGATCATGATTCGAAGGAAACAAACTCATCATTGCAACCTTATTTTTGTAGTTGTTTGGTCTATTTTTAGGGCATACAGTTCCAAATTTTAATGTAACAGGCTGCTATTTTGGGGGAGTCAGTTAGATCCGACCTTCTGAGCTCAGGGGATGATTTTTCTCATATATATTTGTGACTTTTATGTAAAATGGGGGGAACATGTGGAGATAGCAGATCCATTGATGGTAAACAACTCCCTGAGCTTTATGTAATCAAATTTCAGTAATACAGTTGCAACATTTATAGGATTCTCGTGTCACTTGTACTCATGAAGTGTATCTTTGTTTTTGTCCTTTTGTTTCCTCTGTTGTTCACATGTTATTCATCAATTTCCTGATTACCTTAAGAAGTAAATGAAAAAAATTTGTTGAAAAATGCACTTTGTTTCAGGCTTAGGTTAATTTTTATGTTTTCAACTTGATGATTAATTCCAGGATTCTTAATTGCACTGGTGTAGTTTGATTATATCACCTTTTTCTTCAAAACCATCTCAATTCTAAAAATTTAGTTTAGGTGCATATTTTTCCCTGTAGGGTTTCTTGTAGATATGACTTGATTATAACTCATCCTGAATCTATTTCCCAATGGTTTTCCCTTGTAGTTATTGCCAAACCAATTTAAAAACCAAATCCAATACTTTCATAACTAGCCTAAAATTTTAGAAGAACATAGCTAATCAAATAGAGATCCCTCTCTGAGGCAGGCATGGCTATATCCCAATTTCAAAAGTGGTTTTGTAGTTACCTCTATCTATTTATTTCTCATCCTTAGTGGTGACCATACTGGGGAATGTTCCTCAAAAAATTGTATCAAGTTCCAAATCTGATTACTTATGGTGGAGAATGATCAGACACGGGAAGACTGAATTATTCACCTGACGACTCCAAATCAGTTTCAAATTTAAATTCAAACACTCCACTAGAGGATGACATTAACAATAGAAACAGGAAAAGGAAATTTGGAAAGATCAAGTATTCAAGTTGGAATTTTATCCAAGATATTATATGATTTATTGTTAATTATTTCTTCTCTTTTTCTGTGAATGTCAAGAAAGTTTTCCAATGTATATTGTATTTGAGAAAATATCACAGACCTGCATTCCATTCCTTTCCTTTGAATATTGTAAATACTAATTCTCCTCATGCTTTTGAACTTGGTCAAGACCCCTTTTCTAAAACCTATGCTGATCATATCTAACCTAATGAGCCTCAAGAGATCAAGACCAATTTTATAGCTTTTGTACATACTCCTGCACCTGTTAAAATTCTAGATAAATACAAGCCTCTCATGCTACCTCCTATACTCCCTGATTTCCCTACAAATTATTACAAATATCTTCTCAGGTTTGATGGAGAATATGGTAGCATCATTGATGAAAAAGACATTCATGGTTTTGAACATTTTATTGACCTTTTTGAGGTTGAAGAAGATGATGTCTATATCAAGATTTTTTCTCTATCTTTGCAAGGTAAAGCTAAAGAGTGGCTGAAAAAATTGCCACCTACAAGCATTAGTGATTTCCATCAGTTTTTGAAAGTATTCCTTGATAAATGGGTGATCAAGAGGAATCCTTTTCTGATTTTAGAAGAATACAATCATTTGAAAAGACATCCAGGAGAAACAATTCAACACTTTTTAGCCAGATTCAATCAATTTTACTATCCAATGCCTGATGATATAAAGGCTCCTCCTAGTTTATCTCTCTTCATAGAGGCTGGACAACAGCACAATCCTCCAAAAAACACAGAGCTTACACGGATCTTGAGAGCATTCGACACAAACTTTTCACAAGGCTTGGAAAGCTGTCTTTCATACTCTTGAAAGATCCTCGCAGGAAACTTCCACGAGGAAGTTGTTCGCTCATACGCTCAAAAGATCAGTGTAAGAAGCTCACGCGAGTTCGCAGAGCATACTACTCTCAAAAGTTTCAAGGAGAAGAAACACGAGAAGGAAGCAGAGACTAAGAAGGAAGAAATAGTAAAGATTCTTGTTCAATTTTCAAAGAATCATCAAAGATTCACGAAGAAGAGTTGCAGGAGGCAGGAACTCTTGAAAAATTCAAAGAATTAGCAAAAATTCATGAAAGATAGTTGCAGAAAGAAGAAGCGTTTAAAGCATTTCGAAAATCACTCAAATTTGTCAAAGATTGGAGCAGAGAACAAAGAACTCATGAAATTATTTCAAATCTTTGAAAGATTCATGAATCTTTTTTCTGCAGAAGAAAATCCTTGCAAAGGCAGTAAAGAACGCATCTCAGGTTCAAAGAAAAATCGTCATGGCCATAATATTTTTCCTATGAACAGATCCGAGGGAGAAATCTAGTTCAGAAGGGACAAAGAGAGCACGGAAAAGGCAAAAGAATTTCAACCATTAAATCTTGCGCAGAGGACCGACAACGATTGGATCAGGGAGAAAGTGCACGAGGTTTATTCCTCTGGAGTGCCAAGGAGAAATTCGACTTGTGAAGTCAAAAAATCATCTGGACCGTCCATCAAGAGACACATGGTGAGATCTCAGCATTTCGCTGAAACGCAAGGTGTAAAGGTCAGAAGACAGCCGTGAGAATTCACGAATTGCAAAATCACGAGTTATTCTAGACCATTGGATTGATATAGATCGTGAGCCATCGATCTGATCCAATCACAAAATTGGGGATCGAGAGTTGGACGAGTGAAGGAAACTACTCTCCAAAACCCTAATATGCGAAATCTTGACATCACAAATCACGAAATCCTGAGAGGATTGTGAGCCATCCATCTCAGGGGACAGGTGGCAACAGATCCAAGTGCCATCATTTTTGCATTTTGGAGTTCAGGATATCGGAGGTCTTGTTGATGAAAGGTCACAAAAATCCATGGAAAAAGTCCTGAAATCTTGAAAATATCATAGCCATCCATTCATTTCGACATGTGGCGAAAATCAAGGAAACCATCGGCATCTTGACTACCGGGGTTTCAAGTTGACAGAGGATTTGGAGTCACAAATCATGAAATCATAAAACAACAAGGATTTTCCATCTTGAGGGGACACATGGAAACAATCTAGGCCTTCAAGGAAGGTCCCAAAAGGAAAGGGCCATCGACATATCGGGATTCGACGTTTCGTGAATCCTGAGGACAAGAAGCACGAGCATTTCAGAATTGCGAAGTCTGAAATCTTGAAAGGAGGAAAGCTCCATTATGGGGCCCAGCTGACGTCATCTCATTGAAATGAGGGATCAGGAATCTCCATGGTGAAACCCCCAAAGAAGAATTGAGTCATCCATCTGTTGGGACGTGTGGAAGAAATCAAGGCCTTCGAAAAAAAATCCCAATAGGAGAGTCCATCGGCATTACAAGATTCGAAAAATCATGAATCCTGAAGACAAGACATCCAAAGCATTGGAAGTCTCGAAATCGTGAGAAGAGATAAGGACCATCCATCAATAGAGGATGTGCGGAGGAGATCAAAGCATTCAGGAAATTCCCCGAAAGGAAAAGTCATCTATCGGGATATCAGGGTTTTAGAGATCGGGGATTCCATGGAGAAGAGATCCAATACAATTTGACATTCGAAACCTCGAATCCTAGAAAAGAGGTATGACTGTGGTCATGTAAGGTAAGGTCACATGGACCATGAGTCTAGCCCAGAGGGCTAATTGAAGTTAGAGCACATTGGGATTTCAAAGCCAAAAAAACCCAAAAGAAAGATAAGGTCGTGGTCTTGTGAGAATTGGTCACATGGACTAGGGCATAGCCAGGAGAGGCTAAGGAGAGAAAATCCATATCAGGAAATCATTAAACCGAAGATCGTGGATTCAAGAGGACAAAGAACCAGAAAAGGCTGTAGTGCTTTAACCTTTCGGCGTGTGGTCACATTGATCAGAGACTAAGGGCCAATTCAAGGTTGATAATCTCTCATCGGCAATCGACGTTTCGATAATCGAAAGTTGGAGAGTTCAAAGGTCTTGTAAAATAGAGTTTTGAAACCACTGCAAATTACATGCGGGAGACAGATAAGTAAGAATTTTTCTTCTGTTTTGCTGAATTCCTTAAAAGATGGCAACGTCTAGCAATTTAGGACCAACACAGGGTCCGATTATTCTTGGAAAGAACTATGAGTTCTGGTCTCTTTGGATGATATCCTTCTTGCAAGCACAAGAGTGTTGGGATCTAGTCGATCATGGATATGTGGAACTAGATCCAGCAAACCTATCCACCATGACTAATCAGCAGAAAATTGCTCAAGCAACGCAAAGAAATAGAGAAAATAAAGCTAAATTTTGGATTCAAAATTCTGTGGATGACTCGATTTTTTCAAAAATCATAGGCGCTGGTACTTCAAAACAGGCCTAGAACATCCTCAAATATTCCTACCAAGGAAATGACAGGGTCAAAACAATTAAACTGTAGACCTTGAGAACACAATTCGAGACTCTAAGGATGACAGAGTCCGAAAATGTGGATCAGTTCATGACCAGAGTCATGGGCATCATGAACTCGATCAGATTGACTGGTGAAACCATCATTGATCAATGCATCATTGAGAAAATCCTCAGAATTTTACCAAAGAAATTCGAAATGGTTGTAACAACAATCCTTGAATCCAAGGATCTATCAAGTTTTTCAACAGATGAATTAATTGGTTCTCTGGTGACACATGAGACCCGACTGCATCTCATAGATGAGTCAATCTCCAATGCTTTCAAAAATCAATTCTCCTTCAAGAGAGGGAGAGGTAGAGGAAGAAGCAGAGGTAACCAAGGAAGAGGGAGAAATCAAAGTAACCCTCACTCCAGTAGAGGTAATAGACAAAAACATCTGAATCAAAATTTCCAAGGTCAAAGACATCAGCAACAAAATCAACATCAGAATTTCCAGCCTTAAAGAGGCAAAGGGAGAAGATCAAATGAAAAAACAAGCATACAATGCTATTACTACAAAAAGTATGGGCACTATGAATCTGAATGCAGGAAGAAGAAAGAAGATCATCCATTAGGCAGAGTACATGTGTCAAATCACACGGGAGAAAACTCAGGAGGGATGTTTCTTTCATGCCACAAGACTGAACAACAACCTAAAGATCTCTGGTTGCTGGACAGTGGATGCAGCAATCACATTACAGGTAACAAAGATTTACTTTCATGCACTGATTCTTCAATCTCATCTAATATCACACTTGGAAATGATTTCTTAGTCAAAGTTCAAGGAAAAGGAACTCTTCTTATTCTTACTAAACAGAATGTCAAGAAAGACATAAACAATGTCTATCATGTTCCAGATCTGAAACATAATTTGCTAAGTGTAGGAAAACTCATTAAACATGGCTATAAGGTACTTTTTGAGGGAGCATCTTGCAAGATATATGACAAAATCCCAAGAACAAAATTGATTTCTGAAATCCACATGACTCAAAATAGGATGTTTCCCCTTACCCTCATAACTGCAAATCTGATTCAACCATATGCACAAAGTGCATCCACCCTAAATGAAACTATGGTTTGGCATACAAGATTTGGACATCTCCCATTTAAAATTCTAAGTCTTCTTCATAAGAACTCCACGGTCAAAGGTCTTCCTATCTTTAAAGAGAAAATTCCCCCATGTGAGTCTTGAATACCTGGAAAACATAAGAGAACTAGTTTTCCATAGTCTTCCAATCAAGCCAAACAACACCTTGAACTTGTTCACATTGACCTATGTGGAGCAACGAAAATAGATTCAATAGGTGGTAGCTTTTACTTTCTAACATTTATTGATGATTTCAGTAGAAAAATATGGATCTATTTTCTCAGACACAAGTTTGAAACTTTTGTAAAATTCAAAGAATTCAAGGCAAGAGCTGAAAAACAAAGTGGAAAATATATCAAAGCACTCAAGTCAGATGAAGGAGGAGAATACAAATCTAGAGAATTTGCAAATTTCTGCAAATCACAAGGCATTATTATGCAAACAATAGCCAGGTATACTCCACAACAGAATGGAGTGGCTGAAAGGAAAAATCAGACAATAATGAATATGGCAAGAACACTTCTTAAAGAGAAAAGTTTGTCAAATACATTTTGGGCTGAAGCAGTAGCATGCTCAGTTTATCTCCTGAATAGATCTCCAACCGCCAAACTAAAGCTAAAAGTCCCTCAAGAAGTATGGAGTGGGACAAAGCTCAATGTTGCACATCTAAGGACATTTGGATGCATAGCATACACTCACATACCTTTCGAATTAAGGAAGAAACTTGATGACATAAGTGAGAAATGTATTTTCACTGGATATAGTGAAACATCTAAAGCTTACAGGCTTTAGAATCCAATCACCAAGAAACTAATTCTAAGCAGAGATGTAAAATTTCTAGAAAATCAATTTTGGAATGATTCAGAAAATCAACAAATGGACAACCAAAATCCATTGCTGCCAAGTTCTGAAAATGCAGAAAATTCAGGACAACAAGTACCTCAAACTACTCTTCCAAGATTGCAGGTACAAAGACAACCTAAAAATTCTCAGGATAACTCAACTTCCAGCAGAGAATCATTCTCTAAACCACAACATCAGAGAACTCTAAGTTTGAGAGAAATCCATTACCAGTTGGATGACTTTGAACAACACAACCTTTTTGCTTTAATGTCATGTCAACCTACATCCTTTAAGGAAGAAACTAAGGAGCCACATTGGGTTCAAGCCATGAACTAAGAAATTGACTCCATTGAGAAGGACAAGACATGGGATCTTGTTGATTTTCCAAGTCACAAGAATAGTATTGGTGTTAAGTAGGTTTACAAAACTAAACTCAATGAAAAAGAGTAGATCGAAAAACACAAGGCAAGACTTGTTGCCAAAGGATTCTCACAACAACTTGGTATTTATTATGGTGAAACTTTTTCTCCAGTAGCAAGATTAGACATTGTAAGGACTCTATTGGCCATAGCAGCCCAACACAAATGGAAAGTATACCATATGGATGTCAAGTCAGCATTCTTGAATGGTTTCTTAGAGGAAGAAGTTTATGTCCATCAACCACCTGGATTTGAAGTCCAAGAGCAACTAACCAAAGTATCTCGGTTGAAGAAAGCCTTGTATGGCTTAAAGAAAGCTCTAAGAGCTTGGTACAACAGAATTGGCACTTATATGATCAAAAGTGGTTTTAGCAGAAGCCAAAATGAGCCAACTCTTTACACCAAAATAGATCATCACGGTAAAATTTTGATTGTATGTTTATATGTTGATTACATGATCTATACAGGAAATCTTGAGTTAACAGATTTTAAACATGCAATGCAGTCTAATTTTGAGTTGACAGATCTTGGCATCATGAAATATTTTTTAGGGATTGAGGTTGATCAATCAACCAAAGGCATTTTTGTCTGTCAGAAAAAGTATGCAGCAGACATCATCAAAAGATTATGCATGGATGAATGCAATCCAGCAGAAACCCCCATACCACTAGGCACAAAATTGAGCAAGAAAGATGAAGGCCCTACAATAGAATCTACCCTGTACAAAAGATTAATAGGCAATTTTTTGTATCTTACAACAACTAGGCATGACATTATGTATGTAGCCATCCTTGTTTCCAGATTCATGGAATCCCCCAAAGATTCTCATTGGAAAATGGCGAAACGAATTCTAAGATATGTTGCAGGAACTCTCTATTTTGGCTTATGGTACACTAAATCTGATAGTAATCAAATTTTTGGTTACACAGACAGTGATTTTATAGGCAGTCTAGATGACAGGAAAAACACATATGGACATGTTTTTCAACTGGGCACGAACCTAATCTCATGGGCATCAAAGAAGCAACCAATTGTTTCAATATCTTCTGCAGAGGCAGAGTATGTCACTGCTACCTCAGCTTCTTGTCAAGCTGTGTGGATGAGAAGAATATTGAAAGATATGTCACATACAGAAAACGATCCAACTCCTATTTTCTGTGACAACAATTGCTTTATCTAAAAATCATGTATTTCACAAGAAAAGCAAACACATTGACACTTGTTTTCATTTCATACGCGAGCTAGTCAATAATGGTGAAACAGTAGTAAGCCTCTTCATTCTCCTGTAGAGTCAACCTATACACCACTTTGATTGGAAAAATGGCTCTAGGTATAAGATCGATATGATGGCTTATGCTCCTGATAGGTGGAAAAGAACAAGGTAGTTCGTCCACTACTATATCATCAAATTCTTCCAGCAACTCCTAGATTTCTTCCGATAAATCATCTATCCTAGTTTTGTTTAAAACAATTCTAGGATTCCTAACCGCAATGAATTGCATGTCTTCCTTCTTCTTGACTTCCTTAAGAAATTACTTCCCACTCATGAGAAGTACAATGTTTCTCATCTCTATTTTCACCTCTTTTTTCTTAATCGACAACAACATGTGCATCCTACTGCTTTTCTCCAGAGTGTACGTGTTCTTTCTCCCATCATGAACCACAATTCTATCATATTTCCATGGTATACCTATCAATAGATGACAAACATCCATGGGAATGACATCACATAATATCTCATCCTTATATCCTCCTATTTTAAATTCAACTAAACATTGTTTAGTGACATTTACCTGATGTCCTTTTTGTAGCCATGAAACTTTGTATGGGATTTGATGGGCAACAGTTTGTAGCTCCATCTTTTCTACCATTTCTGTATATACAATATTATCTGTGCTACCACTATCTACTATGACCTTGCATACCCTGTCTTTGGTTTTTCAAGATGTCTGAAACAAACTATTTCTTTAGGCTGGGTTCTCAGGCTCCTCTAGTTTCAAGAGAACTTTCCTCATAATCAAGATCTTCTTCCCTCAGCATCCTCTGCCTCAACATTCCATCCTTGAGCTTCAACAATGTGAGTTTCACCACCATCTTCCTTACTATCTGGGCACTCATAGGATTTATGTCCGATTTTCCCACAGATAAAGCATCTCACTTCACCTCCTCTACCTCTTCCTCTTTGTCTGGTTCGAGGAAAAGTATTTATATTTACATACTCCCTCCCCTATGAGATTCCTCCTCTCTCATATTGATTTTGAGGTTTCTTCCCCTCTCCTTTAGGTTTCTAAGTTCTGTCCTGGGAAATCATCTTGCCTCTGCTTTGACTTCAGCCTTGGCCTCTTTCACCTTGATTTTGGCTCTGCTTCTCTTCAGCTTTCAGAGCCATATGATAAGCATCTTCTATGGTTCAGAAGGTCATCATGTTCATCTTGTCCTAAATGTCATATCGTAGACCATTCATATACTTGAAAACTTTCCGATGACCTTCTCTGATGTTTATCCTATAGACCTCTTCAGTGTATTCTTTCACTGGCATCAGCATCTGTCTCAAATTTTGCATCCTCTGAAACAAATTTATTTGATAATCCCTAGGTATAAACTTGGCTTTCATTTTTGCAACCATTTGATCCCATCTTTTGATTTTATTCTTTCCCTTGCAACGTCTATCAGCCTCCAGTTCATCCCACCACAGTGTTTCATGCCCTTTAAGTCTAGTAACGACATGTTTGAATTTCTTGTCTTCCTTGGAATCCTCATAGTCGAAGTATTTGTCTAGAGCTCTAATCCAGTCTAGAAGCTATTCAACATCCAAGTTTCCTTCATACATTGGAAAGTCCATTTTTTCCCTAGCACCTATCCTAGAAAAAACCTTGAATAAGAATTCTTCTGCAGCATCTTCAACAACAAATTCTTCTCCTTTATTTTCAGCTTCATTTTCACTTTCAACTTCACTAATATCCCCAACATCAATTGTGCACCTTTGTGTTTTCTCCATAACATCAATCCTGACACGTAATTCATGCATTTCTCTTTCCACTGCTGGATCAGGCATTGCCCTTTGTCTCCTTCTCAACGACATGGCTATAAAATTCCTCTTTTCTCTCTGCTACAAAAAGAAAAGATCTTGTTTTGGGCTCTGATACCACAACTAGTGCAGACCTCCTGCCCTCAGACTGAGATCCACACAGGATCTTCTCTACACCACGGCAAGGGTTAACAAAACCCCTTGTTTAATCCCACACAGGATTTCAGTTTTCGCAAGTTGGGGCGCTTTGAACACTATGCCATGGCTCTTGGAAATAGCTAGAATGTGAAATTTTGAATGGGCCTATGGTGTAAGCCCCCTCTCCAATGTGACCACATCCAAGCCTAGGCACAAGAACCTTTTGTGAATCGTGAATTTGAGAGTTGGATCACCACTCTTTTTTCACTCTCCTTATGAATCCCCAACTCCAAAATCCAACCTTTAAAGAGATCTAATGGTTGTATTACTCCCTTAATATGATGTCCCACGTTGTATCGAGATTTCTCAAATTAGCGATCCAAGATGCTTGACCCGAAACCTCTTGTCACTCCATTCCCTAAAATCTGATACATGAGTTCACATGTGAGATCAACTACCCATGTTGATCCATATATGATGGTCACTATCCCTCTAGAGATTAAGGGTGTTGAAAAGACACTCAGTATTAATATCTGCACTATTATAAGAGATCCAATGGTTCACGAGATTTCAACACTTCCTCCTGAAGCAATTCAACGGTCTGATTCAACTTCTTAAGGACTTATGGCCAGATGACTTGGCATCCTTCCCTCCTGAGCTTGATTACTGCGAAACAATTCAACCTCCGTCTCCCTTTGGAATAATTCATAGGTTCTAACCCTCCCAATCTTTCACTTGCAAACTCAAGGCCTCCAAAAAGAGTCCCTTCACATACTCCTTGCAATTGTTTTCAAACAACCTATGGTTATTTTAGATCTTTGACTATGTTCACTCCTTGCGACAATATTCCTTCAATTTCTCTCTTGGATTTGGTAAAATCCAAGACTTCACCCAGTCTGTGCACACCTTGCATGACTCTATGCTCTGCTAACACTCTTTCCTATAAAGACAAAGTTTGAATATCTTTTGAGAGTTTTGAGGTAAAACTTAGAGTCTGATCGATGCACTCCTTGCATACTCTCCACTACACTCTTGCAGGCATTCTCAGAAAGAGAAACAACTGAAACTCATTCTCCCCTTATCCATAATTCAAATATTCAACATAAAATCCTAGGACATACACACACAGATTTGCATTGAAATAAAATGTGCAAAAAGAATGCAAACAAGCCGTAATATATCATTCAAAAGGCTATCCCAACAGGCATAACAAACACAAAGATTGGAATCAAATATTTTCTTTCATTAATTCCAGTGCTCTCATACATGGTAAACAACTACAACTAGAATTCATGAAAAAAAAAAATCTTTGTTCTCCTATGCATCTCTACAACTTATGAAATCTGAATCATAATGTTACCAATGATCAAATGGTGAGGATTTTTATCATGCATTTTTCCTCCTACCTCCTATGCTCCTAAAACTATCTAATCTATTATTTAAATCTACCTACTTTATGTTCATTACGAATAAATGCCTCTACATTCGACAGATGAGAGCAACACTCCAGATCTGTTTACAATCTCCAAAACACAAAGGTACGTTCTCTTCCCTAGATATTACATTAATGTCCATTCATTAATCTTCAAAACACTTCAAAATGTGCATTGGTGCTTTTCTAGCTATCTCCTTTGGTTAGGCACGTGCCTTTGGCTTTATACGATGCTCCTGCATCAAACTTGCTTCTATATTCCATGGTTAGAACAAAAACATATTCTAGTATATCATAACTATGGTTGACATATGGTTGACCACATTTAACTATAGTTGATTATGATAGACCATTATTGGCCATGGTTGACCATGTTTAATTATAAGTGACTATGGTTGAGCGTGATTAACTATGATATATTTCTTATGTCAAATTTCTATGACCATGTTTGACTATGGTATGTTCCTTATGTTTGACCATGTTTAACAATGGTATGTTTTTATGTTTTATTATGGCTAACCATGTCATGTCATGGTTGAATTATGTTGAATTGCTACATTCCTCAATGGCTATGTCAACATGTGATTTCCATCAAGGGTTATGTCACATTGTGACATTCCTCTAGGGTTTTGTTTGATTGTGATGTTCCCCAATGATTATATCCCATAGTGATTCAATATGTTATGTCAAATTGATTCGTTCCTCTATGGTTACATCACATGCAATGTTTGTTAAGGGTTATCTCAGCTTGTGGCATTCCTTAAGGGCTATGTTTCAATGCAATGTCTGTAAATGGTCATGATGCATCGTGATATTCATCTTGGTCATATTATATGAAATTTCTATGCTCCTTAATGGTTATGTCTCATTACAACATTAATTAATGTTTTTGTCACATTTATCGGTTTGTGATGCTACTCAATGGTTATGTATCATTGTGAAATTATCTTGGTTGACTAGTGTTGAATTGTTGTGTTCCTCGATGATTGTGTTGTAATGTGATGTTCTTCAAGAGTTGGGTAAAATTGCGATGTTCCTCAATTGTTATTTCATATAGTGATGTTTATCATCGTTGACTCATGTCAACCATAGTTTTCTTTAGTTTGTCATGGTACACTATGGACATGGTTGACTATAGTTGATTTATGGTTGAATTTCATCCAACTGCAATGCTTGATAAGGGTTTTGTTGGATTATATGTCCATCATTGTGACATCAAGTTATGTTCGGCACATTGAGATGTAGGTTTATGTTCATCACATTGTGATATTCATCAAATATTATGTTGGATTGCATCATATTGCGATGTTCATGAAGGGTTATGTTGAATTACACTGTTAAGGATTATGTTGGATTGCAACATTCATCAAGGGTTGCACTAGATTGTGACATCCATTGAAGGATTACATGGTTGAATTTCATCACATTGTAATGTAAATCATTATGTTACATTGTGGAATTATTCAAGGTATTGTTGTTGAATTTTATCACATTTTGACATTTTTCAAGGGTTATGTCACACTGTGAAATATGCCAAGGGTTATGTTGGATTATGATGTTCCCCAATTTTTGTTTCACTTTACAAAATTTATACTCGTTGTGTTATGTCGAATTTCTATGATTGTCTATGGGTATGTCACTTTGCGATGTTCATTAAGGGGTATGCCACCTTGTGACATTCCTTAAGGGTTATGTTTTAATGATATGTTCATGAATGGTCATGATGCATTGTGATATTCATATTGGTCGAATTATAACAAAATTTTATGTTTCTCATTGGTTATGTTGTATTGTGACATTAAAAAATGGTTGTGTATATAAACATAACCACAGGTAACTTGGGTTGACCATGTCTGGCCCTGATTGACTATGGTTGACAATTGGTTCCCATATGAAAATGTATAACAAAGGTTTTCTATGGTTATGTTACATTGTGACATTCATGTTGGTTGAATTTTGGTTAAATTGTTATGTTCATCAACGATTGTGACACATTGATGCAATGTCCATCAAGGGGTTTTTCACATTGAAACATTCCTGAAGGGTTTCCTTTGATTACGATGTTCCCAATGGTTATTTTTCATTACATTGTTCATAGATTTTTGGGAAATGTTCAATTGCACATTCCTCAATGGTTATGCTGCATTGCCACATTCATCAAAGGTTATATCGCTTTTCGATGTTCCTTAAGGATTATGTTTCACTGTGATGTTACTAAAAAGTAAGTTGCATTGTGATATTCATCTTAGTTGAATTATCTGGAATTGATATGTTCCTTAATGGTTAAATCACATTGTAACATTTATCATGTGGGTTATGTCAAATTTATGATGTTGGTTAATTATTATAAAATATTATATTTGAAAAACAAAAGCTAATATGTTTACATGGGTTTGAAAAAATATATGTGTAAGTTTCATTTGTAATTTAGAAGTAACATTGTAAAAGTTATAGAATAAAGTGACAAGAAACATGTGTTCATAACTGATCTGTTTTTTTCATGAATTCAAAAAAGAAAATGCTTTGACAAAATAAACATTTAATCTTAATATCAAATTAAAGTTCAGAGTATAATACCTTAACATGGTTTATAAAAAAATGAGATAGATATTAAAAAACAAATAAATTATTATTATTAATTAATTGTATGTACTAACTAACAATTGTGACTCTTCCTAATTTACATTTTGGTATGGCACTTGCATTTATAATAATTGAAAATGAACATTGTTAAGTTCTATAATAGGAGGAGAAGAATCATGTGTTGATTAACATATATGGTTTGACAAAAAATACATTAAAGTTTAATATTAGGTCACATATGAACAAATTTTCATTAATATAATATAAAATTTAACATTTACACTCAACAAAATATTAAATATATATATATATATACATGTGTGTGTGTGTGTGTGTGTATTTAATTAATAACACATATTCACTTAACATAATATTTTTTTTATGAATAAAATACTTTAGACTTTTTGACATAGAAAAAAAGGAAAAGAGAACTATGTCTTAATCATCAATTTTTTTTTCCCAAAAGGGTTGGATCTAATGGTTGAAAGCGAGGAGTTTTACACCATTGGAAAATGTTCAATTCCAATGAGGGTTGCTTAACTTGGAGCCATGGGGACACCTTGAGATAGTGCCCGAACATGTGGTTCCATTTAGAGATATTGCATTAACTGATATCATGGCTCGTGCACACATAAGTGGACCAAATCCCACCCCCATGTACATCAATTTTTTTTTCATAATTCTCGAATGTGGTTCCTTCCAGTTCCACAGGAAACATCACTGGCATGATGAAACTGACACTTAGCCTAAGGGACTAGATGGATGCAACCATCTGGGACCATCATACACCTATCCACTCACTAATCCATAAGAAACAATGAAAACACCATGTGGTGTACGTCTACGGGTGAGAGAGGATTGTGGAATTTATGGAGATACACATGGAGATGATTGGCATGATAAACCACTTCAACCTCATGAAGAATATAAAGTTCTTCATTCTTTTTTCCATTCATTTGGAAGTAGCTTGGTGGTGTACTTTAGGGTTTATAAGTGGCTAGCTATGATTATGATGAGGAGTGTGGCATCATTCATACGGATATAACTTTTGAGTCTCACAAATAATTTAGGGCAAGGTTGGTACCCCTATCCTGATTTGACAAAATAATTGGTTCTTAAGAGGTGAATTTGGTTTAGGAGTGTGATCGTCTACATGAGAGGGAGGAGGAACACATGAATTATCATCATTTATCCCTTTATGATAAAAATGAGTGAATAAAGAGGGCTAAGATGGTTGATGTACAATAGTTCAAATCTGGAATTGATTTATAGTCATGGTCATTCTTTGGTATCTTCCCACCTCTCATGGATTTGGGTTTAATATGATTTTGTTTATAGTTCACTAATTTTTTTTCTTTTGTTTGTCTTTATGAACATGAAACTATGAGGATGAAAGCTATGTTCCCTCTCTAGAAGGATGTCCCGTCCTTCCAAGGAAGTAATTGCTTCCATCGAGTTTTACGAAGACTTTGTTCCTAAGGAGGACAAAGAAACTATGCAATGATTGGAAGCATAAGTTTTCCAAAATTGGTATTTTAAAGATGATAAAGAGGTAGATTTTCATGTGGGGGGATTAATTCCTGATATTGGTTGCACCAAGAATAAGAACTCAAAGTTTTTTCGTAACCTAGAAATGTACTAGCATATGAAAATGATGTTTTCCTTAGGCATGCTACCCAAGGAGGAAGATTGAGAGTCCACATTAATAATGTATTTTTTTTATTTGACGAAGGGATGATGTTCCCAAACATTTAAAAGAGGGTAGAGTGCATAGAAAATGTAATACTTTGAACATTGCAAATAATAAAATACATCATTGGATGCAAGAGAGACAAGGAAAATAGTTATAGGGGGATATGGTTCCATGAGAGAAAAGTGGTTATATGAGATTATTCAGGGGGGAAGGCCATGTGGTTCTTGATTTCATGTAATTATATAAACCCCTCCTACCGAATATTTGTGGGTTCTTCATTCAATATTCCACTCTATCATATTGTAACAACCCTAGTTAAATGATTGCTTGAGGTTTATCAGGTATAATTAATTAAATAATTAATTGTCCTAATATATTTTAGTTAAACAATGATTATTTATTAATAATATTAATTAATTAATTAATTATTAATTGTTTATATCTGTTGATTAATTAATTAATTAATTAATTAACTCATTAAAGGTTTGGGTAATGAATTAAGAGCTTAATAATTTTTATTTATTTATTATAAAACTTTACGTATGCAGGGGGTGAAGCATTGAGTGGAGGGATAAGGTAATAAATGGAGGGATAAGGTGGGTGGCACTAAAGAAGGGTAGGAGTCGGTGAATGGAGAAGGATATGACTAGGCAAAGGCTTTCGGGAGAAGGATTATGAAATTTTGGGGGAGGAGAATTATTGCAGGAGAAGGACTGTATTTTCGGTTTTAATATTTTTCTGGTTTTGGAGTTTGGGTAGATTATTATAGGGGTGCACCAGTTTGTTGGTACTTTTGGGCTTGGAGGCCAGGAATCCTCACAGAATCCTGGAGCTAGGGAGTTGGACAGGCTCTATTCCTAGCTGGAAAGGAGGAAGATTCGGTTTTGGGAAGAATTTTGGGCAAAGAAGCAAAGAGGACAACCAGAGATCGGGGATTTAACATCAGACGGAGGTATGTTTATTTATGTATTTTTATGAATATGTGGTGTTATGTGATAGTTATGTAATTTATTAGCATGCTTTTCATAAATTTAAATTTCTACTGCTTATATGCTAAATAATGAAATTGCTTATTGCTTATACGTCAAAATAATCCTAATTGTTTAAATTTATGAATTTTATTAGGCTTTGTTAAATTAGGGCCTTACACATGGTATCGGAGCCCTGGTTTAAAAAATTGGACCAGGGCCTAGCCACCTACCCACATGTATGAAGGATAGTTCAGGAATGGAACTGTTCCAACCCTAAAATTAAAAAAAAAAAAAAACCCTAAAAT
>ML778707.1:71322-97938 GCA_009831015.1 Picea engelmannii
ATATATATATATTATGCACAAAAGAAAGATAGCAAATCCCCCTCACAATTAAATATTTCAGCCATTAGATTTCAAACAAGGATGAAACAAAAGTTAATTATAATCTTTGGGAGTATTCCCTTTTATTTCAGCAAAAAAAAAAAAATACCCACCAAAACAATACAAGCCCTCTCTTTTACACATTTCTCTACGAAGTGTTGTGTCTACGCACAAGTTATGTAAGTCTAAACCAGATCCAAATTCCAACACACTAGGCAACATGCATCAAGTGCTAAGCCATAAAGGGGAACATATCGAGCTCATGAGCCACTGATCTCCTTTAAGCATAAAATCGAATGTCAAATCCATGCAACCTGCAAACACACACACAACCAATAATAATTGATGTATATATATATAAAATTGAGCCCGAAGGCCATTATCCAGTCCACAATTGTTAAGCACACCTACACCAACACACAACACATGTCCACGAGAATACAAATCACAACACCAGATCAATGCCCAATATGAAACATGAGGTGCAAGGCAAAGAGCCCACGACTCCATGTTTCTTGCACTATGCAGGCCTAGCCCTGAGCCTCGAGCTTGTGCGCTTGCTTAGAACATATCATCATACGACCATAGAGTCGACACAATACACAAACCCTAGTGCCATAGATAAAAAAAGTAATAATAATAAATAAATAAATATGAGGAGTAAGGGAGAAAATCGAAGGATGTAGAGAAGAAGGAAAACATACTCATTTGGTGTATTCGTGTTATGTGTGATTGCAATAGGCGTGCTGCCTATCAGTTGCAATAGAGGGGAAATGGTCATGGGAACTCTCAGAGGATTGCGCGATGTGAAAGATTTTTAGAACTCAATAGAGACACTCGATCTTGGGCGCTTTGCCGTTGATGAGCACAACAAACAAACATATCTGCAATCCAAGTAATTCAACAATAAAATTATGAAGCATGATTCACAGAGGAAAAACAAGAAGAAAGAATACTGCAATCCTTCTCTTCATTAATTTCCCCAATCTGAACAACTGCATTAGAGTGAAGAAATAATACAAAAATCCCCCAAAAGAAAAAATCATTACCCATGTTTATCAGACTTTCAGGGAATCTGTCCACCAGGAATACCAACCCGTGTTTATCAGACTTTCAAGTACCAATAAATTGACATTGAAATAGATGGGCAGATATAAACTAAAAAACATACCCCACTCGGGCCCAAGGAGCCTGTCCACTGGGAATACCAACTCATTATGATAAAATACACACTAATACACACACCAATCTATGAAACGAGCCAAATTATTTGAATGAGGATGAGATAAGATTTCCAAATCGAATCAACGTTGTAGTTGAGAAATGAAGATAGTTGAGGACCCGTAGTTTATTATTAATGAAAGGGATTTCCTAGATATTTTAGGCCCAACTAGCAAAAGTGTTGTAATAGTTGGAATTTCATAATGATTTTTGTTTATACCAAACACAATCGCCACATGTCAAATCCCAACACCAAACCAATCTTTTGCACTACAGGTCTCAATAAGCCAAACCCCAGGTCTGTATCTTAAGAGCCTTTCCTTTTCATCTTGAATTCTATCATAACACATTTTTTTTGCATGGCATTCTTCTGAGTGACCTTCCCACGCATCTCTACTCTCTGGTGCTCCTCTCTTGAATGACCTTCTAATCCATGGAGAAATCGTAGTTGGTTTAAAGTGATGTCTTCCAATGCAGATGTATTTTACCACTACGGTTGTAATGCAAGGCATGAAACATGTACTTAACATACAAGCCACAATACACAGAAGCCATCACCCAAGCACCAGTGACCAATGCCAGAGACAAAATTCACAAGCCATCACCCAAGCACCAGTGCTCAGAGCTGAGCATCGAGCCTGCTGAGAGGGAGAGAGCAAAGTGGAGAGGCGACAAAGCATTAGGTGAATGTTTGTGTAAGGTTTGAGGGGATGAGAGCTTGAGAGAGAGTACATGCAGGGTTAGGTTTAGGTATCGAAGGCGTGGAGGAAGAAAGGCAGGCAAGTGGAATCCATGGGTGCCCACACTTTTTTTTTAATTATTTTGATTTTTTGTTAGAAAAAAACACATTTATTAAATTGCATTTTTTTATATTTTTTTCTATTTATTTTATATATTTATAAATATTCGTTAAATTAATCATTTAAAATTTGTTATTACATATTCCAATTTTTGTTAAATATTATTAAATTTATGTTAAACATTTTTTTTTAAATTATTAAATTTATGTTAAACATTTTTGTTAAACATCATTCAATTTCCGTTTAAAATCTATGCTTTAATTAAATAGTTTAATTTTTAAATATTTAAAATTTATTTATATTTAAAATTGTGTTTAAATTATATTTAAATTAATGATCTAAATTCATGTTTAAATTTAAAACTACTTAAGGTGATTAAATTATTAGTAACGAATAAATTAGAATGATTAATTAACTAAGTGAGTGATCAATGTTAATGATAAATTATGATTAGAAACCACGATTAATTAGTTTTAAATGAAAATTTTAAAGGACTTAGACGAGGATAATCGAGAGGGGTTCCATGCATGCTAAGAAGGTAAGTTAGAGGAATAGGTGAGAGGGGTACAATGCTAGCGCAACTATCGAGCAAGAGGGTAAATAGTTTTCTTACTTGAAGACATCAAGCTTAGATGCTTAAACCTCAACCTAACCACCTCCCCTAAAGAGAGTAATGTCTGTTTACAGACAAGTAAAAAAAACTTACGCCTAACCCTGTTTTCTAGTTAAGTTGTGAAAATGTGAAATGTCCTTGAACTCACCCTGACAACTTTGGTTGATCCAGGTTAAATCATAGAGGATGGTTAGGACTCAAGGGAATCAAGGCAGAGGGACATTGTCGCAAGGACTGCCAGCGCCACCACCATCATCGCTAGAACTATCTTTCATACTATGTTCTTTGGAGGCCATAAATGAGACTTTAAAAGGGTGTCAACCAACAAGCATCGAAGTGGAACCCCCACCATATGGAACGGGTAATCCTGAAGCATCAAGGGATTCACGAGGAGGACCTCCACCCTAAGACATCACTAGAGAACTGCAGAAGATCAAACTTTCAAAGTTTGCCGGGGGTCGCGCCAATGAACGTGTCAAGGCATGGTTGGAAGGCATGATGAGGTGTCTTGACTTAAGTGACTATGCGTCCACTTCAAAGGAAAAGATAGTGATTTTTCAGTTGAGAGACAGTGCCTTGAACTAGTGGGGTAACCTAGAAAGGCAACTGCATCTTACCCCAGACACCGTATCTTGGGAACTTTTTGAGGAGAGGTTCCGAAGGAAATATCTACCAGCTTACTATGAGGAACATTAGATAGGATCATTTCATGCTCTAGTACAGGGAAATAGGATCGTAGAAGAATATGAGATCAGGTTTATGGAATTGGTCAAATATGTTTCGTATATGGATAATGACCAACGACAGGCAAAATGTTTTGTCTATGGGTTGAACCCTAAGATAAGGGATATGGTGCGGATGTGGAAACCATCTTCAGTAGCATAAGCTATGGAAAATGTGTGTTATGTGGAGGAACACATGAAATTAACAAGAGGTATGAGACCGACCTTTCTGCATCATCCTAGATTTGTAGGCAAGGCCCCTAGGACATTTCCCAGGGGAGGGGGCTCAAGTCCACCTCCATATGGTAATAGAGTCACACCAAGGATAGTAGTCGCAGGGATTTCAATGGTAGTGAGTGGAGCATATCGTTCATCACCGATGATGCAGGTAGGTCCACAACCATCTCAGGGAGCAGCTAGTAGGGGCAGGGGTTCCAGGGGAAGGAACTCATTTCAGAGACAGTCACAGAATAGTGCGTAGGTTCAATCCCATGTTACATGTTGGGGATGTGGAGGACCCTGTTACTAGCGTGACTACCAAGAGTTACAATTAGGATATGTGCATAGAGAAGGAAAGGCCCCGATGGGAAGAGCAAGTAGTAGCCACCAGATTTACACAGTGGTTAATAATCGCTAGGCTGAACATCAATCCATGGTGGTGGAGTCATCAGGTATGCTAAATCATATCAATGTTAAGATTTTATTTGATTCTGGTGCGACAAATAGTTTCATTTCACCATCTGCATTAGAAAAGAGTGGGTTGGAAGCCTACGAGCACGATGACTTTAAACAAGTTGAGATGGCTTCGGGGGAAAAACAAGTTGTAGGACCTAGTGTTGATAATTGTATAGTAGACCTAGGAGTGTGTACTACCAGGTTGAAGGTATACGTCACTGCTCTTGGGGTCTATGACCTAATCATTGGAATGGATTGGTTAGAATCTCATTGAGCTTTGGTAGATTGTTTCACAAAAAGGGTGCTTTGGGTTGATGATGAAGGAAGACCAATAGAGATCCAGGGTGTATGAAGAAAGGTGTCATTATGATTTATCTCAACTATGAAGGTTAAGAGATGCTTGAGGCAAGGGTGTTCACTATATGTAGTGGAAGCAGTGAATGAAAGGAAGGGACCCTCCTTGGATCAGTACCCGGTATTGTTGGAATTTAAGGATGTTTTCCCGAATGAGTTACCAGGGTTACCTCTTGAGAGGGAGCTTGATTTTACTATTGAGCTAAAACTTGGTGTAGAACCAATTTCCAAGACTCTGTATTGAATGACAGCACCAAAACTTTGTGAGTTGCAAATGCAGTTGAAAGAGTTACTAGACTTAGGGCTAATAAGGCCCAGTGTCTCACCTTGGGGTGCAATAGTAATTTTTGTAAAGAAGAAGGATGGTTCCTTATGATTGTGTATAGATTACAGGGACTTGAACCATGCTATAGTGAAAAATAGGTACCCAATGCCATGAATAGATGATCTCTTCGATCAAATGAAAGGAGAAGCAGTATTCTCAAAGATTGATTTGCAATCAAGGTATCACCAGTTAAGGATTAAGGAAGGCGATATTCCTAAAACTGCCTTTCATGAGCCTCGAAGTACCTTTTAGATTGACCAATGCGCCAACAATATTCATGAGCCTCATGAATGAAGTATTCTGGAAGTACTTAGACCGTTTTGTACAAGTCTTTCTAGATGACATCCTCATCTATTCCAAAAATGAAAGAGAGCATGAGGAACACTTACGAGTGGTGTTATCCTACCTTAGAGAGAAAAAATTGTATGGGAAGTTGTCAAAGTGTTCCTTCTTCCAGAAATAAATCCACTATTTAGGTCATATCATTTTCGGTGAAGGAATCTGTGTGGACCCAAAAAAGGTAAAGGCCATTATGGAGTGGCCAGTGCCAAAAAATGCCCATGAGGTGAGAAGCTTCATGGGGCTAGTAGGTTATCGGAGATTTGTCGAAGGATTCTCAAAAATAGCGAAACCCATCACCACTTTACAGTGCAAGGGGGTCAGGTATGAATGGACAGAAGAATGTGATAGTGCATTCATTGAGCTTAAGAGGTTACTAACTAGTGCGCCAATTATACGAGTGTCAGATATGGAAAAGGACTTCACAGTCTGCATGGATGCCTCAAAGAAAGGGTTGGGGGTTGTTCTAATGTAGGATGGAAGAGTGATAGCTTATGCATCAAATAAGTTGAAGAAACATGAAGAGCTTTACTCTACTCACGATTTAGAGTTGGCAGTTGTAATGCTAGCTCTGAAACTTTGGAGGCAATATCTTGTAGGGAAAAACATTGAGCTCAAAATGGAGCATCAAAGTTTAAAACATCTCTTCAGTCAAAGGGATCTGAATGCCAGGAAAAGGCAATGGATTGAGTTTATGAGTGAGTATGATTTTGGTATTTCATACATCAAGGGAAAGGAAAATGTGGTCGAATATGCCTTGAGTAGGAGACCATGTGTCTTCTCCTTGGTACCTTTAAAGGTCAATCTGAGGGAACATGTGTTGACGCAACTCCGAGGAGATAGTTGGTGTTTAAAGGTTACCTCAAACCTCTAGAGTGGGAGGCAATTAGATCCAAAGTATGAAGGATATATTCTGGAAGTAGATGGACTATCAAGATATTGGGGAAGGATGTACATCCCTGAATATGGGGATATTTGAAGCATCATATTGAAGAAATCACATAGAGCACTTTACTGTGCACATATAGGTGTGAAGAAGATGTACGCAGACATGAGGAATCTCTTCTTCTAGGTAGGCATGAAGTGTGATGTATTCCATTTTGTCGCCAAGTGTCTAGAGTGTCAGCAAGTGAAAGTCGACCACCATCATCCGACAGGCCTCCTACAACCACATGATGTACCTATGTCCAAGTGGGAAGTCATTTGTATCGATTTTGTTGTGGGGTTGCCACTCACATCTCATAAACACAATTCCATTCTTGTGATAGTTGATAAGTTAACCAAGAGTACTCATTTTATTCCAGTTAGAGACACTTACGATGTCATTGATGTGGCATGTTTGTTTGTAAGTGAGGTCATCCATTTTCACGGGATACCTAAGAAGATCATTTCAGATAGGGATTCCAGATTCACTTCTAGGTTTTGGACAAGTTTGCAGTTAGCTTTGGGGACTCAGTTGAACTTAAGCACAACTTATCATCCTAAAACAGATGGGAAAACTGAGAGAGTAAATCAAGTCATAGAAGACATGCTTAGGATGTACGTCATGGATAATCAAAACCATTGGGAGAAGTACCTACCTTTGGTAGAGTTTTCCTACAATAACAGTTTTCATAGCTCCATCAGATTGCCACCCTACGAAGCTCTGTATGGAAGGCCATGCATAACGTTGTTGAGTTGGGATAGATTAGAAGACCGAGTGACAGTTGGGCCAGAATTGATTCAAGAGATGGAGGAATAGGTGATTCAGATTAGGCAGAGACTAAAGGAAGCACATGATAGGCAGAAAAGTTATGTAGATGCACACAGGATCGACTGAAGTTATGAAGTGGGAGACCAGGTTTTCATTCGTATCAGGCCTAACAAGAGTACCATAGAGTTCGGGAAGGGGAAAAAGTTGTCACCTTGATTTATAGGATGATTCAGAATCTAAGAGAAAATTGGACCCATTTCCTATCGTCTTGTACTACCACCGCACCTGCATAAAACTCATAATGTTTTTCATGTATCTGTTTTACGTCATTATGTTGTTGATGAATTACATAAGCTAAATTGGAAGGAATTGCAAGTATCGGACATGGGAACCCTCACGGTAGAATGGTTATGCATATTGGACTGTAGAGTTCGATAGCTTAGGAACCGTCTGGTAGACCAAGTTAAGGTCCAATGGGACAAGTACAGTCCAGGATCTGCTACTTGGGAAGATGTTGAGACGCTACGACGAGATTATCCCTCACTTTTTTGACCACCTTGAGAATATGTTTCTCGAAGGTTGGGTGTATATAAAAACACCTTTTGACTTAAACATCCAGGATTACCTGAGGCCTACACACTTTTATCTTCTATTCACAAGTGAAACTATTAAATGATACACTTGAACTTTTAAGACGTCTGAGTCTTTATGAATGTTTAAATGTATTTGGATAATGATGGTTATGATGCGACATATTGTGTGAATGAGAATCCTATGAATATTTAAATTCTATTTGAATGATGTTGGATATGGTGCAATCTGTTATGTATATGATAATTTTATGAATGGGTGTTGTTAATTGAATTATGGGATATTATCTAATCTATTTCTAACTTGAAAACTTTGATGTTAAAGTTGTTGGTACGTGGATATCGAATTGAAATTATGATTGTATGCGATTACTTGATGACAATGCATAGAAATGTATGAGTTTGTGTTACAGACTAATCTGCAAGTTATGGGTTATGAAATAGCCAAGGGATAATGATGATGAAAGTGGATGTCATGACCACTAGCCGAGAAACGTTATGGTATGAATCTTTGTATGTGAAATTATATTGGTTTGGATGCATTTCTATGATATGTGGACCAGTGCAGGATTTCAAGTGGTGAGACTACCCAAAACTGAATAGATGATGACAAAACTCCCAACAACACGGTGCCACTATAAATTCCATTGTAGGGTGTGGACCCTAGTTATGATTAGGAGGGATGGAGGAATTTCCCACCCTGTATTCTCCAAAACCTGAAGTCATGGGAGGACAATGTTAGCTCATGATCCCCTAGACGTGTGATGATGACTGCCAGTTTCTTGCTAGGGAAGCTTGGTCAAGATAGTGACACTTCTGCTTACAGGTTCTATTTGGAGTTAGGTCAATATAGTTGATTCTCAAAGATAGTCCAACAGAGGAAGGATAGGAATGGAAGATGGAAGTAAGTTAGGGAGGAAGGATGAGTAGAAATAGTTGAGAGTGTATGGAGATTTGTCTTATGTTGGAACTTATTGTTTCCCTTCTGAAAAGAAAATGTATATATATATATATATATATATGAATATTCATAATTATGTAACAAAATTACAATTGTCTAAATAATGTTGTTGAGCTAGATAATTGAAATTAAAGGATTTCACAAACATTTGATTGGTTTATTGTCTTTTATAAAATGAATAGTATTCTTGAATGGATTGGATGCATGAGGAAATTACTATAGAGATAATAGTTATTTATATTAGTACATGAATCAGACTTGTATGTTCTAGCTACACATGCATTTCTTGCGCATGTACACTAGTATGAGTGAATTTCTTGTCTTACTTACTAATAATGAAGGTTATTTGTTATGAATGTGTGGACCATGTTTCTTTTCCCTTGTATCATAGAATAATTTAACTTTGGGACGAAGTTTCTTGAAGGGTGAGTGTATGTAACAACCCTAGTTAAATGATTGCCTGAGGTTTGTCACATATAATTAATTAAATAATAAATTTTCCTAATATTTTTTAGTTAAACAATGATTATTTATTAATAATATTAATTAATTAATTAATTAAATCAATAAAGGTTTGAGTAATGAATTAAGAGGTTAATAATTTTTATTTATTTATTATAAAACTTTACGTATGCAGGAGGGATGAAGCATTGAGTGGAGGGATAAGTTGGGTGTCATTAAAGGAGGGTAGGAATTGATGAATGGAGGAGGATATGACTGGGCAGAGGCCTTTAGGAGAAGGATTATGAAATTTTGGGGGACGATCATTATTGCAGGAGAAGGACTATATTTTCGGTTTTGATATTTTTCTGGTTTTGGAGTTTGGGTGGATTGTTACAGGGGTGCACCAGGTTGATGGGATTTTTGGGATCAGGGGCTAGGAATCCTCATGGAATCCTAGAGCTAGGGAGCTAGACAGGCTCTGTTCCTAGCTGGCAGGGAGGAAGATTCGGTTTTGGGTAGAATTTTGGGCAAAGCAACAGAGAGGACAACCAGAGATTGGGGATTTAGCATCAGACGAAGGTATGCTTATTTATGTATTTTCATGAATATGTGGTGTTATGTGATGGTTATGTAATTTATTAGCATTTTTTTCATAAATTTAAATTTATGTTGCTTATATGCTAAATAATGAAATTGCTTATTGCTTATACGTCGAAATAATCTTAATTGTTTAAATTTACGAATTTTATTAGGCTTTGTTAAATTCGGGCCTTACACATATGAATCATTCATTCTTGTTCTTGGTTGGGAAACAAGGATGAATTGTTGAGAAAAGAATACATTGGCTTGTTGGATGTAGTAATTACTGGTGTATTCCAATGATCAACTTGTGCCTACAAGCCTAAGATGAATTAGCATGTGCTAAACATTTCTCATAGTTTCAAATAATCATAGTCTCAACATGGATATTCTTGACCAGATGCACTGGAGCCCTGCAAAAAGTGGACCGCATGAGGCACTGCATGGAATTGAACGGGGTTCACTGTATTTTAGTGGTGTAAGATGGAGAGAAGAGAACTGATGTACTTTGGATTGTTGTGTGTTGAGAAACTCATGAGAGCTTGAGTATTGACTGGTTTGGGAAGCTAAGTGTCACTATGGAATCCATTGTTGTTGATTTATAGCCTTGGCTTGTGGTGATGTGCTATTGAGACTTGGATCATTAGTGTATAAGATTGCGTGGAACATCCTTTTTCTGTGTCTAGTTGGTGATTGGTTTTGTTTAAGATAATTTCTCTCAGTCCTGGTTTTTCTTTCTTGTGTATTTATTTCTGCTGTGTATTATTTATTATCTTTGAGATTTGTATTTATAATGTTCTCTCTTGTTGGTCATTTTTGTGCAAGGAATGTTTAAGCATTCTTTTTAATTCTATTCCATGAGATGTTATTCTGTTTCTTTCATGCTTCCATACTAATCAAACATGATGAGAGTTCAAAATTAGTTCTTGAAGTGTATTTTTTAGGTATCATGGTCTGACCTTGGGGGATAGGTACGTTATAAACACTTTCACCAACTCAAAGTTTGATTGCAATCTTTTGAAACTTAGAATTCTTATCTAATAGAGGTGTTGACTTGGTTTTCTCTTTGTCAAGGAGGGGTTTTGGTAGCTCTAGTACGCTATCAACTTGGTCCTTAAACGTTTGTCGTTTCTGCTCAACGAGGCGACTTGGGACCCATATTCCCTCAGGTTCCTCAGGCTTAGTGATTGTCGGGGCTCTGGTTTTCATCTTTATTTTTTGTTTCTGCTATCTAGCTTCAAATACTATAGTGAATCATAATAGTTTCTTTTTTGTTTCTGCTATCTAGCTTCAAATACTTGAATCCTTATAAGTGTTTTTTAACAGTTTTGGAAGTTTCCCTTGAGCTTAAGAATTGAGATTTATTGTTATTTGAAGGCTTGTAAAATATATTTATTTTATTTTAGAAATTTTGTTCTATTTATATATATATGATACCTCCTCCACCCAATGATTTGACTGGTAAAGTCTACGGAGGTATACATAACCTACCCCCTCTGGATTTGAACTTATGACTACTATATATATATGGATTTCAAAAAATCCATATTAAAAAAATAAATCGACTATATTAAATAAAACATTTACTATATTATATTAAAAATCAACTATATTGAAAACTAATGATTTCAAATAAATTAATATTACAAAAAAAAAATGAAATATATTTGGAGTATTAGTTTTTTGAAATCATCCTTTAAGTGAAGGGAGTCTAGTAAATGAACTCCAACTTCTTTTTAGAATTGTGAAAAGAGGAGAGCATGTATTAACTCAATCCATTTTAAAACCTTGAACAACTTTGACATAGATATTCAAGATTTAGATTATGAAATTGGAGTCGAAGGAAAAATATTATAGGGTCAAGAGCAAAATGAAATTTACAAAAGGGTCAACAACAACATTGAATATTTTAAATGACAAAGCCATAAATATCTCATTCACACATTTCATCAAACACTTGACTAACCTGAGATTTTAGTCTTTTAATAAATGCCTTTAAAACAGAAAGAAACTGAAAGCTAAAACACTTAATTCAAGTAAATCACCGACCCATACTCTGATAAGGCAAAAAGTAGACAAGTGATTTTTGGTCCAATGACCAGGGGAAAAACCCCATTGTGGGGAAAACCCTAGAGAGCTTATTTGTATTATTCAAGAGCAAATTTGAAATTTCTTACAACCCAGAAATTTAATAATTCCAACTCTAAATCAGAAATGAAAATCAACTTATCACATCAAACATCTTTCTTTCTAGAAATTCGTGCCAACAAGCTTCAACTGCCCACACGTGCCAACCAAACTGTAGCCCGATTTTTGGGAAATTGTGTCACTATATAGATAACAATCAGCAACAATAAATGCACAAAATCTACCTTGGGAATCATGCCAGCAAATACAATACGATCTATACAGACTTCTTCCTTGAAAATTGTGCATCCCTCTTGTTGTACGAGATGTCTTCTCACTGTACAAACTATCCTTCCTTCTATTGTACAAATTGTTATGATTTCATTGCCTTGGGAATCATGCACTCTAATTTTCTTTGAAAATTGTGCTCTTAAACTCTCTAGAAATCTGATCTCTCTCTTTTGACTTTTCTGTGTGTTTTTCTCCTATTCCTAAGCATGTATGTGTACTCTTTATTTTCCCAAGAAACCCTAACTTACATAACCAGCTCAATCTAATGGCTATCATAAGTCTAATCTAAGGGATCACATTTAATGCTCCTCATTAATTACAAAATAAGTAATAAATGCACATTAAATACTTTTGGGTCGCACAACTTAAAATAACTTTAAGTTATAAAGTACATTCACTTTATAAAAGAACTTTATTTAAAAATTCACTTTACAAATAAAACATGTCTAGGAAACATGACTTTATGCCCCCCCCCATGACAAAACGCACAAACATGAATGAGGACATCCCTTGTTACATTTCAACACTCCCTCTTAACGAGGGAGGTCCTCCTAAAATTTCAACTTCCAGGACCATTCTTGGACTCCAAGCTATATGAAGTGGTTGCTACCTATGAATTTGAATGTTGCCTCTAAACTAGTCTAGTGGAACTGTGTCTTCTACCAATGCTTCGATAAATCATGTCTTATATCTAAGCATTTTCTAATTGGCTTAGCTCATACCAGTTTATATTTCTTCTAGTACTAGATCCTTGAACTTAGGACTGACATTCGGGTGCATCTTCAGTCCTTTGAGCTTATTGCTCTCCCTCTGAGTCAAATATCCAACCTGACTGATTGCCAAGAATTGTGTATACTCTACCTCTCTGTTCTCCAATCAGAACTGTCCTGATGGGAACCTCTTCTACTCCATGAATATGAACATAACCACACTCTAAAGTGATTACATATCCATCATCCTCCAGAGCCGATACTGAGAGGAGATTAACTCTCATCCCTAGTACAAACAACACCCATTCTACTTCCATGGTCTCTCTAAAGTCCAATATAAACCTGACACTGTCAACTCCTTAGATATGGTGAATCCCATTCATGACATGATGAGGACCAATATCATATATGAACATAAATGAGTCCAACATTCTTGTCATATGACTAGTGTCTCCACTGTCCACCATCCAAGTCTCGTCAAACTCAAAGATATTGTTATTGCCACTAGAAACAATGGAAACAAGAGAAAAATATTTCTCAAACTTCTCACTAAATTCATTTACCTTGAAAGAGGCTACTACTTGTTTCTCCTTCTTGTTGGGACACTGTGCTTCATAGTTTCCATATTCATTGCATGCAAAAGAATGAAATTTTTTTATGTCAATCCTAGAACCCTTCTTACTTTTTCCCTTGCCCTTTAACTGAAGAGAAAATTTCTCCTCAACAACTCCCTATGTTCCCTTCTCTCCATTCACTCGGATCTCCTCTTGAGTGAAATCATCTCAAATTCTGCTCCAATCTAAAAGTTTTTCACATCCCACAATGCATTTCACAAATACTTCCCAATCCTTTCTAAAACCTCTCAAGGATATCCTTACAAGCTCTGAATCTAAGATGAATTCCTCCACAACTACAAGTTCATCCTTAACTTGTGCCAACCAGGTAATATATGGAACCAAATTCTCACCCACGGTCATCTTGATTGAATGCAATTTATCTTTGAGTGTCATCTTACAGTTTTCATTTTTAGACTCGTATAGGTTTTTCAGTGCCTCCCACATTTATTTGTTTGTCTTCTTTTTAGCTAGGTGTGGGATGAGTGTATCCCTTACTCCATCCAAAATGAGTCTCTGGGATTTGGCCTCTTTGAAATCATGTATATTCAATTCAATAGGATTGTTGGAGGGAGGAACTATCACAATAGTGAAAAGAACCCAAAATTTCTTTTCATTAAAAATAGTTGTCACTGTAACCTTCCATTGAAAATAGTTAGAAATGCCATCTAATCAATTCTCAATTCTGATAGAAGACATATTCAAACAACTATTCCCCTTTTTCTTTTCCCAACTCTGAAATTAAATTCTACACAATGCACTTCTTCCTTGCTCTGATACCATGACGATTTTTAATGACAAAATCATAAATATCTCATTCACACATTTCTTCAAACACTTGACTAACCTGAGATTTTAGTCTTTTAATAAATGCCTTTAAAACAAAAAGAAACTGAAAGCTAAAACACTTAATTCAAGTAAATCATTGACCCATACTTTGATAAGGAAACAAGTAGACAAGTGAGTTTGGTTCCGATGACTAGGGAAAAAACCCCACTGTGTGGAAAACCCTAGAGATATTATTTCTATTATTCAAGAGAAAATATAAAATTTCTTACAATCCAGAAATTTAATAATTCCAACTCTAAATCAACTTATCTCAACAATCTGATTTCTTTCTAGGAATCCATGAGAACAAGCTTCAACTTCCCACACGTGGCAATCAAATTGCACCCTGATTTCTAGGAAATCGTGTCACTGTATAGATAACAACCAATAGCCATAAATGCAAAAAAACTTCCTCAGGAGTCATGCTAGAAGGTATAGTACAATATGTACAAACTTGTTCCTTGGAAATTATGCCTACCTCTTGTGGTATGAACTATCTTATCATTGTATGGATTGTCCTTTCCTCTGCTGTATAAACTATTATGATTGTTGTGCCTTGGGAATCGTGCACTATAATTTTCTTTGAAAATTGTTCTCTTTATTTCTCTAGAAATCTAATCTCTCTCCTTTGTCTTTTCTGTGTCTTCTTCTCCCATTCCTAAGCATGTATATGTAGTATTTATTTTCCCAAGAAACCCTAACTTACATAACCAACTCAATATAATGGCTGTCATGAGTCTAATTTGAAGTCTCACATTTAATGCTCCTCATTAATTACAAAATAAGTAATAAATCCACATTAAATAGTTTTGGGTCCCAAAACTTAAAATAACTTTAAGTTATAAAGTACATTCACTTTATTTAAAAAGTCACTTTACAAATAAAACATGTCTAGGAAACATGACTTTATGTCCCCCCCATGACAAAACACAAAAACATAAATGAGGACACCCCTTGTTACATTTCAACAAACATGAAATTTACAAAATGAATCCTACATGAAGCAATGGTTTGTATCTCCCTCCATATTTATGAATACACTTTATGCCAAAAACATTAATCACATAGATACAAGAAAGCAATGAGAAACTTGATGCAAAAAACATAAAATAAATAATAATAATAAATCATAGCATATCCACTAATACCTCTCAATAGTAATTTTCGTAGGGACTACAATGGGAATAACTGCTTGTATTTTGCGATCAAAATCCCAAACGCCTTAAAAAAATCCATGTTATTAATTTACCAATATGTTATATTTCTTTTATCTAAGGTTGAATGATGACTTTCTCTATGAAACAAGTGACACTCTCACTCCACCTCCCCACTATCTTCTTGATGCCACCAGTACCCATTCGAGCCCAACATGAAGCAATGAAAAATGGCTCGGAGGTTGATAGAAGGAGTTGGAAAAGTGCAATACATGGCTAAAGAATCAACTAAAACCTAACAATTAATTTACTAAATGCATGTAACCTTTCATTTATCACAACATTATGTAATCAGAACCTTCCATTTAAGGGAGAGGATGAAAATATTCTCTATTAATTAAATCTTAGTGATAGAAATCACCTCTACATTAAATAACCCTGTCATATAAGAATCCAAATCCAATAAGTGGACTCTTATTAGAGTAATAATATCACAACATATAATGAAAAATACCTATAATCCCAAACCAATACCCAAAATGGGGTGAAGGAAAATTCTAAAGAAAAAAAACAAAGAAATGGAGAGGATAAATGAAGCACAAGAATTTGAAAAAACATTCTACCCATTAAAAATACAAAAAATCTTAGTTCTTGAATTAATATTTCTATTATCATCCCATAGTCATAGTTAGCTTCGAGCCATCCAAATTCAAATTCCACATCCAAAGTTTAAATTGAAAATGTTATTATCTTCCAATTGTCAAAATTAGAATTCAACCTCCCATTTTCACATTAATATTGAAGAATGTTCTGATCTTCCAACATTCCAAACTAAAATTCTAATTTAGAAGGGAAATAATATGGTAACAAAGAAGTGTTAAAACCCCTCAGTGAAAACTTATTCCCTTATCATTTTTGTTTTTTAAGACCTTCGATTTCAACCCATACCAAAAGGAAGAGTTACCAAGTTTGAATTCAAATTTGATACAATATAAAAAAGAAAAATCGTACAATAAAACTTTCTCTTATAGCTAATCAAACCATCGGTTGGATCTATCAACCACCTTGGGTAAATAAATCCTTGAGCATCTAACCCACTCGACCTATTTTGGATTTTGGGCTATCTCATCTAGTAGAGAAAGACCTCTCTCAGATCTCTACATGCACTCAAGGGATGGTGGTGTATTTGGATTTGTGTATTACAAAAACTACCAAATGTGTATAGTTTTAGTGTAGTTTTATTTTAGCTAGTGACATCACAAAAGGATCGAATCTACCTGGAATTTTTCAATATTTATTTTGAAATTTATATGAAACCTTTTCTTTCCTTACTTTAGAATATTGTTACTTAGTTAAATGTGGTTCAATATCATGCAATGGAAAATTTTCAATATTTATTAGTCCTCACCTCAGCAGGGACTATAGATTTCACTCAAGGCTTAAGCTAGGATGACTTCTTATTAATTCACCTACATTTACAATCTTTTACTAAGTTTTGCATAAATTTTACATCAATTCGATTTATTTTTAAAAATATTTTTTTTTTATTTATTTATTAAATTTCAATAAATGAATTTTTCATTGGCTGAGTTTTACATGACATGAAATAAATCCCCTGCTGTATCACATTTTTTTTCTTCATTTTCAGAGCTAATAAGTGATTTAAAAAATAAAAAAACTCCTACTGTCCATTTTGAAGGTTCGACAATGTGGTTCTGACAACTCTTAAATATTTCTGACAACACTTAAATATTTTGTAATTGTCAGTGACAAGGAATTAAGTGCTCACTGCCACACAACCTCACCTTCAAATATAATAAATATACTGTAGTTGTACCTGGCACACAATATAGGTGCTCACAGACACACAACCTTTCCAAATCCTTGTAGCCATGTCGAAGACTCACGTGTCCTGAGGCACCATTGTCCATGAGTGTAGAGTTCTTGTTTTTACACCTAATATACAGGATTTGACATTTGAAAAAATGAGAAGTAAAGAATATAATACAAAGAAGATGAAATTGGAAAACAAAAATGAGAAGAGTGCAGTTCATTAATGGAAAATAGTTGAGCTAAACAAGATTCAACAAATCAATAAAATCAGAAAAAATTGTACACTTGGAAATGTATAGTCACATAATATTGAGGTTATAGATATAATTATCATTCCCTCTTAAACTCAATAGTTACAAACATCATCATTGATAATGTCCAATTGTCTTCTCTGAAAATAAGAAATGAATTTTCCTAGCGGCTTCGTAAAAATGTCTATGAGATGATGTCGTGAGACACAAAATTTAAGTGTGATGTCACCATTATTGAACATCTCTCATATGAAGTGAAAGAGAGTGTCAATATGCTTGATTTTCTCGTGAAACAAATGAGTTTTTGATAAAGAAATTGCTGAGGTGTTGTCACAGAAGAAAGGAGTTGGCTCATTTTTTGTATGTGACATATCATTCAATATTCTTGTGAGCCACATTGCTTGAAAATAAGTTGAGGTAGTAGTGAAATACTCTACATCTACAAAATATATTGATACAATGGGTTGTTTCTTTGATGCCTAAGAAATCAGGTCCATGCCTAGGTGAAAAGCATGTCCTGAGGTGATTTTCTAGTCATCTAGGCTGCTTGAAAATTCAATGTATGTGTAACCATAGAGATGATTATCATTAGACTAAATGTACCATAAGCCAAAATTGAGAGTACCTACAACATATCTCAGAATCCTTTTTTCCATCTTATAGTGAGAATATTTGGGGGATTCCATGGACTTGGAAACAAAGATGGCTTCATACATAATATCAGGCCTATTTGTTGTAAGATACAACAAACTACCTACTAAAATTTTGTACAGGTTAGAATCCACTGTAGGGCCTTCATCTTGCTTGCTCAATTTTGTGCCTAGGGGTATAGGAATTTTTGTTGGATTGTAGTCTTCCATGCAAAATCTTTTGATGATGTTTGTTGCATACTTTTACTAATAGACACAAATTCGTTTGGTTGATTGGTCAACATCAATCCCCCCCAAAAAAATTCATTATGCCAAAATCTGTCATCTCAAACTCAGACTGCATGGCATGTTTAAAATTGGTTAACTTAATGTTTCTAGTATATATCATGTCATAAACATATAAGCATACAATCAAAATTTTACCTTGCTGATCAATTTTGGTGTAGAGAGTTGGCCCATTTTGTCTTCTTCTAAAACCACTCTTGATCAGGTAAGTGTTAATTCTGCTATAACAAGCTCTTGGAGATTTCTTTAAGCCATATAAGGATTTCTTCAACCGATACACTTTGGTTGGTTTCTCTTTGACTTCAAATCCAGGTGGTTGATCCACATAAACCTCTTCTTCTAAGACACCATTCATGAAAGCTAACTTGACATCCATATAGTATACTTGCCATTTGTGTTGAGATGCTATGGATAAGAGAGTCCTTACAATGTCCAACCTTTCTACTGGATAAAAAAATTCACCATAATAAATACCTAGATGTTGTGAGAATCCTTTCACAACAAGTCGTCCCTTATGTTTTTCAATCTATCCCCTTTCATTGAGTTTAGTTTTGTAAACCCACTTGACACCAATACTTTTCTTGTGTTTGGGAATATCAACAAGATCCGATGTATTGTTCTTCTCAATGGATTCAATATCTTGGTTCATAGCTTCAACCCAATGTGTCTCTTTAGATGCCTCTTTAAAGGATGTAGGTCGACATGACATTAATGCAAAATGATTGTGTTGATCAATGTCATTCAACTACTTATTGATTTCTCTCAAACTTTGAGTTCTTTGATTTTGAAGTTCAGAAGATGAATTTATTCTTGAAGTAGAGTTAACCTAAGGACTGTCAGGTTGTCCTTGTACTTGCATCCTTGGAAGGTCGGGATGAGGTGTTTGTTGTCCTAAATTTTCTATTTTTTCAGGAAGTGGAAGCAATGGATTTTGATTGTCCATAGGGGAATTTTTCAGACTCACTCTAAAATTGATTTTCAAGAAATTTTACATCTCTGCTGAGAATTAGTTTCTTTGAGATTGTAGAGTCTGTAGACTTTGGATGTTTCATTGTAGCCAATAAAGATGCATTTCTCACTTCTATCATCAAGTTTCTTCCTTTATTCATAAGGTATGTGAGTGAATGTTATGCATCGAAATGTCATGAGATGAGAAACATTTAGTTTTGTCCCACTCCATGCTTCTTGAGGTACCTTCACCTTGAGACTGGTGGTTGGAGATCTATTTAGGAAATAAACTGAGAATGCTACTTCTTCAGCCCAAAATATATTTGACATACATTTATCTTTGAGAAGGATTCTTGCCATGTTCATTATTGTTTGATTTTTCCTTTCAACCACTCCATTTTGTTGTGGAGTATACCTGGTTGTAGTTTTCATGATGATGCCTTGTATTCTCCTCCTCCATCTAACTTGAGAAATTTTACATATTTTCCACTCTGCTTTTCAAATTCAACTTTGAATTCTTTGAACTTTGCAAAAGTTTCACACTTGTGTCTGAGAAAATAGATCCAAGCTTTCCTGCTAAATTCACCAATAAATGTTATAAAATAAATGCTACCACCTATTGAACTTGTTTTCATTGGTCCACATAGTTCAATGTCAACCAACTCTAAGTGTTGTTTGGCTTGAGTGGAGGACTGTGGAAAACTATTTCTCTTATATTTTCCAAGAATGCAAGACTCACATGGTGGATTTTTCTCCTTAAAGACGGGTAGAAATTTGACGATGGAGTGCTTATATAGAAGGATTAGACTATGAAAGGGTATATGTCTAAATATTGTATGCCAAACCATAGTTTCATTGGGGGTGGATGTACTTTGTGCATATGATTGGATCAGATTTGCAGTTTTGAGGGTTAGGGGAAACATTCTATTCATAGTCATGTGGATTTTAGAAATCAGTTTTCTATTGAGGGTTTTATCATATATCCTACATGATGATCCTTCAAAAAGTACATTATATCCATGTTCAATTGGCTATCCTACACTTAACATATTATGTTTTATATTTGGAACATGATAGACATTGTTTATGTATTTCTTTACATTTTGTTTAGTGAGAATAGATATAGTTCATTTTCCTTGAACTTTGACTAAGGAATCATTTCCAAGTGTAATATCACATGGAATTAAATAATAAATGCATGAGAGTAAATCATTGTTACCTGTCATGTGAATTTTGCAACCATTGTCCAATAACCAAAGATATGTATGTTGTTCTTCAGTCTTGTGGCATGAGAGAAACATACCATATGAGGTTTCTCCTTCATGATGTGAGACATGTGCTCTAACTAAGAGCTGATATGCTTTCTTCTTCTGACATTCAAATCCATAGTAACCATACCTTTTGCAGTAATAACATTGTATGTTTGATTTGTCATTTGATCTTCTCCCTCTACCTCTTTGAGGCTGGAAATTATGATTCTAGTTCTATTGTTTGTGACCTTGGAAATTATGATTCTGGTTATGTTGTCAGTGACCTTGGAAATTATGATTCTATTTCTTTTGTCTGTGACCTTCACTTGAGTGATGGTTACTTGGAATTCTCCCTCTTCCATGGTGACCTCTTCCTCTTCCTATTCCTCTCCCTCTACTGAAGGAGAATTGAGTCTTAAAGGAATTGGCTATCGAATCATCTTCAAGATGTAGTTTGGTCTCATGTGTCAATAAAGAGCCCATTAATTCATCCATATAAAAATTTGACAGATCCTTGGATTCAAGGATAGTTGTAACAACCATTTCAAATTTCTTTGGTAGACTTCTGAGGAATTTCTCAACAATTCATTGATCAGGGATGGCTTCACCAATCAATATGATCTGGTTTACAATTCCCATGTCTCTAGTCATAAATTGATCAATGCTTTTAGACTTTGTCATTTTTAAAGTCTCGAAATGCATCCTCAAGGTATGTAGTTTAACAATTTTGATCCTATCATTTCCTTGGTAATATGATTTAAGGATGTCCTAGGCTTGTTTTGAAATAACATCGCCTGTGATTGTTGAGAAAATTGAGTCATCCACTGAGTTTTGAATATATAATTTTTCCTTATTCTCTTTGTTCCTCAATGTTTCCTAAGCAATTATCTGTTGATTGGTCATGGAAGAAAGGTCTATTGGATCGGGTTCCACATATCAAAGATCCACTAGATCCCAACACTCTTTCTCTTGAAAGATGGAACACATTCTAAGAGACCAAAATTCATAATTCTTTCCAAGAAGAATTGGTCCTTGTGCTGGTCCTAAGTTGCTAGAGGTGGCCATATTGTAAGAAGTTGAACAAAAATAAATTTTTAGAGATTTTCAGGCTTACCTGTTTCCTGTGCATAAGACTAGGGCTGCAAAATCCTCTATGTGACTTTGGGCCAAAAAACATGGGGTAGACTCCTTTAAATTTGATCTAGATGGATGTGACTATCTGAGCATGAGATCTTTGAAGTCAAAGCTCTAAGATCTATTCCTTAGAAACTGTAGCCTCTCTGATGGGGAATTGGGTTTTATGAGTTTACTTGAGACAGAAAAAAAAATTGAAGTTTAGCTTCTCATTTGACCAAGGGATAAAAACCAGGCACTCTGAGTCCTCATGCTTCATGTGTTTAGATGTTGAAGGTCTCAATTTCTCTGAATAGATGAATGGCCGAATAACAAAATTATTTGAAAGATCGACGATCCTTGTTGATTTGAGATCGATGATCCACAGTTACTTTGGGACTTTGGGTGATATTTATTTCTTACGTGATGTTATAAATATCAACGGTTCTCATTGATTTGATATCAATGGTCCACACTTACTTCAGGAGTTTGGGTTATATTCCTTTCTTACCTACTACAAAGATCAATGATCCTCATTGATTTGAGATCAACGGTCCATAATTACTTCGAGCTTCGAGCCTTTTCAATGCATAGTTCTTACAATCCTCCGAAGTGTCGTATCTTCGAAGTGAGAGATCTTCCTCCATGTTTCCTCTTGATTTTGATGGTGGATATTTACTTCCAAAGTCAAGGATTTAGGAGGTTTCATCTAGTTTCTCACGCAATCCTCTGAAGTGTCATATTTATGAAGTGTTAGATTTGCGTGCACATGGCCTGCTGATTTGGATGACCAGGAATTACTTTGGAACTTTGAGCTTTGGGTGTTTTGAGGTTCACAACAATGCAAACCTACAAAGTGTTAACCTTCCAGAGTGACATATTTGTTGATGCGTTTCCTCAATTTTCAATGGCTCATATTTACTTCGAGACTTCGGATACATCTCACTCTACAAAACCTTACTGAGTGTTAAGTATCCGAAGTGTGAGATCTAGCGTCACATTTTCTTGTTGATGGATGGTCCATATAAACTCTGGGATTTAGGCCTTTGGGACCTCCATCTTCTTACATCTATCTTTCTTCTGAAGTGATTATTGCTAGAGTGCATGATCTCCTACCACATGTCCACTTCAAACAACGATATAGATCTACTCTGGCTCTTTAGAGCTTCGGGCCTTTGTGATTCCTTTAGTCACTTAGATTCTGATTTATTCCTTATGGAGTACAAGATCACATGGCGTGTGTCACTTGATTGAAGATCAATGGCCATGAATGATTACAGAGAATCAAATCACTCACTCTTTAATTTCCTTCCTGATCTCTCCAAAGAGAAGATGATTGTCCAAGGTGGGATTGATAACCACCATTGATGTGTTGATCTAGAAAGATCAACGATCCAAAGTGATTATGGGATCACACCTCACAAGTGCTTTAATTTTCTTTCCGATCCTCACAATGCGAAGATGCTTGTTCGTAGCACGATTGATATCCACCATTGATATGTTGATATAGCAAGATCAATGATCTTGAGTGATTGCAGGCTCACAACTTGTACAAACTTTAATTTTCTTTTCGATCCCCACAATTCCTCCCCACCGCCGATCTCTCTCCAATGAGACTTGATGATCATGACTTAATCTTTTCTTGATATGAGAACTGATCTTTCTTATGCTCAAATCTTACAAATGAAAAAAAAAAATCCTTACCTGTGGGATCATCATTTTATAGCTTAATTAAAGGCTCATATATGTTCCCCTGTCCAATCTTCCGATTGAAGTAGCTTCTCCTTTGCTGCTTCTACAAACTTTCTCCTTAAGAAATAATTTCACGAATCTTTCATGAATTCTTTAAATTCTCATGAATCTTTAAATGTTTCATCCTTTTTCATATTTTCTTCCTCGCGCTTATTGTCTCCAATGATCTTTTGAGCATACTGCATACTGCATACTTCTCTCCAATCTCTGTGAAGAATCTTCTGTCTTGTGCTCTTGTCTACGAGACAATGTAAGATTTGTGCTCTTCTTCTTATGATTGATCAAGCTCTGATACCATAACAAAATGAGAAGCAAGGAAGATAATACAAAGAAAATGAAATTGGAAAACAGGAATGAGTAGAGCGCAATTGATTAAGGGAAAATAACTAAGCTAAATAAGCTTCAACAAATCAAGAAAATCAAGAAACAATCGTAAAACTAGCCATGACAACTGGTAGTGTGTAGTCACATACTATTGAGGTTACATATATAATTAACAAAGTTAACTTGTCTCTCTTGCTTCAACTCCCACATCCCATGATGAACAGTGGATACAATGATTCAAGGTAGTTGTGGCAGGAAGAAAGAATGATTTAGGGTAGGCCATAGCAACATCTTGTGTACCTTAAAATTTTTCTTATGCAACATGGTCGTTAACAAGAACCTTGAAAATTTATGTGCTATCAAATTTCATCGAATTTTCCCCACATACAAACCGCTCCATTGTGAAGGAGTATCCCTTCAAGCTCGACCTTTTTGAAGGATGAATCCGTCTGATGTCTGGAGCGCCACGAGTATGTTTAGGTATCTTACTTTTTCACCTTCTCTCATTTCTGTGTTGACAAAGCTCTAAAATTAATTTATGTATATTTGGCCTCTTCCGAAGTTTTAATATCACTCATATTTGGATTTTCATTTTCATTTTACGTTTCCCACCATCATGGTTGTATAAATTATTTTACCACATAAATTAATTGCTAAATAAAAATGAAAAGTAGGTCATTGCATATTGGATGATTAAACCTGATATCAAAGAGAACATTCCAAACCGAAGGAATAAGCCAAAAAAATAAATTTTTACTTCTACTATTGAACCCTGATTGATATATTTTTTATTTGAGTCCCACCGATTCAGAAATGAAACAAGATTTTCTTCACGCTTAAAGGAATTCAAATATATTTAAATTTTGAGCACAATAGACTAACATAGGAACCAAGTGGAAAGAAATAGGTCTAGTCCTTACTGCTTTAATGATATTTTCAAATGCATCAGAGCCATGTTGTGCAATTTAGCGTTCGACTCCAGCTCTTGCATCAGGGATAATCTTTCGAAGGACCTTCTTTTTCCCACTTGGTAGATCTTAATTGGGTTGATATTTGTCGACAAAATTTCTCACATAATTCTTATATATGTATGATTCTCGATTGAACATTGGTAAGAATGACACAATCTATTTTAGATAAGGCCATATGGGTAACCTGTCGCACGTACATGGTATCTAAGTTTCGTCTTGATTTGTGATCATTCAACTATAATTTCAATGGAGAGAAAATTCATTTCAGATATCTCAAACTGGTTTATAAACAATGAGATAAGTGTAGCTTACTAGTCAAGAACCTTATAGAAAGAGATCTCGAAAAGGGTAATCAATGAGCATAACACCTAGTAAGTAAGCCATTTTTGTTCAGCCATCTCTGAAGGACTTTCGATTTCTGTGACTGAGCAATATCTGTACAGTGCAACATGTTACATATTCACCCTTCACTTAGGGTTAAAAAAATAAAAATAAGTATTACCTCTACGACCTCATTTATACTGAGCTTATTCTTATTATTTATTATTCTCCACTTTAACTAGTTAACTCTGAATCTTTCGATTTCCCTCATTAAAATAGAAAAGGAGAAAAATACATTTCATATTTCACCCACATAAGACAACTTCCATAGTCATTTTTAACATGTTTAATTGCATTCTAAGCATACGCATCCATTGTTTACAATGAACCATTATTGTAAGAGTTCGAAGTCCATAATATACATAAGAATTTAGATTCTACAAAAATGACAAGATTTGATAAGGTTTGAAGTACATACAGAGGATAAAGTAGCATCACCACTGGTATGGATCATAAAAAACTAGCAGAGACAACTGTAAGAAAGTTAATTACGTAATGAAATCCAAAATTGTGAGTTGTATTGCAATACTTTCTCCTAGAGAAAGGAGTACAGCTTGAAATAGAGCAGAACAATACTTTCACAGTCCAATTCATAGAAGGTTAATTTCAAATCAAGGGCTTTCTTTGATGAACAAAATCTGTCAACAAAGGCTAATTATTTGGGTGAAATGCTATTAGGAATATAACCCACATAAGCCTTTATTCCCAACCAAAACAAGAGAATCCTAGGGATGATTTTAGGGGCTAAATTTCACTCATGGGATAAGGTCCATGGTTTTTCCCAAAAAAAGATTGGCTATTCTAAAAATTATTTGCCCAAATTCTATAGGATAAAATTATTTTAACTTAAAAATCGCCAAAAATTTCTACAAACTATATAAAATCCTTAGAAATTTGAATAATTTTACAAAAATTTTGCCAAACATTTATGGTTCACATATGAAGGATTAGTAAGATTCGCTTTCTACATTTTAAAATAAATTTCCATCCTAAAAATTATCCCTGGAGAATCCAAATTAGCAATATGCCTATATGGTTTTTGAAGAACAACTTATATCAACCATTTTAAGAGGCCTTGAAACTTCAAATGGAAATTATACATAAATAAACATAAGAGGCCTTGAAACTTCAAATGTAAATTTTACAGAAAGAAACCTCCCAAGCATGACTCACATCACTAACCATTGAAAATGACAACCAATGTAAGTTAACATATCCATTGGGGTTCAAATATTAGATGAAGCATCGAAGAACCATAAGTTGTGATAATGTTGGAAGGATAGACACCCCTTGAGTGGGGCCTCCTAGTGGGTTTATTTCTAGAGGTCTCGGTCCTTGCTAAAGCATAAGTTTTTTGGTAGGATTTGGCTTGTAGGTTGTTGTCACTAACCTAGGGTTTATATTGTTGTCACTAACCTAGGGTTTATAGGGAGGGAGAGAGACAGAGAGGGAGGGATGGAGGGAGGGAGGGAGAAGGGGAGAGAGAGAGATAGGGATAAAGAGAGAGAGTGAGATATAAAGAGGGAGGTATAGAAAAAAAAAGAGAAACAGAGAGGAATAGAGAGGGAGAGAGAGAGGGAGAGGTTGGGAGGGAGGGAGATGTGTTGATAGAGAGAGGGAGAGAGATAATGGGATAGAGAGAGAGAGAGTGATAAATAGGGAGGTATAGAGAGAGAGAGAGAGAGAGAGAGAATGGGAGGGGGTTTAGAGAGAGAGAGAGAGAATTATGAGGGGAGAGAACTAGTGACATAAGAGATGTGGAGAGAGAGAGAGAGAGAG